>CM061059.1:6964047-7226072 GCA_030762865.1 Paraleonurus japonicus | reverse complement strand
ATAGACTTGTTAATTAAAGTCTATGATGCTGTCGTGAAACGTTTCACTAATTCGAGTGAATACAAAAGTTTGTGTAAAGAGTTTCCAAGATAGAACCTTTACAACGGAAAATAAAGACTCAATATCACCTATTGACTCTTAAACGGCTAAGTGTAGTATTACAAAATATTACACCGTCAAAAGTAAATCAAAGTATCAAAGACATCTACGCTAATGACACTTCAATAAACCTATGTTGGTAAACGAGGTAACATGCACAAGTACCAACGTAAAGGGGGAATAACGGCCCTATCTCTTGGATGCACTAACGCACTCAACAATTGATATTTGGATATTCCTTGCCATTCTTTGAAGTCCTCGGTCTTCTATTTATAGACGTCCTTGGCTTCAACCATAGATCCTTGTAGATGGATCTAGAAAGACTCCAAAATAACTTCCCCTTAATTCTCTCACATAACCGTCCATGTAGCTAGTTGATTTCGTGGCTTTACTCCTGCAACCGCATGATCTAGGTCCTTCTAAATCTCTCGGAATTCGTCTTGAATTAGTCTTCCTCAACGGATCCTTGTAGAAGATTTGGAATCCGTCCTCAATGTTGCACTCAATGTTACAAGCATCCTCGGCAACATTTGACTAAGTCTTCATCCCGAGATCCTTGTAGAACGTTCTAGATCTTCAACCCGCAATGTCACAACATCTACTACAACATCAACTGTTAGAGAATAAAAGTTAGTTATATGAAGAAAGAAAGGGTCAAATTCGATGTAGCGAGAATATGTGATAACATCACATGCGACATCAACAATCTCCCCCATTTGACCTTTTCGCAACAACACTTTGATGTATACATATCAAAAAAATATATATAAGTCGGTAATGTATGTATGACGAGAGATTCTCATCTGTAGCATACACTCAGCAAGCCATTACCTGTCGTAGCAAACTAGTCAAACTAGTAAAAACCAGAATAAGTAACTCAAGGTTAACTTACTCAAACACAATAAACCATTAAGGTTCAAACAAAAACAGATTAGTATCATCTAATCAAAATATTAGTACCAGAGCAGAGCATTTAACTAGATCATGAAAATCAGTATCAGAATAATCGCTTCAAACACATAAACCTAGTATCAGAGTCTAGCCTAAGTAAACAAAAAACGAGATCGAGCTATAAAGCAAGTATTAGAGCATTAGATACAAAATAAGAGTCTACTAAGCAAATGTATCAAACTGATTTACAAGGGAATTATCACGAATCTCCCCCTGTGAACCAGCTCATCATCAGGTCATCTGATCTGGTAAATCACCATAAAGGTCAGCAATGTCTTCATCTTCATCAGCAAGTTCTACTGTTGCAAAGTTTGCAATAACATCTGCAGCAGCATCAGCATCAGGTCCAGCTGCATCACCTTCTCCACCAGGATTTTCACCAACTCCACCTGGTAAATCACCATAAAGGTCAGCAATGTCTTCATTTTCACCAGCAGCTGGTACTCCCCCTGTGGTAGCAGAAAGTAATCGCAACCAATAATCCTTCAAGAATTGAAGTTCATTGATTGATTCTGTAAAAGCGTCCAATTGCTGCGAATAAAATTTTCATTAAAGTTCATAAAACCAGCAGGATAATTAGGATTTTGTGGAGCGGCATGTGGAGCAGCATGTGGAGCAAGATTCGAATAAAGATCGGGAGGCATCGGGAATGGGATTATGAACAGGATCGGGAACGGCATTAGGAGCGGAGATCGGGAGCAACATTCTCCTCAAAGATCGGGATCTCGGTATAGGCAAATCAATTACCCTGTTTCCACTCGGTAAGAAGGTGAGATATTCATCAAGGTAACTCTCCCCTCAACAACTCATTTCGGCTCGGTTGAAAACCATGACTCTTCAAGTAGCCATAAATCAAATTCGGATAAGGAAGGTTCTTTTTTAAAATATTCCAAAGCAAACTTCATCAAATGATGGAAAATTACCAGCCCTAAGTTAAATCTCCTCATAACACCAATCCTAAACATCAGAACAGCCTGGTCCTTGGTCACTTTGGTCGAATTTGTAGAAGGAATCCAATTATACACAATCAACTTATGAATAACTGAATATAGAGATGTCAAGTGAGCAGCAAGCATATGTCTTTGCCACCTAACTATTCTACCACCAGTCAAAGTTTGAATTACCTCATCCATAGGAGGTACATCTTCTTCATCCATGTGATCAATATGGAGGAAGGAATTGATTAGCTCAGGTGTGAATGGAACATCTCTCCCCCTAAAGTTTACAGACCCGTACCAGTGAGAGTTTCTTCTTCCATGTCCCTTTTTCAAACTTGCATAGAACTCATAAACCCAATTAGTTACAAAAGAATCAGCAAATGTAACAGCATGCATCAAACTTCTTTCTTCTAAGTATCTAACCAATCCCTTAGACTCAAACTCAGCAACATCAATCTTTCTTTCTATCAACAGTTTCCTATTACTCAAATTAGTAACTTTCTGATCAAAAGTGTTATTATCCGAATCATCACTAGAATCCTCAAGTTCACTAGCATCCTCATCACCAACAGGAAGTTCAGAATCAGTACCTTTTTCAGAATGATCAGATTCTTCGCTTGATTTCTCCTCGAGTCATCACCTTGTCATCTGGATTAGGTGCTTTGCACTTGTTCCAGCATTTGGTACAACACTGTCCTGTTTCTTCTTAGATCGCCTTTCTTGCTTCATTTTCAGCTCAATCAGTGGTACATTCTCATCAGAATCACCATCATCGGTGTGGTTGACACTGTTCACCACTTTGCTTGTCGGAATTTTGAGAATCGAATCGGAGAATACCTTAATTGGTTCATCTCGCAATCGAACCCATAGTAGGCTTCTTTTTCCTTGATGATTCCGAGTAATCAACCCTAGTAAAGACACGTCCCGATCTCCTCCTTGGTTGTGGAACAGCGGATGGAGGGCTTCTCTTCCTTTTTCCCTTTGCGGCCTTGATAGCAGCAAGCATCATCGGTTCTGAGTCCTCTGACATTGAAGAGTCAGTGTGATCAGAAACATTCTCCTCCTCAGCAAGTGGACTCTTCCCTTTGCTGGTTTCAACCGTGGGTGCATCCTCCATTGTTGTGTCCCCTGCTTCAGCATATTCTCGGCAATCGCAAATGCGTCGACTTCCGCGGTGGTCGATTGAGGGTTTTCAGGAACGGGAGTAGGTGAAGTAGTAGGGTTAGTTTGAGTGGCGAGGTATTGAGACACATCAATCGTTAGAGAGCCGATTGTGAGCTCAGGAACGCTTGGTGCCCCTTTCAGGTTTTGAGCAAGGTTTTGAGCGATGGTTTCAGCTTGCGCGCTCGATGCTTCAGTGGGTATGTGAATGTTCAGAGGGTAAGCATCGATCAGCGGCATAGGAGGTGATGTGGTAGTGGATGATTCAGCAACAGTCGCAACATTAGGGTTTGTTGCCATTTCAGCGAGCAGATTGAGGTTTGTTTGAGAGTTTGGAGAGGTTTCGTTTGAGGGTGAAGTTTGAATGTGTGAATCTTTTGGGTTTCCTGCCATTTCCACTTAAATAGAGTATTAAAATATTCAATTTAAGTTGACAAATGAAGAAAATAGCTGAACACTTATGCAATAATTTTCGAAAATAATGAACAATTATTACTACTATGCTTTAGTATATGGAGCAACATAATTTCGAGACTTATATAGAGAAAATAAAGTAGCAGTTATTTGTATAGACCCACAAAGAAAAATCTGGAATTAATTAGAACCTAGGTGGTTTTAAAACAATAAATCCATGATCTCCTACAATTTAGGAAATGAAATCATGGGTAAAAACTTCCGAGAAAAATTCAAATTAATTAGTCCAATTAATTAAAACAACACGGCATTATCTAAATAATGAAGTAGTGGGTTTAGTGTATGACCTAGTCAAATTAAGAACTCAATCATAATTAATTAATTACACAAATTAAAATAAATTGAAACTTGCACGATGTTGTACTCAAAATCGAACACACACTTCAACACCGGGTTTTTCCTTAGAAAAATTTTTCCAATGTTGCAAACAAATCTTTTGAGTTTTTCTAGCACTTTTAATCACACATTGATCCATCTTTTCAAAAAGAGTGCATCGTAGTCGCGAACTCCGTGCCCCATAGTTACTCAATGGATTTGTGAGCATATTGATGTATTACTAATCACCTTTTGAAAAGAAGACATCGTAGTAGCGAACTCCGTGCTCCATAGTTACTCGGTGAATTAGTACATCTTGAGTGCTTTTTCTTTCTAATTTTTTCAATTGCATTTGAGAAGTGTGAGACCTCTTTATATCTATACAACATCAATTATGATTCAAATTCATTTTTCGAGAGGAATTAATTAACCAAGAAAAGTTCAAAAATTAACCAAATTAGACATCTGTACCCCGTGATGTTGTCACATATGTTACAACATTTGTAACAACATCTATCTAACTTTATTTAGATAGTGCACATACCAAGAGATTTCCTCAAAAATGAGAATCTCTCATGGTCAAGAGCTTTAGTGAAAATATCGGCAAATTGATTTTCGGTGGGTACATACTCTAACTTAACAATATTTTCTCTACTAAATCCCTAATAAAATGATGTCTTATACTAATGTGCTTAGTGAGTGAATGTTGTACAGATTTTTCGAAATATTAATAGCACTAGTGTTATCACAATACACGATTAGAATATCACTTTTAATACCATAATCATGAAACATCTTACTCAACCATAGAAGTTGTGTACAACAGCTTCCTGCTGCGATGTATTCGAGACTCTGCGGTGGATTGTGATACGATTACGCTTTCTCTTGTGCCATGAAATCAGGTTGTTTCCCATGTAGAAACAGCCACCACTCATTTACTTTTTCGTCATCTATGTCTCCAGCCCAATCAAAGCATCACTATATCCCACAAGTGTGCTACTTGTGTCCTTGGTATACCAAACACCTAGATCACTTGTACTGCAACATATCTTATGATTCTCTTAACCGCATTCGGGTGTGATTCCTTTGGACATGCTTGGTACTCGGCACAAACACAAACACTATACATGATATCCGGTCTCTACTAGAGGTTAAGTAAAGAAGACTACCTATCATGGATCTATACAAAGTGTTGGATCAATTTCTTGTCCAAAGCATTGTCTTTACACAATTTCTGTGTAGATCCCATAGGTGTTTTCATTACCTTAGATTTTTCCAAACCAAACCTTTTCACCAAGTTTTTAGCATATTTGCTTTGTGAGAAGAAAATACCATCTTTTTCTTGCTTGATTTGAAGACCTAAAAAGTAAGTTAGATCCCCAACCATACTCATCTCAAATGTTGCGGTCATTGCTTCAACAAAGCTGTTTAGCATTTTATCACAAGTTGAACCAAAGACTATATCATCAACATATATTTGAGCAATTAGTAAATCTTCTCCATTTTGTTTGATGAATAAGGTATTATCAGCAATTCCTCTAATAAAACCAAATTGCAAAAGAAAGTCAGTAAGTCTACCATACCATGCTCTAGGAGCTTGTTTTAGGCCATACAATGCTTTCTTTAGCTTATAAACATGATTAGGATATTGTGGGTTTTCAAATCCCTTAGGTTGTTCAACATATGCTTCTTCTAACAAAATGCCATTTAAAAATGCAGCTTTGACATCCATTTGATGAAGTTTAATATCAATAAAACATGCAATTGCTAGTAATAATCTAATAGATTCTATCCTAGCAACAGGTGCAAATGTTTCATCAAAATCAATACCTTCAACTTGTGTATATCCTTGTGCAACTAACCTAGCTTTGTTTCTAACAATGTTACTGAGACTCATCGAGTTTTATTTCGAAAATCCACTTAGTTCCAATGACATTGACATCATCGAGGCCTTGGAACTAGTGTCCAAACATCATTTTTTCAAATCGATTAAGTTCCTCATGCATAGCATTAATCCAATTTTCATCTTTTAATGCTTGATAACATTTTTAGGTTCAATTTGAGAATAGTAGCACTCTGCATTAACAACATTACAAAGAGAAGACATACATATTGATCTTACCACATCTGCATGCTCTTTTGAACTTACTTTCCTTCTTGTTTGTACACCAATTGTAGCATCACCAATGATCTGTCTCTCTGTGGATGATTTTTGGTTATACGACTAGATGGATTCAGACTTTGGTGTATACTTGATTGTTTCGAGACGAATCTGCTGAATTTTTCGGGGATGTTGCACCGAGATGTTGTAACATTCGGTGACACATTTCTCGATTTTGGTGATTGTCTTGAACTTTGGTAACATCGAGACACATCTTCATCATCGTTGTCATCGTAAGCTTTTTATCATCATCAAACACAACATTAACTTGATTCTTGAACAGGTGTTAGTTCTAAGGTTAAAGATTCTATAGGCTTTACTATTTCTAGAATAACCTAAGAAAAAACCTTTATCACTTTTTGAATCAAACTTGAGGAGTTGATCCTGTCATTGAATATAACACACACAACCAAACACATGAAAATATTTCACATTTGGTTTTCTATTGTTGAGAATCTCATATGAAGTTTGATCGGAACCGGATCTCGGAAAAACTCTATTAGAAATATGACATCTTTGTATTCAATGCTTCAGCCCAAAATCTCTTAGCAAGATTTTTAGATGTAAGCATGACTCTAGCCATTTCTTG
Organism: Paraleonurus japonicus; assembly: GCA_030762865.1. Taxonomy (NCBI): domain Eukaryota; kingdom Viridiplantae; phylum Streptophyta; class Magnoliopsida; order Lamiales; family Lamiaceae; genus Paraleonurus; species Paraleonurus japonicus. The sequence goes on along the minus strand of CM061059.1, from coordinate 7,219,384 downwards.
TAAAGTTCTATTTTTCCTTTCAAGCAATCCCATTTTGTTGTGGAGTTTTAGGTGAAGAAAACTCATGCAATATACCTTTTCTTTCACAAAAATCAGAAAATATACTATTTTCAAATTCCCTACCATGATCGATCTAAGTCGCTAACTTTCAAGTTGAAAACAGTTTTAAATCTTTTGTAAAGAATTTTAAAAGCATTAAAAGCTTCTGATTTTTCTCTTAAAAATTCAATCCAAGTATACCGAGAGTAATCATCAACCACAACAAGTGAGTATTTCTTACCACCAATGCTTTGAGTTTCCATTGGACCCATCGAGATCCATATGCGGTAATTCAAAAGCGATGTGTCGAACAATGTGACAACATTTTGTGTGACATTCTTACCGCTTACCTTTTGGCATGGACCACATACGGCAGTATTATCAAACTTGATTTTAGGCAATCCTAGCACAGCACTGTTTTAACCGATTTCCTTATGTTCCTATAATTTGTATGTCCTAATCTTTGATGCCATAAGACATTTTCATCATTTTTGCCAAATTACACACATTTTTGTTCCCAATTAAATAACAATTGTCTACATTGACCTATTTCAGTCATCAAACACTCATTATTTTTGTCAAGAACATAACATGAGTTTTTGTCAAATTTTACATACAAATCATCATCACACAATTGACTTATACTAATCAAATTAGCAAGTAGGCCATCAACATGCAAAACATTTTTTAGCTTAGGAAAACCTTCAACATTTAAAGTTCCTTTTCCAATGATTTTTCCTTTAGTACCACCACCATATGTTACGGTTCCACCATTAAAAGATTCATATTCGGATAAGAAGTTGATTTGACCAGTCATATGTCTAGAACAACCACTATCAAAATACCATAAACCCGGTACACATGCTTTCAGAGAGAAAGAGTAAACCATGTTACAGATAATCTTATCCTTCTTTTTAGAGATTGTCTTTGACACATGTTGCTTAGAATGTGACAACATTTTAGACAACATTTTAGCATCTTCAGATCTTTCAGTCTTTTCAAACAAGAAGGACGAATATGACCAATTTCATCACAATAATGACACACATACTTCTTTTTCGCTTGTTTCTTCTTGTTAGTCTTTGTTTGAGCCTTAACTTTTACCTTAGCATCGGTTTCACCTTCACAAATTTCACAGGATTCTCAAACATAGAAGATGTTTCATTTTTATATCCTAAACCAAATTTATTAGATCGACCAATTACTAGAGCATCATTCATATCGGAAGAACTTTTGGTATATTTCTTAAAACTTAAAGAAGTTCCTTTCGGTTCCTCTTTTAGCTTAGAAATTTCCAAATCTCTTCGGGTAAGTATGATTTCTAGTTTAGTCCTTGTTTTCTTTCAAATCATCATTCTCTTTAGTTAGAGACTCTAGAGATTGAGCTTGTTCAAAGACATTTGTCTAACAAATTTTTATAGTCGATTCATCAATTCTTGTTTCTTTAGAAGAGTTATCTGTTTCATCAACACACCCGACAAAACCTGTTCAAACGGAGAAATTTGATCGATGTTGCTTCGAATGTTGTAACATCGATGCAACATCTCGAGTCGAGTCATCCAGATCATCATCCAGAGTCATCATAATCAATTTTAGCATAAAAAGCAAGTTCCTCATCTTTTGAATCATCATTTTCATCATTTGAGTCATCACTTAAAGTAGCATTAAAATTCAGTTTTCTCCTAAGTCTGGTATTTGCACACTCATTTGCATAGTGTCCAAATCCAAAGTGCATGCATCACACTTAATGCATTTTTTACGAATTGAGGATCATACCTTGATTTACTACCTTTTCGGTTTGCCTTGATTGATTTCGATCTCTCCTTCTTTCGGGGTAGGTGTTGTGTTGATTTGGATCTTTGGTTGGATATTCCCCTTGGATCTCGCTCATCGTTTTCCTCGGGTAGGAGTTAAACTTCTTTGTCGCAGAGGCGATGTTGTCGGGATTGTTACAACATAGGTCCGTCACATCCTCATCAGAATCAATCTCGAGTAACATAAGATTGATGTACATCACTTGAAGATGCTTCTCCTTTGTAAACAACAACCTTCTTGCCATCATTCTCCTCTCGGTTGGATGAAGTTGATCTCATAGGTCTTAAGAATGCTTATTAGCTCATTATGACTTAACGTATCTCGTGTCCTTTGCTTCTTCTATAGCACAAATTTTTGCGTCAAATCTTTTAGGAACAGTAACGTAAAATCTTATGTACTAACTTTGGTATTAGAAATTGGATCTCCAAGCGGTTGAGCTTCATTGGCAATCTCGTGACACGTTCATTGTAAGATGAAATGGTTTCATCTTCCTTCATTCTCGGGTTCTCGAACTTCGTGCCTAGCATTCGTAGTTTGGTTCTACGAACACTATCAGACCCCTCACAATGCTCTTGTAAAAACGATCCCAAGCCTCTTTTGACCGACACGGTTAGATATGATTTTGAACATAGTCATATCAATCGAGACAAAAATTGCATTTAAGGCCTTAGAATTGTAACTAGCAATTGTGCTTTCATCATTTGTCGATCCGAGTTCACGTTTGACTTGAGTTTCTCCTTCATTATCAGGCTGAGTTCTCGGGTCTGTCCATCCGAAAGAACACTCCTCCAAGCACGTTCATCTATGGATTTGATATACATCCGCATCCTTGGCTTCCAATAGGCATAATTTGTCCCATCAAGAACAGGAGGCCTAACAGACTGAGAGAGTGGATACTCCATTGCAAAATAAAAAGACACACTAAAACACGGGATCTAAACTTAGTAAAGTCAAGTTTTAGGCTCAGTGCCAATCGAAAGTGTGCGTGTAGTGTAAAAGCGAGAATGATGTTGTCTTGAATGTTATGGCATGCACTACAACATCTAAATATCAAGAATATAAAACACAGCGGAAGACTCACACTACAATGCAAAGGAGTAAATTTTTCATAGACTTGTTAATTAAAGTCTATGATGCCTGTCGGCGAAACGTTTCACTAATTCGAGAGTGAATACAAAAGTTTGTGTAAAGAGTTTCCAAGATAGAACCTTTACAACGGAAAATAAAGACTCAATATCACCTATTGACTCTTAAACGGCTAAGTGTAGTATTACAAAATATTACACCGTCAAAAGTAAATCAAAGTATCAAAGACATCTACGCTAATGACACTTCAATAAACCTATGTTGGTAAACGAGGTAACATGCACAAGTACCAACGTAAAGGGGAATAACGGCCCTATCTCTTGGATGCACTAACGCACTCAACAATTGATATTTGGATATTCCTTGCCATTCTTTCAAGTCCTCGGTCTTCTATTTATAGACGTCCTTGGCTTCAACCATAGATCCTTGTAGATGGATCTAGAAAGACTCCAAAATAACTTCCCCTTAATTCTCTCACATAACCGTCCATGTAGCTAGTTGATTTCGTGGCTTTACTCCTGCAACCGCATGATCTAGGTCCTTCTAAATCTCTCTGGAATTCGTCTTGAATTAGTCTTGAATCTGGATCCTTGTAGAAGATTCTGGAATCCGTCCTCAATGTTGCACTCAATGTTACAGCATCCTCGGCAACATTTGACTAAGTCTTCATCCCAGATCCTTGTAGAACGTTCTAGATCTTCAACCTGCAATGTCACAACATCTACTACAACATTGAACTGTTAGAGAATAAAAGTTAGTTATATGAAGAAAGAAAGGGTCAAATTCTGATGTAGCAGAATATGTGATAACATCACATGCGACATCAACAAGGAGGGCATAATTAAAAATAATTGCTCGGCCCTCCCCTTTATTTACATAAAAAAAATTGATGGGTCAAATTTGTAGAGTTGCTCGCCAATTTAATTTTAGCAACAGAAGCAGAAAATGAATTCTTTGTCGATCCAGATCCAATTCTGGTAAATCTACGGACAGTCCTTTGTCCAGCTGTATCACGTATTATTCGACTATCACTTACTCCCTCTGTCTCAGATCAGTTTTCACACTGATCTGGGCACAATTATTAAGAAAATGCACTTTTGGTGGCTGATTAGGGAAAATGGAAAGGGTAAAGTAGACAAATCTACTTTATGCTAATTATAATTAGCATTTTCTCCCATTTTTCTCATCCTTTTTGCTGCCGAATTTTACAGTTAAAATTAAAACAAAATAAATCAAATTCAGCCTTATATAAATACTTTCGAATTGTACAGATAAAATTAAAACAAAATAAATCAAGTTCAACCTTAAATAAATACGGTCAAATTTTACAGTTAAAATTAAAACAAAATAAATCAAATTCAACCTTAAATAAATATTGCCTTCTGATACCAGGCCTCCATCTCCGTCGACGCCTCCATCTCCACCACCTCTAGTTTAATCGCCTCCAGTTCCACCGCCTCTAATTTCGTCGCCTTCATCTCCGCCGCCTCCATTTGTGTCTCAGGTATGAAGGAGTAATCAACATCCTCCTTATTGGAGATAAAAGTGAATATGCGAAATTACATAACGGAGATAAAATTACCTGAGTGTATTGTATTTGGACCGTGTATTTTGATCGGAGACAGTGGAGGGTGACGATCTGAGGGAGACGGAGTGTGGTGATCGGAGGGTGACGATCTGAGGGAGATCGGAGGAGGGTGGCGATCTGAGGGAGATCGGAGGAGGGTGTTGATCGGAGGGTGACGGAGGGTAGCGATCGAAGTTTCTAGAGAGAAGGGAGGCAGGCGAGATAGAGAGAGAGAAGGAGGCGGATAAGAGGACGAGAGAGAGAGAGAGAGGGAGGCGGATAAAATGAGGGAGTATACTGATTAGGGTTTGAGTTGTGTAGGTTTAGGGTTGTATTTATATTGTATTCTATGGGCTGTGTATTATATTTGGACTGTGTATTGTATTTGGGCTGAAAGTTTTTTTATTTTTTGAATTAAATATGTATGGGTTGTGTACTATATTTGGGCTGAATGTATTTTTTTGGGGCTGAATGTTTTTTTTTTTTTTGATAAAATACGTATTTTATACAATTTCAGTGTATTTTATACGGTCTATGTATTTATACGGGTTGAGTTTATTTAGTTAGGTGTAAGTTAATTAATCTTGATTGATTAGATAATTAATTAGTGTGATGTGAGTTAATTGTGTAAGAAAAAGTAATGGCATTGTGTAAATAAGTGGAACTTTTGAGGGTAAGGGTTATGAAAAAACTTTCCTTTTTTGGGTGTGAAAACTGATATGGGACACACAAAAAAGGAAAGTGTGAAAACTGATTTGGGACAGAGGGAGTACATATTTTGCTACTTGCAATATACCTACTTTTTCAAAGTAATAGGAGCATTGACACACCTTTTAATTTAAAAAAAAATTAAAGTGTCGAAATTTTGTAAAAACCTTCAATGGTTAAAGTCCCCACAGAAAAATTTTCATACTTGAGGGGGAAGAAAAATAGTACCCCCATACTTTTTAAAGAAATTTGGGGCATGTACACACATTTTTTGGATTTCAAAAAATCGTTAAAGTGTAGAAATTTCTTAAAAAATCTTCAACGGTTAAAATACCCCCGAAAAAATTTTATACTTGAGGGGGAAGGAAAGTAGAACTCCCTGTTTGAGATTAAGATCAAAATTTGGGGAAATAAAAATACAAAATTTTTTTCCAACATAAGACTCGTGCTGAAGAAGTAAAATCCTCGGATCACCGAGCAACGGCCAAAGCGCCTCTACCTGATCGACATTGACTTCTCCATCTTTGTGGCGTCGACTATCTGCCCTATCGGCACCAAATTATCCGCCTTCGTGGCATTGATAGTCCGCATTTTTGGTGTAAACATTCTACTTTATTAGCGAGATATTTCACCTGACTATCAGGACTCGCGACGAGCATAGTCTCTCGCTGAGCATGGATGGACGCGTCCAAAAAGACTCGCAATGAGCATAAACTATCACTGAAAACGGGCTTAATGCCCGGAAAGTCTTGCGGTCAAGTTAAGTCTCTTGCAAGCACGGGGTCCACTAGCCCATGCTAGCGAGGTCCCCAAACTCTTTGAGTTTGGACAAAGTCACGAGCAGTTCGACCCCAAGCTGGTCAGTCCAGAGCGCAAGAGCACTCAACTTGACGCACCTAAATAAGTCGGTCAAGGTGTAACTGGTTGCACAGACGACCAAGTCCCACGGCAAGCTAAGCTCCCGGCCGGCACACCCACATTACATGTTGAAAGTCACCAGATGTGATGAGTAACCAATCATGGTGGGTAAACACTTCCAATGGATCTAGGCTCATCGATGGATTTTCGATGAACTTGGGTCGTTCAGTGAGCACTCTTTGCTCAATGCCTTGGCCAAAATTGTAAAAGCGACAACGGTCACAGCGAGTAAAGGCTCCCGACGGAAAACTCTATTAGATAGCTAAAGCCTCAAGAGAGAAAATAACAAGCCATCATGGCCGACCAATGTCAAACTTCTTTGGCAAGTCAAGCCCCCAATGGAGAGAACAACGAGCCAAGCTCCCATATCTACATGCCCGATATGCCGAACTCAACTTAGGTCAAGTTCATATCAAACCGAGCTCGGTTCAGATCAATCCCACCATAGGTCGAGCAACTAGCAAACAAGCTACCTCGACTAAAATATTTGACAAAATAACAGATTTTACCCGAATGCAAGATACCCAGAAAATAGAAGATAAAATCAAGATTATAGAAATAATATGAGAGCTCATCTCTCCAACACGAGAGCTCACCCTCCAAGAAGAGCTCTCCCCTCCAGACCTCTACTCGGCCCCGGACCTCTGCTCGTCCTCGGCCTCGGACATTTGATCATTCTAGGCCCCAGACCTCATCGCGTCCTCGACCTTCCTGAGGTCACCTCTTAAAAAGAGTTCATCTCTACACGAGAGCTCACACTTCAAGAAGAGCTCTTCCCTTACGACTTTCGCTCATCCTTGACCTCTCTAAGGTCACCTCTTAAAAAGAGTTCATCTCTATACGAGAGCTCACCCTTCAAGAAGAGCTCTCCCTAAGGACTTCCGCTCGTTCTTGGCCCCGATCGCCGCTCGTCATAGGCCCCGGACCTCGGCACGTCCTCGACCTCTCTAAGGTCACCTTTAAAAAAAAGTTCATCTTTACACGAGAGCTCACCTTTCAAGAAAAGCTCTCCCTCAGGACTTCGCTTGTCCTCGGCCCGAACCTCCGCTCGTCATAGACCCCGGACCTTGGCGCGTCCTTGACCTCTCTAAGGTCACCTCTCAAAAAGAGTTCATCTCTACATGAGAGCTCACCCTTCAAAAAGAGCTCTCCCCTCAGGACTTTCTCTAGTCATCGGCACGGACTTCCACCCGTCCTAGGCCCCAAACCTCAGCACGTCCTCGACCTCTATAAGGTCACCACTAAAAAAGAGTTCATCTCTACACGAGAGTTCACCCTTCACAAAGAACTCTCCCCTCAGGACTTTCGCTAGTTCTCGGCCCCGACCTCAACTCGTCCTAGGCCCCAGGAGTTCATCTCTATACGAGAGCTCACCCTTCAAGAAGAGCTCTCTCCTCAGGACTTCCGCTAGTTCTCGGCCCGGACCTCAACTCATCCTAGGCCCCGGACCTCGGCACATCCTCGACCTCTCTAAGGTCACCTCTCAAAAAGAGTTCATCTCTACACGAGAGCTCACCCTTCAAGAAGAGCACTCTCCTCAGGACTTTCACTCATCCTCGGCCCGGACCTCGGCACTTCCTCGACCTCTCTAAGGTCACCTCTCTAAAAGAGTTCATATCTATGTAAGAATTCACCCTTCAAGAAGAGCTCTCCCCTCAAGACTTCCCCCGTCCTAGGCCTCGGACCTCCGATCATCCTCGACCTCTCTAAGGTAACCTCTAAAAAAGAGTTCATCTTTACACGAGAGCTCACCCTTCAAGAAGAGCTCTCCCCTCAGGACTTCCGCTCGTCCTAGGCCCCGGACCTCAGCCCGTCCTCGACCTCACCGAGGTCACCTCTAAAAGAGTTCACATCTATAAAAGAACTCACCCTTCCTGAAGAGCTCTCCCTTTTGGACATTTGCTCGTCCTCAGCCTAACTATGGTCACTTCTCAAGAAGAGATCACCTCTCCACAGGAGCTCGCCTCAGCTCGTCCTTGGTCCCGGACCTCGGTTCGACCTCGACTCTGTATTTCAGATCGTCCTATCCAAGAGATCTCACCTCTCCAAAGGAGTTCATCTCTTTAGGAGAGCTCACCTCTCTAGATAAGTTTGTCTCCCACGACGAAGAACAATCACTCGGTGAAACAAAATCTCTCTAACGAATAAACCCGGAACAGATAGGTTCAATACTCCAACCTCTGAATAAGACAATGTCATCTTGATATTCCCAAAAACCGGTCCGCTATACTATCAGCTCGACTCCTAAAGACACTTAACAGCCGAACTGAGGGGCAATTGGTGTATCACGAATATTTCACGAAGAGGATCAGTATAAAAACTCATCTCGAATTGATCGAACCCGGCCGACCGTCGGCCCAAGGGGCCTTGCTCGGCCCCCCTTACCTGGTCAGCCCTCAGCCCCCTGGTCGGCTCTTGGCCCCATGGTTGGCCCTTGGGCACCTTGGTCGGCCTAATGGTCTTGCTCGGCTAAAGTCCTCACTCGGCCCAAAGCCTTGCTCGGCCAATAACTTGCTCTGCCCTTATGCGCCCTGCTCGACCGTCGGTGTCTGAACGACACAGGTGCCCCCGGGAGCCCAGTCAACCCTCTTTTCTTCGGATCTAGAGTCCGTGCGAATCGTCTTTATTGCTCCAAGGACAATGGTACGACCTCCATACGAGAAATGCAGGTCATCCCAGAAGATCAGACAAGACCAAGCCTTAGAAGAAAATAAGATCAAGAGACATCAGAGAATCTCCCACCAGCAGACAACTGGCGGGACGTGAAAGGGCAACGGTCTGACCAAGTAATGTCTACTTCTCAACCCTCATTTATTGAGGATCCATACATTATATGTTCCCTCCAACTGATATGTCATATTTCGACTTTAGATCAACGGTTGTAATTAGAAACCTAAAACAAAGGGCTAGAATCATTTCTTGACCATAAAGTTTGGGGCTCTATAAATAAGACCCCAACTCATTGTAAAAGGGAGATCATTTCATCTTCTCCAATATATATACAACACACAAGGCTAGGGGTCCCCATGAGACATCCAAAGCCATCTTCAAGGAAAGAACCATGGGTTCTTCCTCCATCGCTCGTGTTCATCGTTTATTATTTATTTTATCCGTTATCAAGCCACATTCAACCACAAATCTCTTAGATTTAGAATGGGTAACAACAATTGTACAACTATTTTGAGACATATATATTTTGAGAGTTCAAAATTTGTAAAACTATCAAAAAATTATTAAAAAACCTTCAACGATTAAAAATTTTCAAGAAAAATACTTTTCATATTTAAAGGGAGGGAAAAATAAAACTCCAAACTTTTTAAAGAAATTTGGGGTATACACACATATTTTTTTATTTAAAAAAATATTTAAAGTGTAGAATTTCTTAAAAAACCTTTAACGATAAAAAACACCCCGAAAAAATATTTATACTTTGGGGAAGGAAAGTAGAACTTCAAAGTTCAACTTCAAAATTTGGAAAAAAATAAAGTATAAATTTTTTTCCAAAATAAGACTCGTGATGAATGAAGTAAAATTCCCTTAATCACCGAGCAAACGGCATAAGCGCCCCCACCTTCTTGGCATCGATTGTCCACCTTTAGGGCATCGACTATCTGCCTTATTGGCATTTGACTTGTCCACCTTTGCGGTGTTGACAGTCGCCTTTTCGGCATCGATTGTCCGCCTTCAGGGCGTCGACTATTTGCCTTATCGGTATTTGACTTATCCACCTTCACGGTGTTGACAGTCGCCTTTTTAGCATCGATTGTCCGCCTTCTGGGCGTCGACTATCCGCCTTATCGGTATTTGACTTGTCCACTTTCACGGTGTTGACAGTCGCCTTTTCGGCATCGATTGTCCGTCTTCTAGGTGTCGACTATCTGCCTTATCGATATTTGACTTGTCCACCTTCACAGTGTTGACAGTCATCTTTTCGGCATCGATTGTCCATCTTCTGGGCATTGACTATCTGCCTTATCGACATTTGACTTGTCTACCTTCGTAGTGTTGACAGTCGTCTTTTCGTCATCGATTGTCCGCCTTTAGGGCATCGACTATCTGTTTTATCGGTATTTGACTTGTCTACCTTTGCGGTGTTGATAGTCGTCTTTTCGACATCGATTATTTGCCTGTGTGTCACCGACTATCTGTCTTATCGGCATTTAACTTGTCCACCTTCGTGGTGTTGACAGTCGTCTTTTTGGCATCGACTGTCCACCTGCGTGGTGTCGACTATCTACCGGCATTCTGTCTTCGTGGCGTTGTCTTATTCGCCTTCATGGCGTTGATCGGCTGCTAGTGTGCTGTCGCCGGTACCCAAAAATAATTTAGTTACCCGAACAAACCTACTAATGTAGTAGGGCAAGTAAGGGGTCGATCCCACGAGGAACTGATTAATTGAATTGAATTAATTCGTGTGAAATTAAACGGTAACAAAATATGGGGGATTGAGTTTCGACTACACTATTTACTAAAACAAATATTCAACAAATTAAATTAAAACAAGTCACGCAGGTGTGATTAAACAGTATGAGAAACAATCTAGCCCTCGGATAGCTTCCCTTTGAACGGTTTTCCTAACTCAAATTAATATTCACGTCTATTTAAATTCTTTCTCGAATCTTTTCCCTAAACCAGTGGTATGACCAAACTAGTTCGAATCGTTTCTTAAGTTTAACTAATCAAAAAGTACGACCCTTGATTAATCTATCCCAGGAACAATCCTAAAACATGTATTCGGGATTCAATTCTTAGAATGCATTCGCTCTAAAACGATAGGAAAAATTAAGCTATGAAATCGAAACGTTCGAATCATACAACTTAAATATTATTATTCCCTAGAGTGATCTAGTTGCTACCATATCACAAAATTGTACAATTACGAATTACAATATGTGAATTAGCTAGAGATGAACAACAAATAAATTGGGGTGATCAATCCTAATTAATCCATCATTCAAAGCATGCAAAGCATATGATCAAATAATAATAAAATCGAGACAAGAATTGAAATAACAACGTTCATACTAATTTGCAAGAAATTCAAACCGTTCAAAGTTCCGCATCCTCGGACTAGAAAATAAAAGCTTAGCTACTAGACATGATTAACGAACAACGACAATAATAAAAAAATATTTAAAATCTTACAACTTGTCTTCACAAAAATGTAAAAATAATCTGTGTTCTCCTTCTGCCTATTCTGCTTCTAAAACTCATGCGTACCTTTTTTTTTCCTATCCTTTTCCTTTTTTACTTCTCTCCCCCTTTTCCTCTTGTCCAGGTTCGTCCCCCCTCCTTTTGACTTTTCTTTTCCAAATAAGGAACTCATCAAATCTTCCTTTATTTCGCTCATTTAAGACCGTCAGATTTGCTCTTCCAACTATGGTATGCTCGACCTGACACACACGTTGTCTTCTGATTCCCAACGTCATTCAATTTACCTGTAATTGATATAAAAATAACACCTCAAAGTAAACTGATGACAGAAGAAGTAATAAGTGGAATTACTACAAATTGTGCTAGAAATTAATAATTAAACAACCAATAGTAGCACATAATTTATGCACAATTAACCACTTATCACCCGCCTCCGTGGCGTTTCCTTATCCGTCTTCATAGCGTTGATCGTCCGCCTTTTCGGCGTTGACTTGTCCGCCTCCATGGCATTGACTATATGCCTCTTCGGCATTGATCTATTTCGCCTCTGTGGCATAGATCACCCGCCTTCGTGGCGTTGTCTTATCCGCCTTCATGGCGTTGATCGCCTGCCTTCGTGGCGTTGCCTTATCCGCCTTCATGGCATTAATCGTCTGTCTTTTTGGTGTTGACTTGTCCACCTCCGTGGCGTTAACTATATGCCTCTTCGGCATTGATCTATTTCGCCTCTGTGGCATAGATCACCCACCTTCGTGGCGTTGTCTTATCTACCTTCATGGCGTTGATTGTCCGCTTTTTCAGCGTTGACTTGTCTACCTCCGTGGCGTTGACTATATGCCCCTTCGGCATTGATCTATTTCACCTCTGTAGCATAGATCACCAGCCTCCATGGCGTTATCTTATCCGCCTTCGTGGCGATTGATAGTCCACCTCTTTGGCGTAGATATTCTGCTTTTTAGCGAGATTTACCCTGCAGGACTTGCGAGGAGCTCAGTCTCTCGCCGAGCACGGACAGACGCATCCTAAATAAGACTCGAGATGAGTTTACACTCTTGCCGAGCACGGGTTACTTTCCTATAAAATCCTCGCAAAGAGCTCTATATCGTCCGAGGTCTCCTAGTTTCTAACCTAGTGAGCTCCATACGAGCCCACCCGAGGCCTCGTGACTAAGGGAGGGCTCGCCCTCTAAGACCCTCGCCAGAGGTATCCTTGAAGAGTTTTACCCCTATTAAACTCCTCGCAGTGAGCTCAACCTCCAGTCGAGGTCTGGTTGGTCCTAGTACCGGCCGGACTCCTACTAAACTCCTCGTGATGTGCCCTGTCGCCGTCCAAGGTCACCTGACTTTCCTGGTCATTGTGCCCCTCAAATTCCTCGTCGAGCTCAGTCTCCGACCGAGGTCTCCTAGCTCTCCTGACTAGTGAGGTCCGCCAGCTCTTCAAAGTTAGGACAAAGTCGTGAGTGGTACGACCTCTCATCGGTCTGCCTAGAGCGCATAGCACGTAACTGGACGCATCTTAATAAATCATCTGAAGTGCACCAGGTCGCACAAAATGACTAAGTCTCCCGGCGAGCTAAGCTCACGACGAGCACCCACTTCAAACCATTCAATGGATGGGTCAGTGGACTAGACTACATTTAGCGAGCACCTTCATAGCTTGCCCCGACTAAAGTTGCAGTGCAATGACTGGTCTGGGCGACGAAGGGACCGACGGACTATCAACTCGCCGAAATACACTTGGGCGAGCTGAGCTCCCTTAGTAGATCCTTACTTTGCCAAAGGCCGAGCTTGTCCGTGCCAAAACCAAATCAAAAAGGCATAGGCCGAGCTCAACCTCTTGGCCAAATAAGGTCGAGGCCTGACAAGCCAAACATTGCAATTCGAAATACTTGGCAAAATTTTAAACAAAGCCTAAGTATTGAAAAATGAGAGGTAAAATAAAGACAAATATTACAAGAGCATTAAAACCTAAGGTTAACAGGCAGGGGCACCATCTTTATTCTCCTCGCTGAGCTCACCTCTCTAGATGAGCCCATCTCCTTCGACGAGCTCATTCCTTCAGACGAACTCACCTTATCAGACGTGTTCACCTCTCCGGACGAGCTCACTCCTTCGGAAGAGCTCACCTCCTCCTCCGACGAGCTCACATCATCAAACATGTTCGCCTCTCCGAACGAGCCCACCTCCTCCGATAAGCTCATTCCTTTAGATGAGTTCACCTAATCAGACGAGCTCTCCTCTCCCGACGAGCTCTCCTCTCCGATGAGCTCACCTCATCAGATATGTTTTCCTCTCCAGACGAGTTTACCTCTCCAAATTAGCTCACGCCTCTCCGACGAGCTCACCTCATCAAATATGTCCACCTCTCCGAACGAGTTCACCTCTCCGAACGAGCTCACTCCTTCAGATGAGCTCCCCTCATCAAATATGTTCGCCTCTCCAGACGAGTTCCCCTTTAGGACGAGCCCACCTCCTCCGATGAGTTAATTCCTTTAGATGAGCTCGCATCATCAGATATGTTCGCCTCTCCGGACGAGTTCCCCTCTCCGAACAAGCTCACTCCTTTAGACAAACTCGCCTTATCAGATATGTGCGCCTCTCCGAACGAGCCCACCTCTTCCGATGAGCTCACTCCTTTAGACGAACTACCCTCATCAGATATGTCCGCCTCTTCGGACAAGCCCACCTCCTCCGATGAGCTTATTCCTCCAACAAGCTCACCTCATCAGATATGTTCTCCTCTCTGGACGGACTCACACCTCTCGCGATGAGCTCACCTCATCAGATATGTTCATCTCTCCAGACGAGCCCACCTCCTCCGACGAGCTCACCTCATCTGACGTGTTCACCTCTTTGGATGAGTTCACCTCTCCGGACGTGCCCACCTCCCCCATTGAGCTCACCTCCTCAGATGGGTTCAACTCTCGGATGAGTCCACCTCTCCAGGCGAGCTCATCTCTCCCGAGCACATCTCCTACGCACCCTAACAGTTGATCTCTCAACGAGAAACCAGAAGAGCAAAGATTATTTTCCAACCTCGACGCAAGGCAATACATTCTTGATGCTTTCAAAAAAAATTACTCACCACACTACCAACTCGAATCCCAAAGACACTTGACAGCCGAATTGGGGGGAAATTGTTGTTACACAAATATTTCATAAAGTACTCCACCTCGGTAGGCAAGCCAAGACCCCATAGGGGTATCTCGACCTCAGCATAAAGATACTCACCAACCAGCTCTCCAAGCTGGGCTGGTCGGTAAGCTTAGCAGCCAGGCAGCTCGGCAGCTAGACAGCTCGGCAGAACTTAACAAGCTCAGTAGTCAGATAGCTCGACAAGCTCGACAGCCAGACAGCTCGGCAAGCTCGACAGCAAGGCAGCTCGACACACCAAACAGCTCATCAAACGACAAAATATTGACACTTTTGTGAGACAAGAACAAAACCATTTAATGAAAAATAAATCTTGTCAGGATTTTAGATTAATGATTGTAAATAAATCCTAAAATAAAGGATTTATATTTATATTTAGTTTTTTAGTTTTATTTCTTGAGAACTCTATAAATAGAGTCTCATCCCTTTGTAACAAGGACAATTCATTCTTGCCATCAAGTTTATGCAACACAAGACTAGGAGTCCCACGAGGACACCTAAAGTCATCTTCGGGAAGGGAAGAACTTTCGGGTTCTTCCCCCATCGCTCGTGTTTATCATTTTTTACTTGTTTTATCTGTTAATCAAGCCATATAAATCACAAATCTCTCGAATTTAGAACGGGTAACAACACGCGATTTGCTGGATCATTGTTATGCATAATTATTATCACTGTTATATATAAAGATTATCATTATCATGCATTAGGTTATCACGAATCATGCAAAAAGTATATCATTTTCATC
This sequence comes from Paraleonurus japonicus, assembly GCA_030762865.1. Taxonomy (NCBI): domain Eukaryota; kingdom Viridiplantae; phylum Streptophyta; class Magnoliopsida; order Lamiales; family Lamiaceae; genus Paraleonurus; species Paraleonurus japonicus. The sequence goes on along the minus strand of CM061059.1, from coordinate 7,204,200 downwards.
AAGACTATTGATAGTCATGTTCAACTATTATCATTATCATGTAAAATTAATGTAAACTTTAAAATTGATAGAATTCATGCAAGAATTATCCTTTCATAAAATAATATAATAAGAAGAAGAAAACTAGAGTATACCAATTTGTTTTAGTGGGTTTTTTTTATTAGGGACAGTGTAATTCAAGTGTAATTTTAATATTATTCATTATTTTTACTAATAAATACAATTATTTTCACTTAAAGTGCAAGGTGCAAGTGCTTGTATTTTTCAAAACAATTGATAGTGTTCAAAATTGTACTTGAGTTGCATAGTGCACTAGTGCACACTTTCCAGTGAAAATAATTAATATTGTTCCTAAATGCACTTGACTTACGCGGTGCACACAATTTGCAATGAAAATAATTATACTTTTCAGTAAAAACAATCGATATTATTAAAAATGCACATGAGTTGCACAATACACTTGATAAATACAAAACTTTGTCATTCTTTCATACTCCCTTAATTTCATAATACTTCCATGTTTAGATTAATACACATCTTATAAGAAAAAAAATTGAGGAGCCTAATATACCACAACTAATTCTTCAATATCACTTACTTATTTGTTCCATAAAACTCTTTTAAAGAGTGCACATTTTTTTAAGAAAGAAAAGTAATGATTGAGATTTTGAAATATAATTTTGTAAACTTTTTTGTATAAATTAAATAAATTTATTCGGTTGTGTGTATGTGTGAGTTCAGAAGTAATGACAATTTATGTAAATTAGTAAATATTGTGAGGGCAAATTTTATAGAGGATTTTCTATTTTAGGAGTGTGAATCTTATTGTGGGATGGACGAAAAAAAATTGTTAATAATTTTATAAAAGTATTTTATAATGAATTACACATTAACTTTACATGATCAAGTAATCAAAATGTATTACTTTTCTGTCAAAAAAGGTAATCAAAATGTAAACGTTCAAGTAGTAATTTAAGGAACTAGAAAAATCACCGGAATTAACTACAAAAATAGGTGGATGAAGCACCTTAGCAAACTTTTACAGGAATCAGATAGAGAAGACAGGGTAAATTTCTGGGCAGTTCAATTGCTTTATCTAGTCAGGGTTTACACCATGAGAAACTGCCACCAATTGTAATATTGATTCAAGACAGTCAACTTGTAATAGTTCAGAGGGGCAAGGAGAAAATAGTTTTATAACAATTTGGTCTTGGTTCCTTTAACTAAGAAGGGTTCGAAAAGCAAAGAAAGAGCCTATATAGAATCATTTTTGCCAGGTCGTGGAGTAAATCTAGAAAAGTAAAGCTATGAAAGCAGAATACTAGTGTTAAAGGTGAGAGATCACGGATGATGTTCGAATACTTGGGAGACCTTAGCTAATGTCAAGCAAACACAGAATTTTTGAGATAGAATGCTTATTCAACTATATCCAACAGTTGCTCCTTCCTTTATCAACAAATATTTAAGGACTGAAGGATAAATACATTTGCATGATACCACCAGAAAATACCAAGTATATTGAAAAGGATCATTTCTTAACAAATAAAAAAACACCCAATTATGGCATGACAGAAGCATTAGAGTAGGTTAAATAGAAAGATACATTTGGATATCTTTTTAGTGGGGTTAAATTAACATAGCTAATTATAACCGCAACACAAGTTTCATCTCTCTGTCCATAAGAACATTCAATACAGTAATCCTACAATGATGCATTGGTCCTTTGGAGAGACGGTGACGGGCGGCGGTCGGGACGGTGGCAAAGAAACAGCGATTAGGGCGCAATTATATGGGGTTGCGCGATTCCTTTGGAGAGAAATTTGATTTGGCCGTGTGTTTTGTATGCATTATTCTTTAATTTTTTTTTATTTTGTAAAACTTAATTTGTAAGAATGGAACGAGGGAAAAGGAGTGGAGGAATGGGTTTTAAGATAAAGAGAGGAATGACTAAGTGGGAATTAAGGGACTTTTGGGACATTTCATACAAAAAAAAATGGGTAATAAAGAGTTTTTCAAAATGTGGAGATAAAAAAGTATTTGCAACAAGATTTGACATCTAAAACATCAAATATAATGAACTAGTGGTACTATTATTTAAACAATCTCCAAAAGATGCAACTTTTTAATTCAATTTGCCACCTTTTCTTCAACCCAAATTCGAATTTAGACTCTAAATTGTAATTTGTGAATAAAAGGAGTGGAGGACTCAAATTTTTAGCCTACTATTCTCAACCGCAAATGTAATTTTCTTTCTTTGTTTTTCCTTTTATCATTTAAATCTCAAGAAATTTGAGTGTATTTTCTTTTTAATTTTCTATTTCTATAGCAATTTTTTTATTGATTTATAATTTTTTTTTATTGATTTATAATTAATACATATATTTATGTTATATTTTTCTACTTAATATTATGAGTACTATCAATAATGGAAATTTTAACAATTGAAAACTTCACACTTCAAAATGCATTGACCTTTTTTCGAAAAAATTTCAAATTTGGAAAATTAATAACTATCAATATGTAATTTATATCAAGATTTCAAAATTCATATGATCAATTTTGGGATTTGATATCAAGATTTCAAAATTAAATCCACATTCAAACTTACAAATATATATTAATTCTTATATACTTATGTGAGATAAATATTTTTAATAATAATATATCATATCCTTATTTGGAGAAACATTTCTCACTCTTCTACTCGAAAATTAACCAGAAATACTCCAATTTCATTAATGGTCGAAAGTTTAGCAAATTTACAAGGCACTTCACATGGACTGATTCTTCGGACAAAATCATGTGATCAATTTTTGAAATACAATGCTATCACAATCTTGTAAAGTAAATGTAACACTCTTCAATTTTTGAAATACAATGCTATCACAATCTTGTAAAGTAAATGTAACACTCTTGCTTTTGATTTAATTGATTCTGAGGGACTCGAATGGAGCCTTGACATGTCTTACAAGACTTCTTTGGGTTAAACTATTTATTTATTTTCATCACGACTCTATAAGTAAAATCTATCTATATATATATATATATAATAACAAAATTTTCTACTAAAAATAGAAACTATCTTTTCACCCTCTAAATTCCTTTCTAAATTTGTTTTGAAAAATTAAATTCAAGTTATTTTATTGTTCAATTTAATTATGATTAATCATCTTTAGTGTGTGAAAAAAATTTCGAAGGTCTTATCTTGAAAAAAGCTTTTGGAAATTTAATTAGTGACTCTTCATTTTTATCATGCCGTTTAATATACAAACCTTACTTTTTTTTTTTTTTTTTTTTTTATCAAAGATTACAATTTGACTTATTTCAATAATAACACATTTTTGAGGTAAATTGCAGGATAAAAATAATTATTTAACAAAAATATATTTAAGAACAATCCACAAATTTTTTAGTTAGATCCGTCGGAGCCCATTATTCAAATAAGACCCGCCGTAGTTTTGCGAGAATTAACAGGCACGATGCTAACTCATTTACGTACTGGACTGGGCCTCAATGCCCCCATCTTTGTTCTTTTATCTATGGTTGACCTATTGACAACTTCCAAAACTAAATAGAAAAGAATTAGAAAAATACAAATAATGGTAGACTATAAAAAATAAAATAATAAAACAAAAAAAAGGCAATAGATTTTTTTTTTTTTATATAAATTTAAAAATATATTAACTCGAATAAAAAAAAACTAGTACTAGAATATATGAGCCATTTCGATTGTAAAAAATTCATTTAGAAGATTAAAAATATAAATGAAAAATAAAATATTTACTTAATTTATACAAAATAGAAATGTTATCTTATCTATAAAAATTACTATATTTATATTTATACTTATCAAATTTAATCATTATATTTATATTTTTACTTATCAATTTTTTAATCATTATATTAAACAAAATTAATTAATAATTATATTTTTTTAATTGAAAAGTGATAATGTTTTAGCAAAAAGTGATATGTCACTTTTAATAAAAATATTATCACTTTTGGTATAAAGTGATATAAATATTTACTCCCTCCGTACCACAATTAACTTCACACCCTTAAAATGAAATACTCTCCATAAACTACACCCTCACGGTACCATTTAAATTTAAAAAATATCACTCTTATTTTATTCTACTTTATCGTCTCTCCTACACTTTATCTCATACAACCGCCCAAAATACTCTTACACTTTGTTCTCTCCTATACTAATTTATGTTTTTTTAATAAACGTGTCTCTTCACACGTGAAGATAACTCCGGAACGGAGGGAGTATTATTTTTATTTCATTAACCAAAAATAAAAATTAATTATATTTTAAATGAAAAGTGATACATCACTTTTAATAGAAATATTATCACTTTCAACTTGATTATTATCACTTTTCATTTTAAAAATTATCACAATTTGTATAATAATGTGATAATAAGTATTAGTATTATTTTCTAATCACTAACCAAAAATTGAAAAAAAAAAATATTTATGTCTCAAGTAAAAGGTGATAATGTTTTAACGGAAAGTAAAATGTCACTTTTAGTTGAAATATTATCACTTTATATTAAACTTTTATCATTTTTAATTTAAAAATTATTACTTTTTACTTATCACTTTTCGTATAAAGTGAGGATAAAAAATATAACTTTTTAATCAATAACAAAAAAAAATAATAATAATAATTTATATTTTAAGTGAAAAATGATACATCACTTCTAACTAATAAATTGTTAATTAGAATTTACAATTATTGGCACACATTTATTATAAAATAAGAAGCAAAACATACATTATTTAAAAATTTATGAATTATTAATAATTTGCGTTATGCGACACTAATATATATTGTTTGTTGGGTGAGTAACAAACTAACAATATATATACCTCAATCTGTTTTCTCAGCTATTATTTTTGAAAGGGAAATGGACTATATGATCCAATGAATGAAAGTAGGCTGATGGTGAAATATTTGGGCCAAAATTACCACACAAAATCAAAATCAAATAAGGGGAATGAGTTGGTCTGTGCTTTTATAGTCGGATCATTAAAGCACTTTGATCAAAAACATCCGTCTCACAAAATGAGATCCGTGAGACGCGTTTAACAACAATCATAATATATGTAATAATGCAAATGAATTTTTGTAACATATTAATGTTGGAAGCACTAAAAGAAAGATTGAAACAAATGTGCAATAATATAATTTAACAAAAATATATTTGAGAACAATTCACAATTTTTTAGTTAATAAAATTCATGAATTGTTTAGTCAACGTGCAAACTACATAAAAATAATATTTAATAATATTATTATTTAACAACAATTATAACATGTAATGATACAAATAAATTTTTGTAACATGTTAATTAATGTTGGAAGCACTAAAAGAAAGATTGAAACAAATATATCTACATATATATTTGTGTATTTTCAAATATTGCTTTGTAGTCTATATTATTTTGAACTTTAATTTTGATTGTTTTGCAGAAAATTTAAACCCAAAGAAAGTAAATTCTACAACTCAAAACAATAATAACCACTACAAGAATTTCATAAATTAGTGACAGATTTTTTCTGTTAGTAAACAAGGAATTTATATTTACTAATGGATTAATAACAGATTACCAACAAAAAAAATCTGTAACTATCAGTCTCGTCACTAAATATATCAATAGAAAAAATTTTCGTTGGTAAAAAGTACTAACGAATTGCTGACGGATTGGTGACAAATAATTCAAATTGAGTATTCCATCGCTAATCCGTTGATAATACGTCATCAAACATAATCTGTTAGTAAATTAAAATGTGAATCTGTTTGTAATCCGTTATTAAAATGTTGGTAATAATGGTCAGTAATCCGTCACAAATAAATCTGTTGAAAATCTGTCACTAAAATGTGTTAGTAATCTGTTACCAATCCGTCACTAAATAAATCCGTTGACAATCTGTCACTAAAATATGTTAGTAATCTGTTACCATTCTGTCACTAAATAAATTCGCCGAAAATCTGTCACTAAAAGGTATTATTTGTCACTAAATAGTAATCTGTCACTATCCATAAGTAAATATTTTCGTCACTATTCTTTCACAAATCTGTTAGTAAAATTTGTTTATACCAATAATTTTATCACGTTAATATGATTTTCCCTATTGTACAATTCAGTAACAATAATACCAACCAAAATGTACCTAAAAGTTCATTATAAAGTTTGCCAACACAATTCACCTACCAAAATAATAGCATCAAATAGTAATATTTTTCACCTACCAAAATAATAGCATCCAAGTAGTAATATTTTTCACCTACCAAAATAATACTATTCAAGCATAAACGATTTACATATTTCAAACACAACTCAAATTCAACTAAAATCTAATACTGACATAAGATCATATTCATCACCATCACGAAGATCTCGATAAGCTTGGGTCTGAGGCATTGAATCACCCCATTAGAATGCGAATTGTCTCCTCCATTTGTTGTTGTCGTGCCACAACAATTGTAATAAAAAACCCTCTGAATTTCAGCTCGACCCTCCCCTCTAATGCGTTCTGCGTCTAAATATGACATCCCTAAAGAAACCTGTGACGTGCCCAAACAACCAAGACCATAGATACGTTATTTTTTAACCCCTCCAACAGCGTCCATGTATAGGTCATTGACTTTCATAGTGCACTCTAATGCATTCATGTCGGAATTGGATAGATCGGGATCAGCAGCAATCATAGACTCGATTTTCTCCTGTAAAAAAATTACAAAACATCAAATTGAATAGATTATTCCAACTTGCATAGAAGCAAAAACATTCGCAATATTCCACTTACACCAATTTCAGTAGAACATGCATCCACCCACTTATTTTTTTTTTTCCGGTCGTCTCTTTGTAGACCACAAAATTACTGGGCTCTCGTCCCAATTTTTTAGCCTATTAGGGAAAGTATTTTTGTTTAGTGATAAATATCATAAAAGTTGCATTGTTGAAATAATATATATTAATAAATAAAACATTACCAATTGCCTACCATGCCCATCAGTAGATCTGGACCCCCCGGTGTGGACGGATATTTCTGTACCGGGTCCGCAAACCTCAGACCTTTGATTAGCTGATGCTTTTTCGCACTTCTCCTTGAATTCAGGGCTATCCCACACCACCCACCATCTTCTCCATATAATTTCAGAAATAAAGTCTGGTTTCTCAGTTAGTGTCCTCAATTTACACGTGAAATTGCTGTAACACCTACTAGCTTGAGAGTCATAACATTTCTTGATCAGCTCCTGAATATTGCGATCATACGTAACATGTTTCTACATAAAAAAAAATAGCAAAAAGAATTAGTAAATGACATATTTCAATGAATAGTGAATAATATAATCATCAATATCTTGTAACTTACGTGAAACCCTCTCCAGTAGAGGACTTTAGTCTCCTTGGAGACTGTTTTCCAGTGGTAACCCTCAGGGTCAATTTTTGTTCTGAAAATATTTGTGATAATCCTAGGCACTGTATTCCCTGGATGCAAACTGTCACACAAGAACTAAATTCAACATGATAATAACTCAAAACAATGAAACAAATTACAAATAAAATTTTTAAAGAATTTGCATCCCCATATCCTTCATGGTGCAGTTATGTACGTATATCATGTTTAAGATGTTTTCTATAAATAAATATTGTAATAAATAACAGTAATACCTTTTTAGACCCCTAAATTGAAAGAAATTTAATGAATTACTTAATAAACATTTCAATGATCAATGACTAGTAAATAATTTTATGTGAAGCCATGATAACCAGAAACAAGAGTGAGATATGAATATGATAGAAGAGACAACATCAACTACAAACAATTTTATATTCTATTTTCCATGCATTAACGTTTAAAAACAAATTATACATATTAACCAAGAATTTAGTTACTGTTGGCATTTAAAAAATGAGAAAATACGACATACTAAATAACTGCAAGTATTTTTCACTTGAATTATAAGTTATTTTTATGCAATCATCGATACCAATAATAATAATAATAATAATAATAATAATAATAATAATAATAATAATAATAATAATAATAATAATAATAATAATAATAATTAAGTAATATTCAAAGCACGCTCAAATTATTTATTATGTTGATAAAATCTAAAACTTGATTCCAGTGCTCAATAATAATTAGTAAAACAGATGAAAGAAGTATACAAAGTATCAAATTAGGTGATATGGGGATGTAAATTTTAAATAAATTTTAGTGTACGATTTGTAAATGTTGAAGTATACCTCACTCGGCCCAATGGCTCAATTTGTAACAATCGTGTCACATTAGAGGAACTAACATCAACAGAAGAAGATGGAGATGAAGGAATATCTTCCCCTGATTGTAATGGTGAGTCTATCGTGGGCCGATTCAAGGATGGTGCGAGAGGGTCTATCGTTGGCCGATTGAAGGATGGTGCTAGAGGGTCTATCGTTGGCTGACTCGAGGATGGTGCTAGAGGATCTATCGTAGGCTGACTTGAGGATGGTGCTAGAGGGTCTATCGTGGATCGGCTTGAGGATGGTGTTGATTGAGTTGATCCACCTCCACTATCTACAAATAATATGAATTAAGCAATTATTCAAAATTACGAGATTTTCTACCATGTAAATACCATTAGAGTTTAGCATATATACCAGCGCACGAAGGGACTGTAGGTGGCCATGGCCGTGCCCGTGTAGGAACATGCTCGTGGTGCTCAACATCTACAATATAATTTTAGAGTTACCACACATGAGTTATTAAAAAAATTGTATATATTAAAAAACATAAGCATAACATACCAGTTATCGGATTGACAAATATCCCTGTGCGTGCCCTACGACCAACTCGACGTCGTGAATGAACACTCGCTCCACTGACCTCCATATGATCTACAAGACAATACATTTAAATTTGACATTATCAATAAATTTTCATATATAATGATATATATATATATATATATATATATGTGTGTGTGTGTGTGTGTGTGTGTGTGTGTGTGTGAAAATATCATTTAAGTATACTCAATTAACCCGCACCCTAGTCACTATCTATATCATCATCATCATCATCACCATCATCATAATCTTCTGTGCTATCTATTCCAGATTCAACTATAAGTTTGTCATCTTCCTCAAGAAGCTCATCATCAAACTCTATGAATGCACCATTTGAATCATTCAATGATCCAACTTCTTCAATGTTAATTTCTATTAAATGATGAACATCAGTACTGTCTTCTTGGAATGGTTGATCGACTTCTCTATGGTAATTTCTTTCAGTTGACGTAGACACTTCCACAATAGCCCTCGCGTTTGCCTTAGAAATAACCTACCAATCTCTTTGTGCACGACTAACACCAGGGTACTCACAATAATATACTTGAGTTGCTTGAATAGCTAGCACAAATGGTTCATATTTATTGAACCTCTTTTTATTATTCACCTCTACAATCCCATATTCATAATGAATCCTTGTTCCCAACCTTGACGGATCGAACCATTCACATTTGAACAACACAGTTCTCTTGATTGGTAAACCAAAGTATTCTATCTCAACAATATCTACTAATTGGCCATAGTAGTCACTCTCACTTACACTTAAATTAGAACCCTTTATACATATACCACTATTCATAGTCTTTTTTGAAGATCCATGACTAAGAGTGTGAAACTTATAACCATTGACAAGATAGTCCCTATAGGACGTAACACTTCTTGAAGGGCCTTTGGCAAGATCTTGAATATAGGGATTGAAAATGCCATACAAGGGATCATCCAGACAACATGGAATAAGCTGGAAAATCACTTACTGTCCACATCAAAGCAACTCTCATCTGGAAGTTTTGCTTTTTCGAAATGTCATAAGTTTGAACACTAACTTCCCACAATTGTTTCAATTCCTTAATAAGAGGCTGCAAGTAGACATCCAACTTATCTTTTGGGCTATTTAGGCCAGACACTAATATAGTTAAGAACATGTGTTGCTCCTTCATGCATAGCCAAGGTGGCAAATTCAACGGGGTGACTATCACTGGCCAAGAAGAATATTGTGCACCAAGAGAGTCTGAACAATGCCGCATAACACCATTTTCCATCGCATGTTCCCCATGCCACCACATTTCATTAGTTGTTGCAGTAGAAGCATATAATCTTTTCAATCTATCTGCCAAGGGAAAATAATACATCTTCTTGAAAGCAATATTTTTTTTATGTCGTGTACCACTTCCTTTACTAGCTCTCTTGTATCGTGAATGACCACAAATTTTGCAACTGAGGAGCTCATTGTCTTCACCCCAATATATCATGCATCCATTATTGCAACAATCAATTTTTGTTACTGGTAATCCCATGCCTCGCAACAATTTCTTAGTACTAAAGAAATTTTTTGGGATTGTGTTTTCTTGAGGAACAATCTCAGGAATAAGTTGCATCATATCGTCAAAGTTTCTTACGGACATGTGATGCTCAGACTTCAAGTGCATCATTCTAGCTATAAATGATAGCTGGGAATGATTGGTACATCCCTGCCACAACTCTTTATCAGCAGCAATGAGCATGTCATAGAATTTTTGATATTCAGGATTTGGAGATTCTTCCATATCACTTGGTTCAAATTGAGAACCAGCGGCATCCATCACCATGGTGTGGTAATCCGATGCAAGCCCCATATCACTATCTTCGATATCATTTTGGCTACTTGCTGTGTCTAGTTCTTCCCCGTGGCAATTCCAAACGTAATAATCAGGCAAAAATCCATGTTTGGCTACATGGTATCTAACATCTTTAGGAGAAAGATACCTACGATTCTGGCATCTATAAAGGTTACATGAACACCTAATTTTGTCCATGTCCATCCATTCAACTTGGCTACAAGCAAATTCAATAATATTCTCTAATCCTTTTAAAAACTCATCAGTTAGGACCCCACCATTTAATCGATTGTACATCCATTGACGATCTACCCTCATTTTCACTGAACTGGTATGCTAAAATTTACAAGAAAAATTCAAGCAACCACGTATAAGTCCAAGTAGACAAATTCAAATTTTAAATCTACAAAGAGAGAGGAAAAAAACAGATGAGCTGAGATATTCTCAAAACACATAGATGCAGAAATGCCTAGTTCACAGGATATGACATATGTATTAACACTACAAGCATTCCATTAAAAATTTTGTAGTAGGACAAACAAATTAAGAAAATAGAATACCTTCATAGGAATAAGAACATTCAAATTAAAAAAAAAAAGTAAGTAATGAATATGGTTTTAAGGGATAATTTCACAAAATTTTATATATAAAGCAAAAAAAAATTAATAATTGAATATTGAAAACTACTAAAAACACATTCAATATTTTGAGCATTATATCATCTCTGCTAAAAAAAAAATGAAAGGCGAAAAAGTGCCAATTTACCCATCAATGAAGCTGCAAATTAAATGTAAAGTACTATCTGCATAAATATCATTTTACTGAATACATTTGATCAAATTCACCTAATTTTAAAAAATTTAAGACAATATATGAAACAATTTAAGTAACAAAAACACTAATTAAACCAATTTAGAGATGGACAAAATAAGTTCTGTCAAAAAAAAAAAAAAAGAATTGACGAAATAAGTAAACTTTATTTCGAAAATTGCAAAGCTGAATAAGTGCTTCCAGAAAATCAGTATAGATATCTATGAGAGAATTGAAGAATGTGCCTTCTATTAAATTGGTTTTGAAAAAAACAAAAACTTGTATAACTGATATCACAAATGTATTATAAAGTGCATTGATTTGTTAGTATTAATTATATTTATTAAAAAATATTAGATGTTTCCACTTAGAAGTATTACTCTTTGAAAAATTATATTTCAGAAATCACAGACTTTTTTCTTTCAGGAGATGATTATAAGTTTACATTTTCTTTCTAAGTTACAAGAAAACACCTTTATTAACTAGGTTGATGTAAATTCCCACTAAAATATATAGAAACATGCAAAACAGAACTAGATTTAACTTTTAGAATGAAAACTGAGATCTTCATATTAACTAATAATATTATATTCATGTATAGTGTAAAAATTAAGAAAACAAGCTCATAAAAGTTAAAGATCTAAATAAACAAGCACACATATATCGAACGTCTAGAGCAAATATAATATTTAAAACAAAACAAAGAGTACATAAGAGCACAAATTAATTGCTATTTAAATTATGGATATATTGTGGCAAGGATTTCATATTACAATTGTTACTTTAAAATCTATATCTTCATGTCAAATAACAAGCATCATAGTTTTATAATTCCCTGCACAAGACAATAATTGCTAACTTAAATAGAAAAAATAATCACCTTTAATCTACAGGTATTCCAAAATGGTGCAGACACAGAAAGCTGTGAACAAGCTAAGCCCTATATAGAATCATATAGCAGATATGGTGCATCTTGATACTAGAGGCCATACAAATACTTCTCATGTACTCCTTATTTTGGTTTACGTGCGAAATTGCAATATATATGAACCAAACAATGATTTAACTAAGTTAGGATTGCATGTCAACAACCAAAACTAGCCTGAATGATAAATCAATTCTCTTGAACAGATTACCAACTTTTTTCTTCTTCTGATTCTGATTGATGGTATCTAATGCACTTACAACAACATCAATATTAGTAGGAGATTCATCATTGGGGCTCGAAAGCATCGATATGATCTAAGAACTATATTCTCCACCTGAAAAAAAAATCATTATAATTGGGCTAAATGGTCTTTAAAGCTTATTAATGTGTACAAATATTAAATAAAATAATACATACAGGTGATTAAAACTAAGAGGAAACCTTTGTTGAATTAAAAGCTGGCTGGCATTTTATATTTTTAACAAGAAGCAGACAGCATTGAGTAACCAACTTTATATTTATACTTAATCTAGTGATAAATGGTCTTTTAAATCTTGTTCTATAAAATATAATAGGTTATTTCTTATTTTAATTTTAAACAACACTGCTAACAGAGACCCCAAATATCAATTAAACAAATCATGATAATTTTATTAGATGTGAAATATTAATAATCAGAGAGATATTTCCTTTGGCTAGTCCACAGATACCTACAATCAATTCCTCTTTAACAAACTATCATCTATTATAATACTGATTAGATGGTGGAAGACAGATTCTAAAAGATCTAGAACTTTCATGCAGAATCCATATCAAGCAACAACAGCATCCACCTAAAGAAACCATGACTCATTGCAAATAATAATAGAATTAAGGTAAAGGGCATGATTGACTTACCTAGTTTGTCCACAAGTCCATATACAGCCTGGTTATACGGTGTATCCAACCATACGAGAACCATCTTTTCACCTTCTTGAAGAATCAACTTCAGAAAGGATTGAAGAGTAAAAAAGCATACACATGTTTGTGGCAGAATATTGTAGTAATGTGGTTGTGTTGATGATAGGAATAGGATTGGCGGTGGTAATATGTGGGGTGCAGGGGCAGGGACAGGGGCAAGAAAAAAGTTGAAGCAACTAATCTAATTAATGCAACATAACGTATACACAAAACATAATGTTGCTGACACTCTAAGAATATAGTGTTGTTGCATTACTTATACACAGAAAGAGAAGAAAAATAGTCGAGGCATTTTATCAAACACATTAGATGCATAAATCATAAAACTAACTATTACTCAACAATTTACCAAACCAAACAGCTGAAAATAATTTTGTATCCAATCCACACAAATCTATTATCCACAAACTAGGTATCCACACAAAACAGCCATAACAAAAAGTAAATTCACTTTATTCAAATAATATGGCACAATTCTAACAGAAGTTTGATACCAAACTTTCGCATCATAGGTTCACCAACCTGCATTGGCTACCTAAGAACAAATAATAGAGTGACGAAAATACCTAAAACAAACAACCGCGAGATAACGAGATTGCGAGATAGCGAGCGATCGGAGAAGCGAGAGAAGCACGAGGCTGAGAAAACGAAATAGCGATAAAGGTTTCAGAGATTTTTCAATTTTGTAGAATCGAAGGGATTGTTGATGATAAGATATGTTACCTAGGGTTTATGTGTGACTTTCTTTTGTAGCAGCGCTACAAAGGCGACGAGACAATTACACTGAGAATCGACGGCGGCGGTGGTGACGGAGGATGTTCGACGGCGTGGAGGTGACTACAAAATCAGTGACGCCGGATTTTCCAAACTTTTGTGACTTGAGCTTCTTCCCCAAACTGCTATTAAAACAATTCTTTCTTCTCCTTTACACTAAGGTCATCTCCATTCTCCAGTAGTCATCTATAATACTCCAATAATCAATTAATCCTTGCGCTTAGTTCGTACAGCGTCATTCCTTTGAAATAAAATAATAAGAACAAAATGCACTAATTAGTGATGGATATTATTTCTGTCACTAAATTTTTTATGTAAATAAATTCTAAATTATTTAAAATTTAGTAATGGATGATTTTCGTCACTAACTTTTTATATATAATTTTTTTTATTAAATTAGTGACGGAGTTGATCTATTGCAATTTTTACTAACAAAATTTTATTGTTGGGAATACAAAATTACTAACGGATTGGAATTCCGTCAAAAATATATGTTAGTAATCTGTCGGTAATCCATTAACAAATCATTAAAATCATTTCCATTACAAATCTGTTAGCATTTAGTGATAGATTAAGTTCGTTAGTAAATTGTATGAGTAATCCGTTAGTAATCTATTGGTAAATTGTTGAATCTCAATTCCGTCACAAATTCGTTAGTATTTAATTTTAATTACCAACGAATTTAAATCCATTACTAAAATAAGCTTTTTTTATAGTGAAGTGACACCATATTTTTTGGACAAATACTTATATGAAATATTTCACGGATCTAGGATCCGTGAAATAATCCATGCCCTGACCCGGTTTGCCTAAATGGGTCATATATAAAATTGGGGTTTTGACGGTTCGTCTTCATTTTTCACCCAAAGTTCAAATTTTCACCGTCTTTGTCTGATCTTCCCGCGACGATCGTGAGCGGTTCCACGGCGGTTATCAGACGGTTCTCGGCGTATACCAGTTGTATTTATTGGCGGTTTCACATTTTCGTTGTATTTTCTCTTTCGACGTTTTCTTCTAGACGACGAAGGTACTGTTCGAAGTTTTTTTTCACATTCTGCGTTTTTTTTTTGTTTCTGTTTGTGAATGTTATCTTTCTGGTTTTATGTGTTTTATTATCACATTTTTTTGGTTTTTGTTAGTCCTAAACCCTAGTTGTTTGAAGTTAGGGTATCTTCTATTTTTACGTGTTGTTGGTGATCTTCTATTTTTTTTTTTGTGTATCGATGTTTATTTTTTGTTCGTTCTCTGTTGGTGTTTAGTTTTTCTGTTGTTTTTGTTAGTGTATTTTATTTTTTTCTGATATTTTTTACAGATCTGTGTTGGTATCTGCTTCTGCTTAGTGTTATGCTCTGTTTTATATTCGTTTTTGTTTTAGTTGAGTTTGGTTTTAGTAACATAGGGTGTTTTGTTTAGTAACATGTTTTATTCATGTTAGTAACATCTATGGTTTCTGTTTTTTTTTTTTTCTGTTTATTATGGATAGTAACATAGTGTTGTTTGTTTAGTAACATGTGTTTATCTATGTTAGTAACATGTTTGTTTTCTTGTGTAGTAACATATTTATATTTATAAAGTAACATATCTTTTTTCTTCTAGTAACACATTTTTTTTTTCTATTTAATGGTCTGTTGTGTTTTTTGTTTTTGATACAGTAATATATATTAAATGGGTCCTAGAAGAACAAAGGATTTGGCCCCGAAAAGGTCGAGAAAGAAGCAGTAGGAGCCATTAGACAGTAAAGAGTCAGTGCCGAAACTGACCATATCCAAGTCCCCTGTTAAGCAGGTTATTAAGGAGAAGAAAGACGGTTCGAAGCCTGCACAGCAAAACAGGTTTTTTTTTTCTTTTTCATTTGCATAAATGTATTTTCTGTTTGATTTATATTTTTCTTTTCATCTATAGGGATTTCACTCCTCATGGGAGGCCTACTGCTGTTGTCGAACTGATTAACTCACTCAATACTGCCCAGAGGGAGGCTGTGAAGAAGATTGGCTTCGGTGGTTTGTTGAAGCTGAATTTGACTAAGCTGAGTGGTTACCCGATGCTTCGGTGGCTGGTTCAGAGTTTTAATCCGTGCAGCTGGCAACTATCCGTGGGTCGAGGTCGTAGTTTTGTGATTACTCCGGATGATGTGCATGATATATTCATGCTTCCAAGGAATCAGGGGTGCGATGTTCTGTCTTACTCCTAAGGGGAGGACAATGTTCTGCTGGAGAAGTTCTCGGAGTATGGTTTGAAGGCCAACTCAAAGTTGAGTGAGTTGGCTGCTGTTTTTAAAACCCATTTGAAGGATGGCGGTGAAGACTTTAAGCGTTTGTTTGTTTTTTTTTGTATGTCGTCGCTTTTTACACCATCTGCAATCCATTTGGTTTGTTCAGTTAGTCTGTTTAAGTCTCTTGCTGATGTTGATTCTATTTGTAAACTTGACTAGTGTTCTTTTGTTTTCCATAAACTGTGTGAGAGTGTTGACGCTGTGAGGAAGAACTCTTCCCACAATGTTACTGGATGTTTATTGATTCTGCAGGTTGCATATTTGCATAGGATTAGGTGGCATGGTATTCGTTTGCCAACGTAGTATTCCTCTTATACAGCACTGGAACAATGATAATCTTTACATCCGTTGCAAGCAGGAGTTCAACAATGGTCTGTACGGGGATGGCGAGCTGTCTTTGGATGAGTATCCCATGACCATCAATGGATTGAAGAGGCCTGTAAGTGTCGGTGCGGCAAAGTCTTTTAGCGGGGATGCGAAGGTATTATTATCCTTTTAAATGTGATTCTGTTTTTTTAGTCTATATGAAATAGTAACATGTATTAATATATAATAGTAACATATTTATATTTATATAGTAACACCAACTTATTTTTAAATCAGTAACACATTTATCATGTTATAGTAACATAATTTATTTCTATTAGTAACACCTAAAATACCACTTAAATGATTTTTGTCATTTTATTTTTTATTACCCTTCTGTACTGTAGGATTTGCATTCTTTGGTGGAGAATTTGATGATCGATATAAGCGAGACATCTAATGGTTACATTATTAGATTGAACGAAATTAAAAAGAAATTGCCTGATTCAACCTCTGATTCTGATTCCCAGTTTTGGGCAGATGAAAAAATCCTGCAAAACGTTGATGAGCTGGTTGAAAACTTCATGCGTGCGAAGAACATAGCTGATATGCCTAGCTATGAGCTGTTTCCAGACAATCCGTTTAGCAGTCGCCTATCGAGTGATAAGTCTGCGGAGGTTGAGAATGATGAGTTCTCATGTGGCAGTTCGGACAAGGAACATGATGAGGAGGACCTGGGTGATGAGGACAGTGTCAGTGAGGAAGAAGAAGATGAAGAGGAGGGCATCAGTGGGGATGGCAATGATGATGAGGACGATGAGGGTGATGAGGAGGATGAGGAAGAAAGTGATGGAAAAAGCAAGAAGGCTGGTTAGAATGTGGGTGAGGAGGAGTCTGAAAGTGATGACGATGAGGGGAAAGAAGATGATCAGGGAGAGAAGCATGAGAGTGCAGGTGAGGGGATGGATGAGGATGTAGTTGAGGGGAGGACTGAGGGTGTTTTGCAGGGAAAGGAGGCTGAGCAAGTGGCGGACAAGGAAGGAGAAGGCAAGGAGGGTGAGAAGGAAACTGGCAAAGATGAGGGAGGTGATGGAGATGAAGTTGTTTTCACAGCTGCTGATGAGGTGAATGCGAAGGCTATTGATGAAGCAGTGGACAATTCGTTTAGGGATCTAATTGGGGGTTTTAGCCCTGATGTTGGTTTTGTATCGAATTTTGTAAATACAAATTTAAGTTTGTTTTCTGATTTGGATAGACATGAGATTGAGCTGGTTGATTACATCTTCCAGCCTGCTGGAAATTTAATGTAAGTATTTTCTGTTCTTCTATTCTTTTTTAATTATTTTTTTTGTATGCATTATTCATTTTATTTTTGCCTTTATGTATTTGTTGCAGGGAGGAGTTTTACTGGAATGATGATGGGATGTATTTGGTCAACAGGGAGGATTTCCTAACAATGCATTCTGATACTGAGACAGCACACAATGTGCTTAATGCTTTGTGTTTCTCTATTAACTGTTGTCAGAATCAAGGTTCCTGTTCTTCGAGTCCATCACGGTTTGTTTTTGGGCTGGATTGCAGTGTAAGCTTTATTATTATAGTAACATATGTTTAGTTTTATAGTAACTCATGTTTGTTATTTCCGTAACATATATATATATATATATATATATATATATATATATATAGGTACCGTTGAATAGGATTCTACGCAATGACCCTGATAGGGAGGCATACGAGAAGGAGGTGATGGGAGGTCTGGAGCACTTTTTGGATATGACGTCGGAAGAGGTTTTCATGTCTCTTTGAATCGGTAACATATTTTTTTGTTTACAGTAACACATTTCATTATATATAGTAACACTTTTTATTCTTATTTTCTTTATGTCTGTGTTACAGATTTTTATGTCATTCTGTATATATGGACATTATGCTCTTCTTGTTGTGAATCTTATGTCGGGTAAATTTCAATATTTGGATAACCTTGCCCATGTTGAGAAGAGGACGTACAAGAACTGCATACGTTTGTTGGTTAGTTTATTTTTATTTTTTATTCTTACTTATTTTGTTGTTTGCTTTTGTTATCTTATTAGTGTCTTTTTTTTTTTGTCTTTTTTCACAGAAAATGTTTATTGTAAGATTGATGAAGAAACAGAATCATCCTAGAGTTAGTGATGTCAATGTTTTTAACATTGAAGATGTGAAGCTGAAATAGAAGTCGAAGGATATGAACAAGGACTGTGGTCTATTTTTTATGCACCATATCTTAAATTTTCATGGTGAAGTTTATGATGAGCCTGATCTTTCAAATGTATGTTTTTAGTTTTTAGTCTTTTTTTTTTTTTTTTTTTTTTTTGTGATTGTGTTTATTCATTGCTTTTGTGTTTTGCTTCTTTTGTTTTATAGGCTGGTACAAGGATTTTTTATAGAGCTAAATTCTGTTCTATTGTGGCTGAATCTCAAAGTAACATTCTAAGGGAGGGGTTCTTTCAGAATGTTTTTGCATTTTATGAGAAGAAGGCTCTGGGTGCTGGAACAGTGAAAGATTCGATTGCTGCTGCTGAGAGGAAGAGGAAGGCTGATACCGTTGCATATGAAAGGAGAAAGATTTTAAGGCCGAGGGTTAAAAAAGACTGATGAATATTTAAGTTAATTTTGTTCTGTTCTAATTTCTGATCGGGGGAGGGCTGATGAATACTCTGTGTTTTTATGGTGAATTTGGTTGGGCATGTGGTTATTTTGGTTGCCCGGTGATGGTGGTGGTTTTTGGAAAAATTCTGATGATGTTTTGTTGGTAATTAGTGCTAGACACTGATCATTTTTTGTGTTAATTAGGGTGGCAGTGTCTGCATATTATTAGGATGGTGAATATTTTAGTATTCTTATCGTAATTGGTGCGTTCTTTGATGAGATTTTTATTTATGTGTGTTTAGGGGTGTGCACTATTCGGTATTTAACCGAAAACCGAACCGAACCAAAATTTTAATTCAGTTCGGTTAATTTGGTATTCGGTTCGGTATTCGGTTTTAAGATTTGGAAATTTTGGTATACGGTTTCGGTACTGGTTTTAGGAAAAAAAATTCGGTATAATTGAAAACCGAACCGAAATACAATAATATATATATATATATATATATTAAAATATTAAATGAAAATTATGTAAACCCTACTTCATTCAAGTTTCTTCCAATTTCGTTCAATTCCCAAATACGCCGCTGCTCTGCCATCTCTCTCTCCCAGACTCCCACAACCCCCCGCCATCCCAGCGCCGCTGCCCACCTCTCTACCACCGGTCCACCGGCGGCGGCGGCAGCCCTACGCGACCCTCACTCTCTCGCGCACATCTCCGATTTGCTCCTGCTCCCCGCGGCGCCGCGACCCTCACTCAGTCACTCTCTCGAGTCTCGCCGTCTCGCGCACATCTCTGACGCGCTGAGCGACAACCCAATACCCCTCCGACAACCCCCAGTCACCTCTCCTAATCCCTATTCAGGTAAAAATATTATACACCAAATTCTTTT
This sequence comes from Paraleonurus japonicus, assembly GCA_030762865.1. NCBI lineage: Eukaryota > Viridiplantae > Streptophyta > Magnoliopsida > Lamiales > Lamiaceae > Paraleonurus > Paraleonurus japonicus. Next base: position 7,183,962 of record CM061059.1, on the reverse strand, counting down.
CTTTTTTCGAATTAATATTTAATGGGTCATTCGTGTTTAGTAGATGATGCAATGGGTCTGTATGATTCGTATGAATGCTGGAAATATATTTTTCTCATATTTCTAGAATATGAAATTGCTTGTTTTCCTCATATTTCATAACAGTAGGTTTGGGTTCCCAGGAATCAGAATGAGGTTTTCTTTATAAAGCATCCTCATCATTATGACAAATATTTTAAGCCCTCTTTTTTTTACTTGACATGTTTGGAATGATATACGTTTATGTTATATTTTTAATCACGAAATATTTTATAATATTATTAATTAGGGGCATATGTTGTGTTGGTGGCTTATTAGATTTCTCATCGTTGTTCTTCTTCGGTTGCAAAATCTTGAATTATTACAATATACAGATTAGTTAGTAAAGTATCAGTTAATCGGTTGCAAAATCTTGATTTATTAGGAAGGATCGATACATTTTATTTTTCATTGCTTATAATTTACAAACTGCAGTTATCAATTATTCCTCCTATTTTATTTAAAATATATGTTGTTTATTCACAATATTTCCTTTCATTATAGATGTCAAACACTCAAGAAGTTGGAGGTAGTGGGAGCAATGCTATGGAAACATCACAAGTTTCTTCACGGCCTACTCAATCGACTGTAACATCAACAGCAAAGAGAAAAGCCATGAAGCAAAGATCCAAAGTGTGGGATCACTTTGAGAAGATAAAGGGTGAGGATGGTGTTGTATCAACAGCAAAATGTAAGTATTGTGATAAAGTTTTAATGTGTTACCCGACTAGAAATGGCACTTCATCTCTAAATACTCATATGAAGTCGTGTTTGAAAAACCCTGACAATGAAGAAACAAGCCAAGGGATAATTAGTTTGCAGCCAATTAATGAGTGTAATGTTGGGGTGGGTACGCTTAGTACTTGGAAGTTTGATCAAGATGAAATTAGGGCAGCACTTGTATACATGATTATTGTCGATGAATTGCCATTTAAGTGTGTGGAGGGTGAGGGATTTAAGGAATTCGTGAGGAAAGCATGCCCTAGGTTTCATATTCCTTCTAGATGGACGGTGTCTAGGGATTGTTATGATTTGTATGTTGCTGAAAGATTAAAACTGAAGTCTTTTATGAAAGCAAATTGTGAAAGAGTTTGTATAACCACTGATACTTGGACTTCCTTGCAAAAAATTAATTACATGTGCATTACTGCTCATTTTATTGATAATGATTGAAAATTGCATAAGAAGATTATCAATTGTGTGTCTGTTTCTAGTCATAGATGTGATTATCTTGGTAGGGCACTAGAAAATTGCCTTCTTGATTGGGGATTGAAAAATGTGTTCTCTATTACTGTGGATAATGCAAGTTCAAATGATGTGGCAGTATCATTCTTGAAAAGGAAAATTTTGGGTTGGGGAACTGGTGTAGCAAGTTGTAATTACCTTCACATGAGATGTATTGCACATGTAATTAATTTAGTGGTTACCAAGGGCTTGAAAGATATTAATCCTTCAGTGAAGCGTGTAAGGGATGCGGTAAGGTACATTAGAAATTCACCTGCTAGATTAAAAAGATTTAAAGAGTGTGTGGATTTGGAAGGGATAGAAAGTAAGAGTTCACTGTGTTTAGATGTTCCTACGAGGTGGAATTCAACTTATACAATGCTTAGTACAGCTGAAAAGTTTGAAAGGGCATTTGACAAGTATGATGAATTGGATTCCAGTTTTAAGGCTGACTTGGGGGAGGGTAATGTTCCATCTTTTCTTGATTGGGCTTGTGTTCGTAAATATGCAGAATTGTTGAAGCATTTTCATAAATTGACTGTGCGTATCTCAGGTTCATTTTATGTCACATCTAACTCATTTTTAACTGAGATTACTGATTTGTGCTGCATTTTGAATGATTGGAAGGGAAGTACGGATTTTGAGACTAAACATTTGGGTGAGTCCATGAAAAAAAAAGTTTGATAAATATTGGGGAGATGCAGAGAAAATGAATAACATCATCTTTTGGGCTAGTATTTTTTATCCACAATTTAAGGTAGACTATTTGGAGTACTCTTTGGGTGAAATGTATGGGGGTGAAAAGGGTGACGTAATCTTTCAATCAGTGAAGAATGGACTTCTTGAGATGTTCAAGGAATATGTGATTAAGTATGAACCGAGGTGTGAAGCAAATGCTAATAGAAGCATGTCATGTTTTAGTGGTGTGGCTGATTGTGAAATGGTTGATGATGAGTCGGTGTCCAAAAATAGATATAAGAAACGCAAAATTGAGACTGGGATGACCGAAAGCAAGAAGAATGAACTAGAGCTCTACTTGAGTGAAGCTTGCATAGATGGTGGGGGTAAATTTGATGTGTTATTGTGGTGGAAGGTGAACTCCCAAAGATTTCCAATTCTTTCAAGAATGGCTCGTGATATTTTAGCCGTTCCAATTTCAACTGTTGCATCAGAGTCCGCATTTAGTGCTGGTGGTAGAGTATTAGATGCATTTAGGAGTTCTTTAACTCCTAGAATTGTTGAAGCTTTAATTTGTGGGCAAGATTGGCTCCGAAGTTCACATCATCCTATATGTTTTGAAGAACTACTTGATGAGCTTGAAAATTTTGAGAAAGGTAATTAAATGATTAATTTTAATTTTTCATTATGTTGATTATTGTTTATTAACATTATATAATTTTCAGATTTGCCAAATGTGGGAGTTGGAACATCAACAAGCACCAACACTTAGAAGTGAATTTGTGAGAGGTAATTAAGTATTAATTTAATTTATTTTGTGTTGTAATATTCATATTTATTAACATGTTTTAGATTGTGAAATGTAATGTAGGAATTGGGGCATCATCAATTACCAACACAAAGTAATTTGAAAGAGAGCATCTGAGCTGCTAAGCATGGAAGAAATCTACTATTTTTTGTTGTTGTTTTGGACTGTATAACTTGTTTAAATTTATGAATTTGTAGTATTTGGTATTTGGTATTTTGGATTTGGATTGGATTTTATGTTGGAACTTGGAATTTAGAGTATGGATGATTTATGTTTACTTGTTTAGGTTAAGAAATTATTTTTAAAAATGGTCAAAAAGAGAATGTGCCAAAAAATTATTTTAAAAAAAAAAGTAAAAAATTTTGGTTTTTCGGTATTATACCGAAACTGAACCGAAAATTTCGGTTTCGGTATTGATCGGTTTTTACATATTTCGGTTCGATTTCGGTTTCTTATAATACTATTTGGTATTTGTTCGGTTTTGCTTATTCGGTTTCGGTTCGGTAACCGAATACCGAATGCTCACCCCTATGTGTGTTTTTTTCCATCTGTAATATATCTATTTTTCTTGGCAGGGATGTAGAAATATGTATGTTGGTTAATCACCCATCATAAGGTATACATCATATATAAAATTATTCAGAGTAACATAGTTAAAACATGTATTGTAACATAGTTTTTGTAATTCATCTTTTTTTTTTTTAAAGAATACAAACAGTATTTTATCACATATCAAGTTTATAATGAAGAATCTGGTGCCAGGAGATTATGCATATGGAGGTAATTCATACTGCATAACTACTTATTTTTTTCTAATGAAGTATAACATATAGAATTAAACTGATATAAATATAATATACACTGTAACATAATTATAAACGAATGGTAACATAGTTTGTTCTAAACTGTAACATGTATAAACATGCAACAATTATATATTTTAACTAATTATGTCAATTATAGTTATAGTAACACAATTAGGCTGTTAATATAACATATTTTTGATTAAATAGTAACATTGTATCTAACATAATATATAAAATTAAACTGATATAAATATAATATACACTGTAACATAATTATAAACGAATGGTAACATAGTTTGTTCTAAACTATAACATGTATAAACATGCAACAGTTATAAATTTTAACTAACTATGTCAATTATAATTATAGTAACACAATTAAGCTGTTAATATAACATATTTTTGATTAAACAGTAACATTGTATCTAATATAAAAAATTTAATAGCCAAAATAAGAAGTTTAATAATAATGTGCAACAATGCCACAGTTTTTGAACTGATACAATTGAAAATTAAAATAAATGGGAGTTTGGGGTTGCTGTGCCAAATTCTTTTGCTATTGTTGCTGCCCTTTTTTTGCTTCTAGTGAAATGGTTCTTTATCCGTGCTTTCCGACCCTTTGTGACTGATCGTTGAGGGTCCAATATAGTCATTCTACCTTCAACCTCAGTAGATGTTTGAGGTTGCTCGCTAGAGACTAATGTCTTAATAAGCATTGAGTCCCTTTCATAACCATCTTCAAGTATTATCCGTGCATCCTCATTCTTTTCTGATTCTAAAATCAGATTGTAGCTCTTCCTTGCTATTTCATGTCTCCATGGGGCGTACTCTTCTAGTCGACTCGTGGTTAATCCACTGTTTTTGTCCCAAAAAGCTGTTTTCGTATTTTTTGTCCACCTCCTACATATGTATGCATTTGGTATTGTCTGTACTGAGTTAATATGCAGTGCCCATATTGTATGACAACATAGTATGCCACATTCCTCAAATTTCTTGTAGCTACACTGCACACAAACCATATTTTTTTCGAAGATCACCCTATTGACCATACCTTGTTCAGTAACATCATATATCAAAGTAGTGTCTTCCCTTCCTATCTCCTGTGAAGTGCATGATAGACTCTTGAGAAATTCCTTTTCAAAAATATTGAAAATGGCAAGTGTGTAAACTTCCGAAGCATGCTTCACTATTCCATTAATTTCCAAAGAAGATCCTGATTTTTTACGTTGGCGTTGGAATTCATCATTTCTCTCTCTCATTCTCCATGCACTTACTGTGTTATTGAAAATTTTATAAAAATCTATCAACCCAGTGTTCCTTCTCGAATTGAATGAGATGGAACTGTTTGTGCTTTCACTTCTTTGTGAAGATAGTATTCCAGCAGAGAAAAAGTCTTTGCTCAATGCAGTGCACCACTTTTCCTTCAGAGTGTAGAGTCTTTTAAACCAAGCATTATTCTGCAAGTTGTAGTCTGCGATCATCCCATTCCAACAGCTCTCGAACTCATCCCTATCTCTACAGCCCGATAAACACTTATTGAATGCATCTTTAAATGCATTATTTCCCTTTAGCTTTGCAAATCTGCTAACTGCATTCTGCTGGAGGTGCCACAAGCATAGTCTATGTCGTGCTTCTGGGAAAACCTGTAGCATCACAAACAATGTAATAGTAACATAATTACACTTATAAAGTAATATTATATATTTCATACGGTAACACATATGATATATATCAGAGTAAGTACTGATTATATCAGTTTCAATGAATTAAAATCATACTCTCTCTATTGCATTTGCAATTGCTAGATCCTGGTCAGTGAATATTGTTACTGGACTTCTCCCACCCATTGATTTCTTGAACACTGTAAAAAGCCACTCAAAAGTGTCTGTCTTTTCGTCGGATAAGAATGTTATACCAAACATGGTATTTTTCCAGTGATTGTTTATCCCAACGAATGGTGCACAAATCAGATCATACTTGTTAGTTTTATAAGTGGTGTCAAACACAAGAACATCGCCATATATTCCATAATCTTCCTTCATCATTGAGTCTCTCCAAAAAACATTACTCATCCTGCCCTCATCATTCATTTGTACCTTGTAGAAGAACTCACTTTCCTCATCTGACTGATTTTGTATTAGCTCCATGAATGTTTTTGCATCACCGCCTTCTATTTCGCTTCTCTTGTGATGATCAACAAAGTTCATGTGGTCCTTCATTGTATGCCCAACTTGGTCTTCTCCTCCAGCACAATAAGCTAGATATCTGAAAGAGTCAGCTGGTTTTATACCAAATGTCACCATCTCTTTGATAGCATCAGCCTTCCCACCTGTAATTGCCCTTTCCGAACGATGTAAATGACTCCATTCTTTTCTTGTTAATGGATGATTGTGATCTGTAATGTGCTTTGCTACCTCATATTTTCCATCTTCAGTAAGTCTTGCTCTCATTTGTGCCTTGCAATTAGTTCTCGTTTCCCCACATTTTTTGTTCTTTGTAGACTTTCGTAGAAGCACACTATCAGTTGTGTTCTTTAAACCGTTGGAAGAACACACGTACAGTTTAGATGTTACTTTGTTGCTTCCATCGGAAGATACAATACCTGTTGACTTACGGACACTAAATCCCAATGAACGGGCATGTGCACAGTATAGGCTATACATCTGTTCTAGTGTATCTCTTTTAATCCCAATAAGTGAACCAACATATTCATCACTTTGTAAGTTATTTTCACTGGCTTGAGTATTGGAATCATCCAACATCTCTGTTGTTTCCACAATGATCATTCCTACAAGGAACCAGTTTATAGTAACACTGTTTAGTGTATATAGTAACATATATTATTAATATAGTACAGAGTAACACTCCTTAGTGAATATAGTAACACATGTTATTTTTTAAAGTAACACAAAAACACTATTTTTGATATAGTAACCATATTCACTCTATGCAGTAACATACACATATTAAATAGGTACCACATTTTTTTTTCAAGCAATTTAAAGCTGAGTTCGTGTTTTTCTGTGATTTTTGTTGTATAATACAATTACCTAGCGTCGCATGTGAGAATTAACACGATTACCTGGTGTTGAAGAACTCGCAGAATTATCAGCTGCAATTATTTGGCAATTTTCAAAATAATCATCCATTGTTCGTTCTTTCTTTCTTCTTTCTGTGCGCGTTTTATCGTCTCGATCCTTTGGTTGAATCTTTGATGTTGTTTTCATCGATTTCTAGTGTGTTAGTGCCTCATCGTCGTTGTTGATCTGCATCGTTTTCCCATATTCTGCGATTTCTTGACCTACCTTGCATGATAATTTATTTCGACCCGTTTTCCAGGCGTGACCCGCGAGTTTTTTGGCTGTTTCCATTTTTAACTAACATTGCATATGAAATATTTCACAAGAGACTCCCTCTATTTTTTGTGTTATTTAACTTATTTTCTGAAAACTTACACTAATCTATATTAATCTAAAATAGGTAACAATCTTTTTCTAAATATCATCTAATAGCTATTTAAAAAAAAAAAAAAAAAAAACAAACACGATTAATTTAAAATTCATTTTTGTAGTTATATAATCCATTTTAATAGGAGAACTTATTAATAATATACGACATTATACTTAATTAGGCCTTAAATAATATACAACAATATATTTTTGTAAATTTTGATAATACAGACCTAATATAATGATATATGAAAATTAAATCTATATTTTAAAATAATCTAATAGCATTTGAAAGATTATAATTTTAAAAATTATATACTCCCTTCATCCCAAAAAAAATATGATTGCACACAATTTAATAAAAAAAATAAAGTAATAGGTATTGCAGGGTATTGTGGGGTCATTATTTCATTATTCAATAAAGTTATTATTTATGAGTACATTTTAAGTAATTAAATGATGGTTGGAAGGTGAAGAAAAAAAATTTAACATATTTTTTATGGATGGAGCGAGCAATAATATTAACAAAAAATATAAATCGTGCATCACACGGGTTGACCAAAGCCACAACAAAACATTCGATTCGCTTTAAGTAGATCGCAAAAACATCATTTGCTCGATCCAACTGCAAGGAGACTGGCTATAGTACGATATCAAACGTTTTGCAGCCTTGACACTAAATATAGTCTCAACACAGAACTCGGGTCTCAACGTGCATCCCCTATCAAGATCAACCGTAAGAAGTTCAAATCAACCTAAATCATGAAAACATACATAGCGTAATGACAAATTTAAATACGTACTACTCTACACTCAGAAATAAGATTTTAGTATTTGAAATAAGTTATATTGTTTTACGCTAACATGAAGCTCAGAATTCCATCAATCCTATTTAATAAAAGAAATTATACTTGGCGTAAGGGCATGCAGTGAAAAAGTAGAAACTTTTGCTGAGAAAATTTTGCATGTATTGATAATTCTCCATCACTGACTGTAATAATTATAAGCTAGCTATCACTTTTTTAGGATAAAATGCAATATTTAGAAGTTGCAGGCTCTGCAACGAGCTACAAGTAAATATAAGCTATGGAGCCGGAGCAGCAGACTTGATGAAAATATCCACCGATACATCGATATTTTCACCGATATATCTATTTTTTTTGGGCAAATTACAACCTAGTGCAAGGCCCAAGTGTTTATTACATCCTAGTGAAAAAACTTTTTAGGAATTACAAGCAGGTACAAATGGGCATGTGATTTTCCACCTATACCCTTACTTTCAACCTTCAGCTATTTCTAGTTTCTCTCTCATCGCAAACACTCAGCTGGGATCATTTCTCTCTCATCGCTGACGTCATTACAATACGCTTGCCTCGTTTCTCTCCGATTACGGTCACATCAAACCGGCGCTCTCCCGTGGTATGATGTTCAAATTCAAATTCAAATAGCTTCGTATTAGATTTCTTCTCTTTATTCAGTTTTCATCCCCATTTCATCTGTTCCTTCCCCTATTCAGCTGAAAATGGGCATTTTATAGAAGAATTTTTCTGTAAAATTGGAAAATCACATGGATACGGCATAATGTGAATCGTTTTATCCCTCATTGGTTGTACATGATTTTTATCTCTATTTTTGTTATTTTGATGAAATTTTAATTTCCTTGCTGGTTCTGCGGGGGAGCTGTGAGCCTTTGTTGTTACTGTTGATGGAGCACAAAATTATTGCAAGTTTGAAATTTCGCCATCAGCGCAGGCTACTTTCTCTGGGTGTTGATTCTACGCTTAATTGGTTTGTATCACAGGTACGTGGGACGTGGACTGAACTACAGTCTACTCCAGTTTCATTTGTTTTCTCGGTGGGTAACTATATGAACACATGTTTAAAATGTGAAGACGATTTCTTGAATATGATATTTCTGTGCCGTCATTTAAATATGAGTTTAGTTGATGTCACTGTTTCCTGTTGTGAAGACGATGCTCAGAGTGTAGGTGATGTTATGGGTTCGTCTAAGCATTGTTTAACTGACACTGGGATTACCAATGGGAATGGGATTCAATGTTCTGACAAAAATGATAATGGAAAGTCCAGAGTGAGGGTTATTGAGTCTAAACGAAATGGAAACGTGACTGATGTAAATGATCAATTTGATCCCCGTCCAGTCTATGATATATGTCCAAGGTCTTTGAAGACTCCAAAGCTTTCTGATTCATGGGGTAATATAATGAGTGGGGGTGTTGGGGCTGTTTTCCCGGGCGGTGTTGTCCAATTTAGGACTGATCTTATAAAGTATTGTTCTGTTCTGGGATTTAGTTTTATCTACATTAGGAATACGAAAAGATATGTACATGTTGTTTGCAAAGAGAATCAGAAAGCACACTGTCCATGGTTTATAAAAGCAAAGCTCCAGCCTTTTTCCTGTCATTTTATCGTGTATAAGGCTAATCTATTTCACTCGTGCATCGGAAAGTTAGTGAAGGATGAAGCTTCACGTTTGTGTCCTAGGATTATGTCTGAATTCTTTCTCCAAAATGTGCGCAAGAGGCCTGAAATTGGTGGTAAAGAGATAGTAGAACTAATGCAAATTCAATATGGTATTGACATCACTTACTCCAAAGCATGGAGAACTATCGAAACTGCCAGGAATACCATTTTTGGCAGCTTTGGTGATTCGTATTCTCAATTGCATTGGTATTGCAAAGCCATCAGGCGCACTAACCCCGGTAGCGTTGTTTCTCTACAATATAACACTGAATCGTTTCACTTTGAACGTCTGTTTGTATCATTCAAAGCATGTATCGATGGGTTTCAGTTTTGTCGTCCTATGCTTTTCATCGATGGTACATTCATGAAGGGCCGTGCGCATGGTACTCTTCTTATTGCTACTGCTAAGGATGGGGACAATGGTATGCCTTTTCCCACTCAATACTTATTTCTTTTAAGCTGGGAAAAAATGAATGTTTTTTTATTATGTTTTCTGTAAACTATCTTGCCACTATTTTGTTTTCTTGTAGGGCTATTTCCAGTTGCTTTCGGTGTTGTATCTGCCGAGACCACTGATAATTGGGTATGGTTTCTTCAAAAACTTCGTGATTCTGTAAAGCACAAAAATCAGATAGTTTATTTGTCGGATCGGAATTGTGGTTTGATGTCGGCCTTTAACATTGTTTTCAAAGAGCCTGTGCACTTTTTTTGCCTTTATCATTTATTGTCTAATTTGAAAGGCCGGTTTTCATCTGGATGGTCTAATATTAAGCGAGTTAAAATGGGTGACTATTTTAGAGATTGTGCATACGCTCCTAATAGACGTCTATTTGATGAAAAATTGTCATTATTCAAAGAAGTCGGTGGTAGTATTGCAGAGCAGTGGTTAGAAGACCTTCCATATGAGAAATGGGCAGTGGCATACTCCCCTCACATTATTAGGTACGGCGAAATGACATCTAATGCTGCCGAATCCTTTAATTCATGGATCCTTGATGCTAGATCCAAACCTATTGTTCAAATGATAGATCATATAAGAATGGGAATTTGTCGATGGTTCGTTGAGAGGAGAGAAGATTGTAATTCTTGGACTGGTGCATTGGTTCCACAGAAGGAAGTTTTGTGGAATCATCTTATTGATGTTAGTCGTAGCTGGTTTGTTGCTGAATGCCCAGGTGACAATTATGAAGTTTCGTCTACACCTTTAGTTTCCGTGAACCTGAGTGCGAGGACTTGCACCTGCCACCAATGGCAGGTTTTAGGCTTTCCGTGTGCTCACGCTGTTGCTGTTATTAAACGTCATCGTTCTTCTATTTTCTGTTATATAGATGAATGTTTTTTCACCACCAGTTACCGTAAGTGCTATGAAAACAATCTCTACCCTATCCCTGAGACTGAAATGTATGAATGCCAACGTGGAGAACATGATATAATTCTTCCACCAATTCTTAAACGGCCTCCTGGACGTCCCAAGAAATCCCGAAATCCATCATATGGTGAGTGGAGAAAAAAGAAACCCTTCTTCTGTACCAGATGTAAAAAGGTATCCAAGCACGATAGCCTCACCTGTGGATTGATATTGGATAAGTCAACTAAAGATTGAAGGTATTTATTTGCAATTCTATTATTAATGTCACCTGATATTCATCTCTTTATGAAGTTGCTTATATTTATTATTCATGTTTTTTTTCCCCGCAGGTTTATTGCTATGTTGTTTTGAAAGGTCCAGAACAACCCTTAAGGTGTACAATGCATTTGTTTTTTGAGTATGGGTACAAAAGTGTAGCAGTAGCTTTTACCTTTTGGATATCAGTCTGTGAAACTGGCAGACTTATTGTTGTAGTCTTAGTTGTGTGATTTTGGTGTTGTATTCCATGTTACTCTTGAATGCTCATGGTGTTAGCTGATTTCTCGTCTACTGTATGAAAACTAAAGCATCTTGCCTTTTATATATATATATATATATATATATATATATATATATATATATATATATTACATTTTGCATTTTATTTGCTTTTATATGCAACTACGGTTACATTTTTACACCCCTATGCAAACAATGTATTAATTAGAATAGCAAGGATCAGTACAGCAGAAACTGTTATGAAATTTGCAAGCAACAGTGCCGGAAGTGTTACCGCATATGTCGGTGTATCGATCCCATGATTATGTTGCTGGCCTTCATCTGCTTTGTTTGGTACACTTGAAACATCTTCCATTTGTTGCTGCCAAGTTTCCAGATTTATAGGTACACACCATTGACACCACCCATGAGCATCACAATTGTTGTATAGTCTTCCTGGATTTTTACTCGACTCAGAAACTCTAATTGTTGTAATGATACCACACCTTGGGCACTTTGATCTCTCGTATTTCAAGTATTTTTCACTTGAGCTGTATCTACTATTTGATGCCATTGTCAATGTTGGTTTGCTGCCTTGTTTTTTTATTCTTGTTTTAGTTGAATCTATGCATATATATAGTTGTTCAAAGTTCCAGTATGCTCTTGATTTTGTGTCTAACGGTCACCTTGTTTCCAACGGTAAGTTTTAAACGGTAATGTATGGCTCTAAAATGTATACGCATAAAAAGGCAGTGCTACTGAAATTATATCAACAAATGATTAATTGAAATGTTTTGATTGATGTACATGTGGGTTTGTGATTTTCCACCAATTACATAAAATAATCATATCATTCTTTGCACAATAAGTTTGGTTAATTGAAATGATTAATTGAAATGTTTTGATTGATGTACATGTGGGTTTGTGATTTTCCACCAATTACATAAAATAATCATATCATTCTTTGCACAATAAGTTTGGTTTATATATATTTATATAATTAGTTCTTAATATTATATTTTTAGGGGTTTATTTTTCTAGAGGTTAATCATATCATTCTTTGCACAATAAGTTTGGTTTATATATATTTATATAATTAGTTCTTAATATTATATTTTTAGGGGTTTATTTTTCTAGAGGTTAATCATATCATTTATTTTCTCTTTGTGATTTCATATTCTCTTCTTTTATCTTTTTCCAGAGGTTAATTATATGTACTTTTGTTTTGAAAGCGGGAACAATTTTGTTAAAAGAGGTTGGCAAAAAAAAAAATTATCTTTTTGCTGAGTAAATGAGTGGTATTTTTAGATTGTAGGGGAGAATGTTATTATATTTATCATATAAAGATATTCTATTTCTCAGATGCCTAAAAAATGGATAGTGGGAAAGATCATTCTTTGCACAAAAAAAAAAAACAAACTGTTGCAATTTTAAAAATATCAACTTATTTGTTATTATATTCTTTCTCAGATACAAATTTCAAACTAAAAATATCAGATTAAAAAAAATAAATACTTATTTGTTTGGTTGCAATTTCATACTAACTGTTGCAGAAAAAATTGTAACTTAACTATTTTGTCTGGTCTGTTGCAATTATTCCTGCATAAACTTGCAATATAGCAAATAGTTTACCTTAGTTGCAAAAAATTAATTGAAAACATGATAAACTTTGTGTTCATGCAAATATTAATTGCTCGTTACATAACTATGTATATACACAATTTTTACAGCATGCAACACAGAATTAGATTTGTAACTACTGTTGGTTATTTTGCAATATAAATGATATACTTTGCAATACAGAATTAAAAGTGCTACTATTTTTAGATGTTTTTTGCATGAATCCTGTAGTCTATACAATGATCAGAAAATTAAGGGTAAATTACGGAAAATGGAAAATCAGCCGAGCAAACAGATATATTTGATTCAATGTGAGCTGAAATTAAAGGGCAAACATAATTTACTTTCAAAATAGGGGGATGTGCAAATGCATAGATTTTTTTACAAAAGATAAACACTACAAATTTAAACATTATAAAAGACAAATATTAATTCCTGATCTAATATCCATTTGGGTCTTCTATTGTAGGTAAGAGGCGGAAAACAGTTCCATACCCATTTGGTATTATGTCTGACTCAAATCCGAATAGGTACTTTAGCTCCCTGTGATACATGAACAGTGTGCCGTCCGGTTCCAACCTAATTAGTATCCAATTTTTGTCAACGGCCCTGATGCACAGTGGTGTGAAAAACAGGATTCTGTGGTTGCTCACGTTCAACGTATCCAGGCTGATAAACAAACTAGACCAAGCATCGTTTTTATAAATCCAAATCCCCAATCCATCTTCGCGTTTGCAGAAAGTTGTGTACAAAATTAACGTCGATTCATCCAAAGACCCTATCGTGTATCCATGACCCAAAGAGACTGTCTCGTCAGGAATTTTAATGAATCCATACTCTTCAGTCACTATATCAAAACTTATTCCATAATGCTGTCCAAGATCCTGCAGCTGCCAATGTAGCTTTCCATTCACAAATATACCTGGATACTGACATGGACTGTCAAATGGGAAATCCCCCAAACGTTTCCACATCTTAAACTTGCTGTAGAAGACACTCATCTCTATTTTTGCGTCAACATTATTAAATAGACTTAGTCTTGCTAGTTTATATTCACATGCAACTGGATCATACCCTAACCCAAATATACAATAACACCACTTACTCTGTCCAGGGCACTGAATCGGACAATTGGGTATTTTTATGCAGCTTGTTGTGGACGGATTTGCAAGGAAGTACTCGTCCTCTACGTTGCAGAAGCAGACCATCCCGGAGCAGCTTGCTAAAGTCTCTCACGTCGCGTCAAACTCCAGGACAACCCGTTCGTACGCAGTATCGCTGCTCTGTTTCTCGTAGACCAGAGCATGATATCCGAATTCCTCCTGTAGAAGGAAGATGTACTTCCCCCGCTCCATCATTTGATCGAAGTATTTTTCCATTACGAAAAAACGACTCGAAATCATGGCTAACCAGTGTTTACTGACGCATTTGAATCTTGCCAGTGGTTTAGGTGGAAGCATTGAGAGGATCTCCATCATTATTTCTTGTGGGAAGATCTCTTCACATTTGGTCTTTTTGGTCTGGGTATTCATTTTCGAGTGAGCTGAGGTTTTTGTTTTTTCGAAGTTCTGATTGTACTGAGAGGTAGCGTGCTCTCAATCGAGTGATCATAATTTATAGATGTTTCTGTAAGAATACCAAACGTCAAACATTGAGGGGAATGGTTTTAGGCGCCTTTTTTTTTCCTGTACTTTGAATGTAATCAAAGTGACTTTTAGAAGCAATAATATAACACATTCGGTTTACATAACATTAATAATTTTTGGTTTTAATCATAAGTTTTTTTTTTTTTAAATTAAATGCTTATACATTATACATTTTTCAAAATGAATTTTAAAATTATTTTGGATAAGATAAGTCATAAATAATTCATTGGTAATTTATGGATAAGGAATATATGAATTATAATGTTAGAATTATCAATTTTCATTCTTTTGTGTTATGAGTAATATTGAGATTAATTCCACCATCAAATAAAATCATTTTTTTCTAAAGCTATAAATTTTTTACAGTTTTATAAATTATTATTAATGCCTCATGTGAGATATATATCTATTATTATACAATGAGTATAAAATATATTTTAATGATAACCTGTAATACTTGTGTTCTATAGTTGTAATACCTAGATAGAAATGAACTGTAAAGTAGGTAATTGCAAGAAGACATTTAAATAGTTAAGATTACATAATAACCATGTTAGATTAATCATTTCTTTTTTTTTTTTTTTTTTGGCATTACCAAGAGGAATATTAAGATTAATTCTACAATCAAAATATATAATTTTTTTACAGCTCCGTTAATTATTATTGATTCATTATTTGAGCTATACATAATGTGAGTACAATATATATAAAAAGAATTAGCTGGATTAATTGTGTTCTATAATTGAAATAACAGGATAGAAATGAATTGTAACTGGTGGACACAATATTTATATATCAAATAAGAGTGCATAACTAAAGGAAGACATATTAAATAGGTAGGATTACATAACTAGGATAAAAGTCACAAAAACCATGTTTTTTGATCTACAGTACCATATACTAATATCCAGCAATCAAACTTCAACTGACATTGGATCCATTAACCATTGTACCATCTTTGCCCTGTATTCGCCTGAAGCAGTGTATGATAAAACTCCTCCCTTTTTCGGTTTCTTACTCAATATTGCATTTTCAATGTTAATGAAAACCACAACTCCACAGTCCACAGATTGCTCAGACTCTTGAAGGCTAAGTTCGTGCAAGGCATTCTTCCGACGGCCATGAAGCAGTGGGTACTTAGGAGAACCGTCTTCTTCCACATCACGCAAGACCTGCTCAACGTACTCAATCTGACAATAATAAAAAATCACAGTTACTAATACGTATCATTAGTATATATTTAATAATTACAGATCTGTAATTAGGATTAATCTTATTTCTCACCACAAAACGTGATCTATCCAGGTGCACGTCCTTGTTTGAATTTCTAGGTTTCATTGAATTTAGTAACCTCCATTCACAGGTCTCTAGATAAAACTTCAGCAATGTCCAATGATCTCCAATTCCAGAATTTTTTGTCATAATGGGAAATAACAGTGTGTCCTCTTTTCCTAAGTTCTTCAGTCTGTCATCAATCATGCTATTTCTATTCTTCCCGGACAACACTCGCTTGTTGTGAATCAAATCCTAGAAATATATTTGCAACGAACTATTTAATTTTTTTTAACTAGGACTTCCAATTGAACATAAAATTAAAAAGTGACTTTACCCAGCATATAGATGAGAAAATAACGATTTATCCAGCGCCTTCCGCTTCTTTATATTTATGCAGTAGCATTTCGGACCAAGCATCAATAACCTAATGTAAGAGAAGATAAAACACGTGGTAATCCAGTTATGATTATATGTACTACGTTAAACTTAAAAGTAACTGAATTTTACTCACCGAAGATGATAGCCTCTCATGATGGAGTATAACTATTATATCTTTTAAGAGCACCTCAGCCATTGGCTGTTTTCCTCTCCAACAGATGTAACTAACAATTTAAAAATATCAGGTCAAGTATTATAGAATAATTGATGATTGTACAATTTAATTAAAATAATATATTACTACTTACTTTTCTCTACCGTCAACCCAGCAATCTCCGATCACGCCTTTAATATAGTCACTAGTCAGGCTTACTGCTGTGTACTTTTTTTCCCACCGGAAATCACAGACTCGTTTTTGGTATTTTTCAAGTTCATCCATTTCGCTTGTATTGATTTGTGGAGTTAATTCTACTGGTTTTCTGTCAGCCCTTTGTGTTCTCTCCTTCACCCTTAGTGTTAGAGAGGTTGGCTGGACCACAATTTTCCCCTTTTTTTTCCTCAGTTCCGGTGTCTTTTCGACCACATTTTTCCCCTTATGAGCATCCACTTCATCCATGATGTTAATTGTATCCTTCAGATCTTCATTTTCTGCAACCAATTTCTCATTTTTCTTCTTTTCAATATGTAGATCTGCTATCGTCTCCATCCTTTCAATGTTCTCTGGATTTTGGTAGATCTGTGTCGCCGTGGGGACTGTTAATGATGTCAGCTTAGCTTTCAGTGATTCGTTCTCATCAGTTAAATTCAAAATCTCCCTTTCCAAAGTTGTTACTTTATCCCTATGTACACTGTCCATGAGGTTCTTCTCATATTTCAAAATCTTCTCAATTTCATGTTTTTGGTCCTGTTTCAACTGTTCCATGTCTCTCTGCATTCTGTCAATGTCGTTCCCTCTCTCAACAACATGCAGTTTTAACCTTTCAATCACATTGTCCTTTTCAGACAACAAATTCTGCAGCCTTTATACTTCCTGCTCAAGTTTTTTCTTCTCATCTACTTCCTCAATCATCTCTTCAATACCCAAACTCTTTTCCCCTTTCTTGTCCTGGCAAACACTGTCTTCACGATCAATTCCTTGAATTTTTTCCATATCACCTTTCTCCCTTGCCTCATCCTGACTCCTGCATCCTTTCCATTACATTTTTCAAGCTGTTTTCCATCACTAGTTTCTTCGATATTAACATCTCTTTGTCCTTCGTCTTTTTGACAATCAATTTGTTTTCTATCGTTCTTTATGGTATGTTCTCCATCATTTGTCTCCTCCATTCTCAAATCCATAGCTACTTTATCCAGCTGACAAGCACTGTCATTTGGGAGTTCATGTTCATCATCCGTACACTCAATAGCATCAAGTTTCTTTAACTCTTGCACTACCTTTCCAATTTTTCCACTAACCTCATGATCTGCAACTTGCTTCTGAGATACACCCAAATTAAATGTTGGAATATCACGTGGCATTCCCAAATAGAATTTTTTCTCCACGCATGCTCCATCTATTGCTGGACTATTCACAATCTTATCATCCATCCTTCCCATGTTCACCGGAGTTCCAATATTAAACGTTGAAGGGACTTCATCTTCTCCAGCTGAAGCATCACCATTCTTCTCTGAATCTTCCTTTCTTGAACTTCCAGAATCACTCTCGGGATCATTGAATTTCCTGTGCCAGAATTTCAGCAAAGAACTGAAATGGTCCTTTTCTATAGATCTTGGTCTTAGAACGACTCTATGTATCTGGCAAAATATATTTAAACAAAGGCTAATTAATATTTGTTTTATTCAGCGGGATAATATTAGTATATCACTGTTATTCGGTGAATAAATGTATACCTTTGACTCACTGAGATTACAAAGATCATAGCGATGCAGCTTCTTATTTAGTTCACTCAAATCCCATCTCAAAAATCATGGGAATTCATTTTCATTGACAGGATCGATCAAATTGAGATGCTCGCACAACCAGAACTGAAAGGAAATTTATTGTTAAATATACATAAATTGAAGGATTATGTGTATTTATATATACAATAATAATTATGATACGTACCGGAAGTAACATGGCACATCCACCAACTCTAAAATTTTTTGACCCCTTGATCTGATTTAATAGTAGTTCAGCTATTAGCTTGCACCAGTCATACTTTACCATATCTTCTAATTTATCAACGAAAACAACAAAGTGCCATGAAATCGTTGAATTCTGTGTAGGTGCAAGCAAAATTGCTAATAGATAGCAGTGCGTTAACCTTGCAACATCCCTATAATCTGTTTTTGTTGTCATCCTAAGCTTCTCCCTTAATTTATCCAAGATATTATGCTTATACAGTAGGTAATTCCCATTTGAAGAGTCAATCTCATGCCCGAAACATCTTCTAACCCACGCTGGTAATTCATAATCATTTAGCCTTAATGGAATTTTATCACTTCCACAGCTAACTCCAAAAATTAACTGAACATCCCTACTTGTTATCATCAGTTTCTCACCACCTATAACAAAACATTCTTTCGAAACATTGAATGCCATTAGAATGCTTCGAATATCATCCTCATACTTACTGCAGCATTTTTTCAGAATCTCATATTCCCCTTTTATTATTCCATTGAACAAGAACCAGAAAGGCGTCTTCTTTATCTCTCTTAGGTGGCAGTCTTCAAATCTCAATTCCTTCAATTCTTTGATGGCAGTCTTTAAGTTACTCCTATAATATGTTGTATTCTTCTTCACTGTGATACTCCCTGAAATTAAATTAAGTTGTGCATTAAATATCTAAAAATTCTATTAGTCTGTAAATTATACACACACAATTTTGAAATGTCTCTCCATCCAGTTATTCAAATACCAAATCGATTCTTTGGCTTCAGGTCCACATCGCTTCCATCTGATGTAGATTCTTCAAGTAATTCTGCTACTGGGCCAGTGTTATAACTTGAACTATCTTCTGTGTCGTTGCATGTACTTATGAGGTCAGTAACTTTTCATTATGATAACAAAAAATATATATATATATATATATATATATATATATATATTAGTTTTAAAAAATGAAATTATATTCCCATACAAATAACCTGCACTATCTGATTTAGTAGGCCTCCTTTTAGATTTTCTGATATGCCTCTTCTTCACAAGCCTGGGTTCGAATTCTTTGTTAAACAAAATTAACCCAAAAGAGAGAAAAAAAAGAAAAAAAAACTTTAGATTTTCTATTCAGATACATTACAATTCACCACGAGAAATTTAAGATAAATAAACATATTATACCAGAATCAGATGATGTTGTTTCTTTACGTCCAGTGTATTGTTGTAATCTCCTCTTCCGATTAGGGATTTCTTCAAATATTGATGTAAATTAAATAATTCTAAAATATTGAAACAATGGAAAGGTAATATATCATTATAAAGAGTTAAAGTACCAGAATCTGATGCAGTACTATCATCTTTTGCCACGAATTTTCCTAAAAACAGCATAAAATAATCATAATTATGCATTAATCTACTTTTTGAAAGTAAATACGTTCAAATATTCTTTGAGCAAGTACTGTTACCTCTCATCGTTCTTGATGTACCTTCCCTCCTTTTTTTTCTCAACACTGATAGTCCATGTATAACAAGAAACAAAAAATTGCAATTTATATCATCTTCTTGCAATATTGTACGGAACAATGCAAGACCGTCGTTACACAGTACAATTTATATTCTTCTATTACAGTGTATTCCAAGGTAATGTAATTCTATTCTCACATGTTGCAGCTAATTTTCCTTTATTGCAATATATTCTAATGTATTTCAATTTTACCATCATATCAATGCATTTATAGCCCGGATTATTGCAATCTAGTAACTACTATTGCACTGCAATGCAAGTCTATTTTCACATGTTGCAGATAAATTTCCTTTATTGCAATTTTACCATCATATCAATGCATTTATAGACCGGATTATTGCAATCTAGTAACTACTATTGCACTGCAATTCATACAAATCTACATAAGCTATTTTTTCCCCTCATTGTGACAAGCAAACACTGTATTGCAATTCTAGTGGAAGCGTTACTAAAATACACATTGCAACTATATCATTAATCCTGTGATGAAAGCCTGACCTCTGCAATGCATCATTGGAAGATCAGTAAAAAAAAAAAAAAAACATAATTTTTCCATATTCACCTTTCGAATCTCTCACGTTGACAGCTATCTTCTTGTTTTTCACTGCCTCGTAATTAAAATCTTTCTTCAGCTTTGGTTTCACCATTTCCCCTGTTTGGAAAAAATGAAATCATTAAATAGCCGCAAATTAACACAAATTTTCTGGTAATTCTCCTGTTTGCTATACGAAGTAACTCGATTTTGAACTCATGTGTATCAATTCTCCATATATAATCATTATAAGAAACAATTTACCCGAGGGATAAATATAAACGAAGAAATTAAAATGTAAAATTTCATTTGCCAAGTATTACCGTAAAACCGTAAAATACAACGTACTCTGAGTAATTTAGGTATTATCGTTGTCGGATATAGCTTTCTTACGGCAATGACGGTCTGGGTCTCGTCAGAAAACGCGTTCTCGGTGCTGGAAGTTATGCTGTCCGTGGTTGCTAAGGATCGAACTCTGCAGTTGTTTTTTTTTTGAAGGGGTCTTGAGCTGTTAGTCACTGAATGTCTGGGCTTTATCGGAGATAGCGTCGTCGGTGCCGGAATTTCGAGCTCGTCGTCGAAAATGTGTTTGAAGAGCGATCTTTGATTTCTACTCCAATTGCAGAGGATAAAATTGGTTTCCAGAAACAGTATTTTTATAAAAATCAAATCAGTAAAAAGTTGTATTGGGAAGTGGTGCTGAATAGTAACTAATTAATTGAAAAGGATATTACCGCCTGTTTCACATGTGAGTGGGAGGGTTACAATTGTATTTTCACTTTAAGTTTTGTACCTACTTGTAATAAGAAAAAAGGGTTAGACTAAATTGTAATAAGTTGTTATAGTTTGTATCCCCTTGTAATCCCTCCCTTTTTTTTTCATGTCCGATACATCAACATTTCCACTGATATATCGATATTTTCACCGATACATCGACATTTCCAACGATATATCCGTAAATTTAAGGTACCGATATTTCTACCGATACCGACAGATCTCACATAACAGAGTTTCCTCTATTTTTCATATAAAAGAATAATCAATAAATAAAATATTTTACTCCATATATTATTATACCTTACTTTTTTATTAAAAAAGTTAAACAAAGCTTAATTATGTTTATGGCGTGGGAAACCAAAAACTTAGATTAATTTATATTTTTTTTTTGGCGAAAACTATCCAAGTGGGAAAGTAAAAATATTTGAAAGTAACTCCAAATTTTACGAGGTGGGAAACGAAATATTTAAACTAATTTCATTTGTTTTTTTTTAAAATAAGTTGAATACATAATAACGTAAAGTAATTAAAACCTTAAATTATCTAAATTGAAATTAAACCCTCACATCTCATCTCAGTCGCACAAATCTAACACAATCCCACATCACTCTCCCCTACTCCCAGCGGCCGCCCACCCACCACCACGGTCCACTGCCCCTTGCTGCACCCAGCCCCCACCGTCACCGCCTTCCCGTTCTCGCTTGTCTCTCTTAGCCGCCTCTCACAATCTCACTTCTCAATTTCACTTTAAGCAAAGAAGAAGTCAGGAAGCCAAAGGTATTTCTTTTTCCCGTTTAATTTTCAATCGAATGGGTAGAACTTTTAGGGTTGATGCTAGTTTACTTTATAAACTCGTGTGTGAGTCTCATTGATTAAGTGAAGAGTCAAACTGATGTTGTTACAGTGATTGGGTTTTAATTGTTGCATGTTTTTATACCATGTCTCCATTATTGTTTGCTCCCTAGAAATTCTCTATCTTTCCGTCTAATGTAGTACGGTGGACTTTGGTATATAAATTAAATCATGATATCTATTGAGTATCTGATTTCTTTATTAGGAATTTGTTTTGCTCTATTTTGTTCCGGCTGTAGGTTTCAATTCTCTAACATGAGTTCATTAGTTTGTCAGATTTTCATCATTTTCTCTCCTTTCTTTTTTTCTTTTTTATGATGTTTTCAACTTGTCATATTTTCTTTTCCACTTATTGCAAGAAGTAGGGGTGTGCATAATTCGGTTAGTTACCAATAGCCGAACCGAAATATAAATTCGGTTCGGTTACCGTAATTTTCGGTTCGGTTTCGATTAGTTATTTTGCTTAAATTCGGTATTCGGTTCGGTTTGGTTATTTACCGATAAAATTCGGTTAACCAGACTAATAACTGAATTACATTTAATAATTAAATATATATAATAAATAATAAATTAAATATAATAATGTAATTATGTAGGTGTTGTAACCTAGTTCTGCCTCACCCCTCAGCGTCCACTGGCGCACCGCCCCACCAACAGCGGCCGCCACCCTCAATTGTCGTCGCCACCGCCCACCGCTCGTCGGGGCTTGATCTGCGACTGCGAGAGTCGCGAGTCCCGACTGCGCCCTCACTCGCCCACCGCCGCACCAGTCGCCACCACTCCGCCGCCCCCACCGGCCAGGTACTTTTTGGAATTTCTTTTCTGCAAAGGAAATTCTTTTCTGCAATATTAGTAATATTATATTTTTGGAAAAGGAAATTTTTTTTTGCAATTGGTCTTGGAATACTTGGATTCTAGATCCTAGAGGCTGTATAGAGAGCTTAGTTTAAGACATGTGTTTCATGCTTTCTGCTGTAATATCTTGATGACAGGTACTTCTTGTACCTGATGCATTGTATGTTCTCAAACTTTACTTAGTTAATAAAATTTCCTTCTTTGACGCATTTGAAGTTTGAATTATGCATTTTTTGTTGAATGTTCAGACTGCATTTTTTTTCTTCTTGTGAACACACACTCTCTCTCATAAACAGGATAAGAGAAAGTTAAATTTTCTAGCCCTTGATTAGTTAAATTCCCTATAGCTTTGTTATATGGTGGGAAAGTTATGGTTTTACTTCTCTCAAAATGATTCATTTGAGTTTTCTTATTATGGATTTAGAAATACGCTAAGCAAATATATGCTTTTCACTTGCGTATGCACATAAACTTAGATTCTCAAAAGCAAATAGTAAGAACAATTGCACGCTTTGTTCCTATAAAAAAAAAACCAAACATATAATTCCTAAAAAAATCCTCAAACATTATAAAACATTTCAACAAAAAACAGCACGCTTTGCCCAAAAACAAGCAACAATTCAACAAATGAAAAAATGAAAAACGAAGAGGTTTAAATGTTTTAACATAGTGAAATCCAACAAAAGAATTTGATAAATCTGTAGCACCGGCGGCAAAGAAGTAAAAGAAGTAAAACTAGCACACCACGAACACAAAACAATAACAACAATCTCAATCAAGAAGAGTCTCAGTTACTAAAAAAAACAACACAATTAGTCACAAAAATAGAAAGAATTTTTAGTCTCTTGCTAGACAAATTCCAATAACCTCGCAACCTTTTTCTCTGAATGATACTTGGTTCAACTTTCGAATACAAAAAAAAAAAAAAAAAAACCCACTTAGTCAAACAAACACTCCTTATTTTTTCTCTTTTTTGTAGCTAAAACAGAAATTTATAGGGTTTTTGTAGGATTCTGAATAATCTTGGTATGACACTTGATAAATTTTTTATTTTTATGTTTTTGCATTCAAAAGGATTATTTATCGGTCTTTTCTCTCCATTATCTGCATTAGGTGTGGTTTTTAGAGTGTTATTATCGACAATTAAACTTTGTGCTAACTAGTTATTTTTTGTCATTTTGATACAAAACACTATTGAAATGATCATTTCACTCCAATGATCATTAATTAAGGTAAGAAAAGTACTTCGGAAGTTCCAATGGACCTCAAATTAGTCTAACAAGAATTTATTATTTTTCCTCTTTTTAAATGCTAATACAAAAAATCTATAAGGTTTTTGTAGGATTTTGAATAATCTGTATGACCCGTGATAAATAATTGATTTTTATGTTTTTGCTTTTAAAATGTTTATTTATCGGTCTTTTCCATCTATTATTTGCACTAGGTGTAGTTTTTAGAATGTTATTATCGACGTCTAACATTTGTGATAACTAATTATTTTTTATCTTTTTGATACAAAACACTATTGAAATGATCATTTCACTCCAATGATTAATTAAGGTAAAAAAAAGTAATTAGAAAGTCCTAATGGATTTCAAATTAGTCTAACAGACACTCGTTATTTTTTCTCTTTTTGCATGATAAAACATACATTTATAGGATTTTTGTAGGATTCTGAATAATCTTTGTATGACCCATAATAAATCATTGATTTTTATGTTTTTGCTTTGAAAAGGTTTATTTATCAGTCTTTTCCTTCAATTATTTACACTAGGTGTAGTTTTTAGAATGTTATTATCGACATCTAAACTTTGCAATAACTAGTTATGTTTTATCAAATATGTGAAGACTCAAAGATGAACAATACTCTTAATATTGAACTAAAAATAATTTCATAAATACAAATTCAAAACAGTGATATATGATTCGAATCATGTACAACCCTAGAAGACAATAAATTCTACAAACTGCTACATATAACCATCAACCCTGAGTAATAAAAAAATGATTTCAAATTGACAGGCCTCTCTCAACTTTCTAATGTGGAAATCATGAATATTGCATTGTCAAGAGACACTGCTATCTTCTACTAGACCATATCTCGAGAGGATCGCAACTGTCTCCTCCTTTGCACTACCAAGTTAATACCACATTACAAGGAAATGAATTACAAATAAGTTCAAAAAATGTAGGTGTATTTAAGGTGCAAATATCCCTGGCCATAATGCAAGAAAGAGCACATGATATGTACCTCCCAGGTCTAAGAATCTTGTATTTCCCAACATAGTTAGATCCACCACTGTTGATCCAGTTCTCCCCGATGGAAGAACACCCCCATTGTAAATATACGAGTAGTGCTGCCAGAGGTTCTCAAAATCTTTCACATTTACATTGCTAGGCTGCCCACTAAGGTTTGCACTAGTGAGAGTCAGGGCACTGTTGGAACCACGGGCAATTGATCGGATGAAATCACAGTCAGGCACTCGTACACCTATGCTATCCAATCCAGGGTTTAAAGACTTCTCAAGGGTGCTTGAATCCCCTGAAATGTATTAAGAGAGAAGACAGAGAACATGATATTGAAAGCATCAAACTAGTAGTAGAGATGGGAGTATCAAAACAACTAAAAAAGAGGGCTTATAAAGATAAATAACAATCTTCCAGTAGAATTATTAGGCAAATATAATGCAATGAATAAACAACCTCGTCTTAGCACCACTGTCACAGGCCCTGGAAGAAGGGAATCAAGCAATCCTTGAGGCAAATGGTTAGTACTGGCAAACGTTGAATATCTTGAACATCTGCAACACAAATAGCAAGAGGGCTGGTGTGTTTTCGGCCTTTGATCTCGTATATGCTATGAACTGCTTCCATAGAGCTGCAATAGTGCCAGAAATTGAATATAAACCTTCAGCAGTTGGGGTACCAAATAGCTAAAATTTCTACAAGCCATTTGCATACATTCAAACATGGTGGATTCCCTTTCTAATTTATCATCACATCACTACTACTATACATAAGAATCAATTATGAAAGGGAAATTGCAAATCAATTCAAACGAACAATTCCCCAATACATATAATTGAAAAGTTACCTAGAATCATTTCTCATCAATGCTTAAAACTAGCAAGAAATTGAGTACCCCAAACTACAAAAGCTAACAGCAAAGACTCGTAAAACATCAAAAGAAGACAATGTCATACCAAGCATTACAGGCAAAGCCATAGAGGGTATCAGTTGGAATAGCAATTACTTCACCAGTTCTCACAGCTTCAATCGCCTCATCAGCACGATCCTCTGTGGCGGATCGCACTAACCCCATTTTAGCATTCTCCATTGTGTTCCCACCACACTTGTCTAAACTCCAAGCCATCCTACTCGCGCTCACTCCTCCAATATCCCTCTTACTTCCCAACGTGTTCAGAAATTGCAGTCTTCGCACCCCTTTTAACCAAACGAATAAGAAAGCATTTAATCGAACACATGCTATGCATAATTAATACAGTTTGGCCAAAAGAAAAAAAATAAAGAACACAAATCCTGTGCATAATTAATACAGTTTGGCCAAAAGAAAAAAAAATAAAGAACACAAATCCTGTTGGTCAATAAATGAAAGCCATACGCCAGTTCAGTTGCAGTGTATGAAGATATATATTTCTTAGCAACTTAGGTCATGGAAATTGCATTCTGGTCCTCAAAATTTAAATCATTCGCTAAATGCACTTTGAACTTTAAAATTTGTTAATATTTTAAATCAATGATTTATCACGGGTCTTACAGAGATTAATCAGAATCCTACAAAAATCCCATAGATTTATGTTTTAGCTTGCAAAAAGAGAAAAAATAACGAGTGTTTGTTAGACTAATATGAGATTCATTAGAAATTCCTAAGTACTTTTCTCACCTTAATTAATGATCATTGGAGTAAAATGATCATTCCAATAGTGTTTTGTGTAAAAAAGATAAAATATAATTAGTTATTATAAAGTTTAGATGTCGATAATAACCTTCTAAAAACTGCACCGATAAATAATCTCAAATCATTCACTTATTTTTATACATGTGAATATGTGAAGACTCAAAGATGAACAATACTCTTAATATCGAACTAAAAATATTGCAAGCGATTTTTCAACTAAAAAAGGTGTCATTTGAAATCATTGAATTTGTAAATGTTTTGTATTGCTATGCTAATGTTTTATTGTGTGTTGAATATTATAGACTATTCATGTGATTGTGAATTTACAATAAAAAATATTTCTAAATATTTTTTTTATTAATGTGTTGATTAACTATGTCAAATACAAAAGTTAAACGAATTAACAACTTTATATATTTATTCAAATTACTTATGAAAATATTATTAACAAATTTCCTTCTCAAAATTATAGAAGAATTTATTTTATATTTTTATTCATTTTTGTAAATAATGTTAGATAACTCTTTATTTTTTAAAGGTAACCCCAATTATTTTTCTTTGATCAAAATAATATCATAACCAATTGTGGCAGACTCCACTGCTTATCTATTCCCTTTGTCCCATATGCTTTATTTGTCCCATATGCTTCATTTGACAAATAAGTTCGATCATGTACTAAATGCATCATTTTCGTAATGATCATAAAATAATCTTAGTCCTTTTTATGTTTATACCACATGTCAATATTTTTCTCACACTAATCTAATTTAATATTATTGACCAACTTTTTTTATCAAAATTAAAAAGGCTATCAAAAGCCCCAGGTTGCATACACCTCTCTTCTAGATAGTACACCCATTAAATTATATTAGCACACAATGAAATTAGTATACGTACTCTGAATTTTCTTTTTTAACCCTCCCAAAGGCTAAAGCACCTCCTCCACCCCATTTCCTGAATCCTTCTTTTCATCTCCCTCATCTGCACAACCCCACTGCCCTTCCTTTTTTCTTCTCCACCCCTAATACCTTGCTGCCCTACCCCACCCCAGCGCCACCTCCTCCTTGCCCAACCCCACTGCCCTTATAAAATAACATCCAAAAAAAAGCTGGCAATTTATATTTTTTGAAAATAATGGTTTTTTTCTTTTAGATTGGAATTTTTTGATCTTTTTTTCCGAAAATTTGAAATTTCGGATATTTTTGAATTATGCCTCACTGTCTAAGTTATGTCGCTTGTGTGCGAGTTTTTTTTTAAAAATTTAGTGGGTGTTTTTACTAGAAACGGTGGGCGCTTGTAACCTGGGCTTGATGCCATTTCTATTTCTATGTTTCAATCAGTATTTCACCCTTAATTTTTAAAACATGGACTCAAATTGTGATTTGGATTTCATTTGTAATCAAATACTTCAATTAAATAAATTTGCATTTTCTAAGATCATCCCCGATATGAGTCATATGACAGTGGAAAATATTAACTAACTATATGAGCTCCCGCGTATTAATTACGCGGTATTTTCGTTAAATAAACTTTACCATGTAATATTATATATATATATATATATATATATATATATATAATATTTTCAAATAATAATATATATATTAAAATAATATATATGTATAAAAAAATTGTAATTATAATATTAAATTTAAATAATGGTAATATTAATTGTATGACAATTCATGTTAGGGATTAGAATTATTATAATTATGTGAAAGAATTTACTATAAGATTTCTTTCAAATTTATTTTACAATTAATAATAAAAAAAAGAGACGATTAATATAATTTTTTTTATATAATTGATGCATAAATATTGCTCCGAATAATATATATATATATATATATATATATATATATATCGTATATTTATAATAAATATCATATATGATTATATTAAGTTTTTTTTTTTTTTTTTATAAAAGTTGATACAACCACAATTTTTCTTACATACATTTATAGGCTTAAGTTAAATATAATTTTATGTTTACAAATTGTCATATGATAACACTTTTTAGATATAAAATAGATATTTAAAATATTTAAAGATTTATATATTAACTTATTTATTAAAAAATATACATATTGTGCAAGAAGTCTAAGGTTCAAACCTCCTTAGAAACATATTTTTTAATTAATTCCTATATTAAAATGCCACATAGATGTCATATATTAATTATAAATCAATAAGAAAATGACACATAGATTATTAACATATATATGCATTTAATAAGAATGTGACACCTCATTCAAATTAACCTCATGACGACACCTAAGCAAAAACAAACTCCCTATTAGTAATATAGGGATTTTAAAGTTTAAAGTGCATTTAGCGAATGATTTAAATTTTGAGGACCAAAATGCAATTTTCATGACCTAAGTTACTAAGAAATTTTGTTCCATAAAAATAGGGGTTATGTGGTATCGCTGTAAGATAAGTAGCAGCGAAGGCTTCTGCTGATGAAATTAATCATTCCAATTGAACTCACAGAGGCACAAGCTCTGCCCATTCTCGTCACCACGATCCTTCATCAATCCAAAGGTGCTCTTCCTATACATATATATACTATATATATCTTCATACACTGCAACTGAACTGGCGTATGGTTATCATTTATTGACCAACAGGATTTGTGTTCTTTATTTTTTTTCTTTTGGCCAAACTGTATTAATATGCATAGCATGTGTTCGATTAAATGCTTTCTTATTCGTTTGGTTAAAAGGGGTGCGAAGACTGCAATTTCTGAACACGTTGGGAAGTAAGAGGGATATTGGAGGAGTGAGCGCGAGTAGGATGGCTTGGAGTTTGGACAAGTGTGGTGGGAACACAATGGAGAATGCTAAAATGGGGTTAGTGCGATCGGCCACAGAGGATCGTGCTGATGAGGCAATTGAAGCTGTGAGAGCTGGTGAAGTAATTGCTGTTCCAACTGATACCATCTATGGCTTTGCCTGTGATGCTTGGTATGACATTGCCTTCTTTTGATGTTTTACGAGTCTTTGCTGTTAGCTTTTGTAGTTTGGGGGTACTTAATTTCTTGCTAGTTTTAAGCATTGATAAGAAATGATTCTAGGTAACTTTTCAATTATATGTATTGGGGAATTGTTCGTTTGAATTGATTTGCAATTTCCCTCTTCATAATTGATTCTTATGTATAGTAGTAGTGATGTGATGATAAATTAGAAAGGGAATCCACCATGTTTGAATGTATGCAAATGGCTTGTAGAAATTTTAGCTATTTGGTACCCCAACTGCTGAAGGTTTATATTCAATTTCTGGCACTATTGCAGCTCTATGAAAGCAGTTCATAGGATATACGAGATCAAAGGCCGAAAACACACCAGCCCTCTTGCTATTTGTGTTGCAGATGTTCAACATATTCAACGTTTTGCCACTACTAACCATTTGCCTCAAGGATTGCTTGATTCCCTTCTTCCAGGGCCTGTGACAGTGGTGCTAAGACGAGGTTGTTTATTCATTGCATTATATTTGCCTAATAATCTATTGGAAGATTGTTATTTATCTTTTTAAGCCTTCTTTTTTAGTTGTTTTGATACTCCCATCTCTACTACTAGTTTGATGCTCTCAATATCATGTTCTCTGTCTTCTCTCTTCATTTCAGGGGATTCAAGCACCCTTGAGAAGTCTTTAAACCCTGGATTGGATAGCATAGGTGTACGAGTGCCCGACTGTGATTTCATCCGGTCAATTGCCCGTGGTTCCAACAGTGCCCTGGCTCTCACTAGTGCTAATCTTAGTGGGCAGCCTAGCAGTGTAGATGTGAAAGATTTTGAGAACCTCTGGCAGCACTGCTCGTACGTTTACAATGGGGGTGTTCTTCCATCGGGGAGAGCTGGATCAACAGTGGTGGATCTAACTACGTTAGGGAAATACAAGATTCTTAGACCTGGGAGGTACATATCATGTGCTCTTTCTTGCATTATGGCCACGGATATTTGCACCTTAAATACACCTACATTTTTTGAACTTATTTGTAATTCATTTCCTTGTAATGTGGTATTAACTTGGCAGTGCGAAGGA
This sequence comes from Paraleonurus japonicus, assembly GCA_030762865.1. NCBI lineage: Eukaryota > Viridiplantae > Streptophyta > Magnoliopsida > Lamiales > Lamiaceae > Paraleonurus > Paraleonurus japonicus. The sequence goes on along the minus strand of CM061059.1, from coordinate 7,153,050 downwards.
GGAGACGGTTGCGATCCTCTCAAGATATGGTCTAGTAGAAGATAGCAGTGTCTCTTGACAATGCAATATTCATGATTTCCACATGAGAATGTTGAGAGAGGCCTGGACTCCATCTTTGCCTTGTGCTGCCACCCTGTCAGGTGTTGTTGCATTGCGATGGAGCGGAAGCAGCTGACTTGGCAGATCTCACAGAACAGAGTTCCCTTTATTTTTTTCATCTTGTTATCCTTTGATGGATGTGATTCTTCGTCTTCTCTTGCTGTCCTCTTTAACCCCCAAAGAGGCGTTGTTGGAATTGTACGTCGCCTTGGCATTAGCCTCACCTGTTCTTGATCAGCTTCTCGAGTTTTGCTGTCAAGTTCTGGATTGTTACGCGAAAATGTCGCCTAATGTGAAACGATGGATGGAACTTCCTACTAGCTTGAGATAATTGAAGAGTGTTAAGTGGGAAACGATGGATGGAACTTCCTACTAGCTTGATTCCTAGTATGTTGTTTGGATTGTACTTCCAATCAAATTGGTTTTATAAAGCAATAGACAATATTTTGTTTGTCTTCATTAATAGACACAATACTGGTTTGCTTTAGACAAGTTAAGCTCTGAACAGTATCCACTTAATGATACTACATTTACTTTCAGTCACTGACACATCATTCTAGCATGAACTCAATTCAGATAAGTTTGATGGTAGTGATCACAGAATGCAAGTATTGATTGATGTTCTTTTGATTAATGAATGGGTATTAAAAACCAGTAATTTAAGCATGCTCAAAAGCATGAATGGTGACTAATACATCCTGGTAACAGGGTATGCCACTACTGGTCACCAGAATCTTTATTTTTGGATCTGAATCGTAATAAGAATTATCTGTGACGCTCCTATTTCATTTCAAAATTTCAACAATGTTAATGTTGCATTGCCTTTTTACTGCCATTAAAATCTTCTACTTCCGGTTTCTCATGGGATTTTATTGTCTTCATGCATGTTCTTGCAGTTGATGACCTTCAAATGGATATAATATTGTTGCAGTCCATGTCCATCATAGTACACGAAAGTTTCGAGAGATCACGAGTGTTTCACAGGCATTCTTACAGCATTAACAATTTCATTCACAGACCCAACTTCTCAAAACACTCTCCAAAACTTGATTCGACTTCTTACAGAAACAGGTACATGTCTAAACACACTTGACACACGTTTCTCGATCCCCCGCTATATTCTTGAAATTGATCTAGTTTTTCTATGATTATGCGTAGACGAATAGCATTTGCTCTAAACACCGATGGATTCACAACAAACAACGACCAAGGGAATTAGAACGGTGACAACTCCATTCTTGGTGAAACTCGTTTGGGCAGAATAGTTAGTGCTGGTGGGAGGGAGCTGTTGAGTAAACTAAACTCTGCAAGAAAGAACTTCCCTATGAAGGTGTTTCTCCTTCTCTTCGGCTTCTACACAGCGACTGGGATGTACTCGTAGCTGGGATTGTGGTTGCTGCTATCGAGGGTATTGGTATGCTCATGTACAAAAAAACCCCCTCTCCTCCCAGATTGCAGTCTCTAGTGGTAATGATTAATTATTGGAAAGCTGGTGTTTGCTTAGGCTTATTTGTTGATGCCTTCAAATTAGGTAGTTGAGCTTGTACAGTCGGGGTATTTGTGTAATTTCACATCTCTCTTCTTAGCCTTCTTTGCCTTTTGGAAGGCTCTCTTGTACTAAACCTATAGTACTATGATATTTCATCATTAGTTCTCTTCACATGGTTAAAGAACAATTTTTTTAAGGATTTCAGCAAAATTTGCTCTTAAATTACACCATTGACAAGAGTTGCTAGTATTAAATTGTCCCTACCCTTATTACAAGATATAACTTGCAGTAATGCATGAGACTGTATCATAAAAGACAATTTTATATCTTAAAAGTAATATTTACAGAGTAAAGTATTATACTTCCAAAACATAAAAATATTACTATTTTTGAAAATAAGTATTACTTAACAAGGAAAAGAATAATGCAGCAAACACCAAATAATAAAATAATATTGCAAAGAGGTAGAATTTAAAATCTCCATACTTGAAAATTTGAAAATAAAAGTGAGAGAGAGAGAGAAATGGGAGATTGATGATGGGACGGCATTCTCGAATTTCTTCAGCCGTTTTAAGTTTTCCGGCGGAAAGAGAAACTGTAGCAAGAGGAGAGAGAGAAAGAGAGAGCGGGCAAGAGGAGAGAGAGAGCACAAGAGGGGAGAGAGAGAGGTGAGAGCGTGTGCAGCAAGGACGGCTTGGAGAGAGAGAGACACTCATCTTTAACTAATATGTAATAAACCCTTTAATTTATTTAAAAAATTAATTAAATGTGTATTTAATGAGAGTGTGAGACACTCATCTTTAACTAATTGAATGAGAGTTTAAAGTTTAATTTTTGAGAAATTAAACGGCATAGGACCGGTCTACTCTCGGAGTAGATAATCGAAGTATATTTTTAATCTTAAAATTTAATTTATGTGAGCGAGAAATTAATATACGAAGTTAAAACGTCATAGTAATACACTTTATAAATTAAAGTGTTTGAAATTGTAAAAATTGTGTTTGAAATTGTAAAAATTAACTTAAGAGTTAATTATCCCACATTAATTAATGTGAGTGTAAAATTCTACTCCTTAAAAGTGGGAGTTAGCTAGAAGAATTTAAATTAATGGGATAGATTTTGTGAGGACTTGGGTTCTTATTGTATTTTTTAAGCTTGGAAAATGGACCTAGCCCATGTGCAATAAATCTAGTCCAAAAGATAGAAGTCTCATCGGAAATGAGTTGACCAAAAGAAACAAGACCACAAGTTTTGTACTTATTTAGATGTTCGGGATGTCCAGGTACATGGACTGTTAGAGTATACTGTAAAACAAACTTTTGTTGGGCTTTGTGGATGTATATTTGATTTCCTTATTATCTGAAATAAATGTTTTTCACATTATTGCTTTCTTTTAGTGATTGTTTGTATGTCTATTTATCTTATATTGTAGACAATGTGGTGGGTACAAGTCACACAGAAGATCACATTGTCGGTTCCTTATAAGATATAAACAGTATTCACAACTGAGATAGTTCTGGACATAACTATTAGTTTAAGTTGTAGTATGAACTTGTTCGTGGCTTGTCTTGGTCATTAGTTTATACTAATATGACTGTGTCGTATTGAATGGATCACAGATAAGACATGTTCTTCTATTCTGACTGTCATGAAGAACTAGAGGTCATGGTGACTCTTATAATTCTTAACCCTAAGTGTGATATTTAGGTGTGTGGGGTGCTTATTCACTACTTTGATTTATCATGGGTGAGAATCTTATTAGATTCAACATACTCTGTATTTTGGGTAGTGACATCACTCGCATGATGTCTATTTGTTGGCATTAGGGCACCATGTCCTGGTCATCCAGGTGATAACGTCCTCTTGAGGATCTCATAAAGGATTGTCGTATTAAATCCTGCAGTGGATTTAATCCGTACGACAACGAGGTTGAGTGGTACTACTCAAGGAATAATAGATATTAACTAATTAAAGTAGTCAGAAGCTTTAATAATTAATGGACGTGTGATATCTTTAAAACGGGGAGTTATAGAGTCTAATAGAAGTCCTGATTCAGTTCGGGATAGGACGAGAGTGCAACATTAATTCTCTAGTGGAATTAATTAATGTTTTCGAGCCAAATAATGTTCTGGGCTAAACATAAGAGTGTTTGGACTTGAAAGAAGCCCAAACCCTATACCTTCTAATGGATCCCTAGTCTAGCCCATGAAAAATCTAATGAGTGTATATAAAAGGGAGCTTCAGTCCGCTTATAAGCGTGAGAAAAAAAAACTGCAGCAGTCTTTTCACCACGATTCAATAGCTCGCCGTCCACCCGGTGTTCGAACGAGGTTGGGAGACAGACTAGAAGGTCTTTAGTGGAATCAACGCCTTGATCTTCAAGGGTAACGAATCTAAACTTTGCTTTAGACGCGTGTTTAGGTTTATTTTATTTTGTTCTCTGGTTTTGTACGTTTGGCATCCAACAACGATCTTGGGATCGGACCGCCTTCACCGGCGAGTTCCAATCACATCAAATATAATTCTTGGGGCATAGTTGTCATTCGTGCACATCCCTCGATTTATAACCCGTCTAATCAAGGGGTCTTTGGTATAGGGGGATTACGCCTTCAATTATTTTCTCCTTATAAAAAAAATATAATTCTTGGGAAGTCATGTTTGAAAATTACATGAATTGTAATAAGTTATTTAATATCCACTTTGAAAATGACATGAATTGTCATAGTGGTATTCATTATTATAATTAGCTGAATTCAATTGACAAACTCTCGTGTGATGGATTGACTCCTATAAATAAGACCACTTACATGGTGGATCAACAATTGGTTTTTGTATTGTTTTTTACCTGAAAATTTGTTAAAATTCACGTGAGTTTTGTTGATTTTCACTTGAAATTCTGCAAAAATATTTTTGAAAATTCATCACATGCATACGTGTCTGCTTGTCTATATTAGCATATAGAGTGCAATCTAGTTTCTCATGCCAATTTCAGTTTGTTGGAGTTTTAGACGTTGTGGTATGCACGTCTAAAGACAAAAATTATTTTACTTAAAAATGTCACGTCAAACTGTGACCACTAATCGGAACGTGTTCTTTTTGCGAGCAAAAATATAAACTTGACTCGACTTTGCCCTCAGTTGTTGTTGTTCATGTTGGGGTTATCATTGTTGTTTCGAACCTACTACTAATGGAAAACTGCTAAAAGTGCAAACCTACTAAATCGAGAAAGTACGAAGATTGAAGTGTAATTTTTATTTCATATATTTTTTTTATTTTTTCTATTTGTTTATATTTATCACATGTAAAGCCATCGTTCAATGCTCACCATCAACTAGTGGTGGTTCAGTACAATGTATCAAAAATATTGTTCAATATTGTATACAATATCAAAAAATTTGGTATGTAAAATTTCATACGGTTACCGTAACTTTTGGTATAAAAATATTACTTATCGTACAATATCAAAAAATTTTAGTATACTGAATTTTTTAACAATATTAGTATATACCATTTTTTGATATTTCGGTATATATTAAAAATTTTGAATATGTATATCATTACTGTACTGAAAATATATAGTATGGTAAAATTTAGGTATACCGAAAAAATTGATATTTTAATATGTGTTCGATAAGTGCAATATACTGAAATTTTCAGTATTCTTTTCACTAAATTCATTGACCACATCACTAGGAATCACAACCGGGTGGGAATCCACGGTCACGCGGGGATTTGCCTCGTCGAAGCTTTCTGATTATTTTTCCTATAAGGTTGGGACAAGGATCATATCCCCCGCCCCCACGGATTCATACTATATTCTCCGTGGAACTTGATAAATTATTACTAATATATCATTTTATTTTTAAGTATTACATAATTATATATATATATATATATATGATTATTTTTTATATGCATTAAATATATTGTGCAACCCAAGTGTAATTTTAAACAATCACAATTGTTTTAATTGAACATTTGCAAATGTTTGTACTGAACAATTGTAGTTGTCCAACTGATATTATTCAACGAAAATAATTTTAGTTGTTCCGTGAAAATAATTGATATTTTTTATAAATACACTTGAATTTCACAAAAACCTGATACACCAGATACTCTCTCTAATTATATACATATGTTTAGTAGAATTAATTAATGCTAAGAAAATATTTCACATTCTTTCATTCTCAATTTTATAATTAACTTGTCACTTGGTGAATTTCTTGAAAGTTGCGATTGAGTTATCATTGTCGGTATTTTTTTGCCAACTAGCGGTCATCATCTCCTATTTTCTTATGTTGCAAAAAATAAATATTAAAAATAAAAAAAGAAAATGGGGATTGGGGAATTCCAACAAAGTGGGGACGGGACAAATTTTTCCAGTTCACTTTATGTGAAAGGGAGTAATTTTGTCACCCCATCTCCATCCTTCCCCACCTCATTGACATCCCTATGCATAACTCAATAAATTGGGATGACAATAGGACGGGGTTCAAAGTCGCACCTAATAGAATCCACCCGGCAAGACGGGTTTAGATCTGACCAAACGGATCTGAGAGGATCGTGATTTTTATAGAATCTGCCCTCCAAACCTGCCACACACACATCATATATATATATATATATATATATATATATATATATATATATATATATATTTGTGTGTATATATATGTATATTTGTGTGTATATACATTTAAAGTGTTACTTTTAAGCATTTGATGATATTACATGTTATATTAAGCAATTATATGTTTTAATTTGAAATTTTTAATATTAAAATATAGGTATTTTATAGTATTTTTTTAAATTATTTTTATTGTAATACAAAACCTCATGAAATAAACTGATCGAGGTAGTATCAATTGTGACTTAGGATTTACATGTTCAAGATCTCATGCTTTTTTTGAATTGTTGCACCAACAACTTATAACTTACATAATATTATTAATGTACACATTATTAATTTATAGTTAAAAATTACAATTTTTTAGTGAAATAAATAATATAGACAAAAATTTGTGTTAGACTTTCTCACTGTGAGACCACCGTGAGACCATTATCACTTTTCAATAAAAATATTATCAAATTCTTATTGTACATTGTATCATTTATCAAAATTTTGTTTTAAAATAATAATTTCACACACACACACACACACACATATATATATATATATATATATATATATATATTTGTAAATTTTACAATTTATTTAATATAAAATGTAATATTACTTTTTAACATTCATGCTTTAAATGATACACTTTAATATATTTTTTGAAAGATATATAACATAATTAATCTTAAAAGTAATAATATTTATATTAAAAAGTGATATCGATTTTAAAGTGTGACGGTCTAAAAAAAACATGATAATAATATAAATGTTGGAATGTTATTTTTCCCACGCTTATAGTTAGACCCATTCTTTATTCAAATATTTCAAATTTAATAATGGTGTATGATCTTAATTATTTGATTATACGTTGGATATTATTAATTCAACATTAAAGTTTTATAGACACTTAATTAAATTTAAATTAAAGAAACTAGTTAGTCATCAAAATGACCTAGTTTGAGAGTTGAATTATTAAGTGTATTAATTCAGTTCATAATATTTTGATGTTATTTGATTGAACAATTGTGTTTTTATAATTATATTACGAGGAGGTTACCCAAAGGTGGATCATTGTATATAACTTATAAAATAAAAGATATTAATCGTAAATACTTAAGTTAATTAAGGAAGTACATCCAAAGATGACAAGCTTATATTAACTGATGTATGTTATGATTGTTTATTAAATTATTTGAGCATCGGACTTAGCTGACAAATCGAAAAGTGGACATTCAAGAATTTCGGGTGCAATCATCTGCACCCAATAATCCTTCTACGATTGTTGTTCCTGTTGTTGTGTCACAAAGACACGATGTACCAGAACAATAATTTGGCATTTAAAAACCCACAAAATGATATTAATATGGATGAACCGATCATTAATGAACCACAAGAGGAAATAGTTTTAAGGCGTTCTACGAGGCAAAAAAAATCAACTATTTCTGATGACTTTGTGGTGTACTCTCTTGAGGATGAAAGTGATTTGAGCATTGATGAGGATCCTGTCTCATTTAGACAAGCCATAGAATGTATCAATTCTGAAAAATGGTATGATGCCATGAAAGAAGAACTTAAGTCAATGGATGACAACAATGTCTGGGATTTGGTAGAGTTGCCTAAAGGTTCTAAAAGAGTTGGTTGTAAATGGGTCTTTAAGACAAAACGTGACTCCAATGGCAACATTGAAAGGTACAAGGCTAGACTTGTTGCTAAAGGTTACACCCAAAAAGATGACATCAATTATAAGGAAACTTTTTCACTAGTTTCAAAGAAAGATTCATTCAGAATTGTCATGGTTATGGTGGCTCAGTATGATCTAGAACTACACCAAATGGATGTCAAAACCGCTTTCTTAAATGGGAATTTAGATCAAGAGGTTTATATGGACCAACCTGAAGGTTTTGTGGCCATAGGAAAAGAAAATCTAGTGTGTAAGCTAAATAAATCAATCTATGGACTAAAACAAGCTTCTCGCCAATGGTATCTTAAGTTCAATGATACCATCACATCTTACGGTTTTGTAGAAAACATTGCTGATCGGTGTATCTATACTAAAGTCAGTGGGAGTAAATTTATTATTTTAGTCTTGTATGTTGATGATATACTACTTGCTGCAAATGATATTGGTTTGTTACATGACGTGAAAAAGTTTCTCTCTAAAAGTTTTGAGATGAAAGATATGGGTGATGCTTCTTATGTGATTGGAATAGAAATATTCTGAAATAGATCACAAGGAGTATTAGATTTATCACAGAAAGGTTACATTAATAAAGTTTTAGAGAGATTTAGAATGGATAGGTGTTCCGCGGGAATAGTTCCAATTCAAAAGGGAGACAAGTTCAGTCAAATGCAATGTCCAAAAAGTGAATTGGAACGAAAAGAAATGGAAAAGATTCCCTATGCTTCAGTGGTTGGGAGTTTAATGTATGCACAAACGTGTACTAGGCCTGATATCAATTTTGTTGTTGGTGTGCTGGGAAGATACCAAAGCAATCCTGGGATGGACCATTGGAAAGCTGCAAAGAAAGTTCTAAGGTACTTGCAAGGAACCAAAGAACATATGCTTACGTACAGAAGATCTGAATCATTCGAGATTGATGGTTATCCAGATTCAGATTATGCTGGGTGTGTAGATACTAGAAAATCTACATTTGGTTATTTGTTCCTATTAGTTGGTGGAGCAATATCATGGAAAAGTGGAAAACAGTCTGTCATTGCTACTTACACTATGGAGGCTGAATTTGTGGCATGCTTTGAAGCCATGGTTCAAGGACTGTGGTTACGGAACTTAGTCTCAGGACTTGGGATTGTCGACAATATATCCAAGCCGTTGAGAATTTACTGTGATAATTCTGCAGCTGTCTTCTTCTCAAAGAATGATAAGTACTCTAAGGGTGCCAAACACATGGAGTTGAAGTACTTAGCAGTTAAGGAAGAAGTAAAGAAACGAAAAGTGTTCTTTGAGCATATCAGTACTAATTGTATGATAGCAGATCCGTTAACTAAAGGATTACCGCCCAAGATTTCAGGTCATGTAGGTTGTATGGGCATTATAGATAAAACCTTGCTATAGTGATAATACTGTTCTGGTTATTATGCTTGTTATTGCAGACACTTTGATATCATTTTAGTTTCGTTTTTTCAAATTTATAGTTGTTATCTTATGACATTATTGTGCACATATTTGTGAGAGATAACAAGTTATCTTGATGCTAATAGTTTTCATTAAGTAATAATAGTTTGAAGCTTACAGTTATCTTCAAAACTAATGTTGGTTGGATAAGAGTTGTTCTGTGATACATGGAAGAAATCATGTCGCTAAATGATGTGTGACCGCCATGATCCGATCCATTCTAGTTCATCTAAGTTTGATATATGTGAATTTAGTGAATGGAGCGCTTTATAGTTATTGTTAGACCATCAAGTCATTACAAGGACCAAGTGGGAGAATGTTGGAATTTTATTATTTCACGCATATAAATGTGGTCCATGTAATTCGTAGGTCTAATAATTAAATACTTTAAATTCACATTTATATTAATTAAAGAATAAATTAATGTTTTAAATAAAGGTTCTCGTATGATGATAAACGAGAAATTAATTTTTTAAAACATAAGGGCGGTTTTAAAACTTCCAGGAAGTTTTATGACTCCCTCTCCCTCTACTAAAATTTTTTCTTACGGTATCATCAGTGGGAAAAGAAAGGAGAACGTAAGGGGGAGAAAAATATCGTATCAAATGGATCCTGGTATGTAATGTGAAAATTCTTTGTTAAGTGTGAATCATAAGACGAAAGATTTTTGTGCACGTAAAAGTATATATAATTTCCATTATAGATTCTTGGAATTATATAAAAGAAATCTTACAATAACACCATAATATTTCTCAGGTTTTAAATTTTAGCTTCTATGAATTAGAAACTACAAATTAAAAAAGCAAGGTCGGAGGAGGTACCCTACCCACACTGAATTCACCTGCCAATTATATAATCCCAAAAGCATCCCTACGAGGTCTACCTGTAACCCAGCTCCATGTGCAGCCATTCATTATTTATTTCCTAATTTTTTATTAATAATTATTTGGGCAATTGATTTTTTTTTTAATAATAGAGGGCATGTGTGGTAATTTTAGCGTATAAAAAATAAGACTCCTTATTAATTAGAATATGCCTCAATTTGTGTTGACATGAAGATGTCATATTTATTCAAAAATCAATTATCCAGTTACCAATTAATTACCTTCCTTGCACAATTAGATTCCAGTTGTATTCGATTCGATCAAGGAAAAAAAAAACGGAAGAAAAATCAAGGCACTAGGCCGACTACAAATAAATTTGTGACTGTCCTATGAGTTCTTTACCCCATATTTTTAGGGTTAGTTTGCTTACTATTAAGATGGATGACACAAATTGTCCTGCATTTGGTTTGACAGAACTACACTCATTATGGATTTCTAGCCCAGATCTAATTTGAAACATTTTATGTACTAGTTGAAGATAACTCTGTTTGGGGCGGATAAAGTTCTCATATGTAATATTACCAAACCAGCTGTTGTATTTAGCGAATGATATCATTTGTGTCATTTTTTTATGTTTTATGTGTGTTTCATAGTTTGAATGTATGACATGTGTTGTATCACGAATAATTTCCAAGTATCAATTATTTGTGAATTGAGCCCATATGACAAACTCGGCAACGGCCCAATAAAAAGACCTCGGCTAGACCGACCCTGGCCGACCTCGACCGCCTGACCTCAGCCTCCCCTACTCGACCTCCCGGCTCGACCGCCTGACCTCAGCCTCCCCTACTCGACCTCCCGGCTCGACCGCCCAACCTCGGTCTCAGTTTTCACCTCCAGGTTCTTCCCCCATTGCTCGTGTTCTGCATTTCTTTTTTATTTTATCCGTTAATTTAGCCACATTAACCACAAATTCACCAAATTTAGAACAAGTAACAACAATGTGAAATGTTAAAAAATATCCGACAAACAACCATACTTTTGGGTCCATGTGTTAATCATTCGGGAGGTGGAATGCATATTAAAATATAAAAAAATGACACATATATTGTGGGTCAAAGATTTGGCAAAATATTTGTAAACCAAAATCAACTGGGGGTCTGGGGATCAAAGATTTGGAGTGCTTTAATATAGCACTTTTAGGAAAATGAATTTGGAAATTTTATCAAGATATTGATAGGTTGTGGGTACGGGTGATTTAATCGAGATGAGGAGTTTATGAGGTGTGAGACTTAGTTATGAGGACGAACAGAGAGGGAGTAAACCAGTGGGATGGTGGGGGAAAGTTTTAAAGACAGTAGAGGGGGACGATTTTCTTGAGGGGTTGGAGAAGGAAATGGGGAAAAGGGGGAAAGACTTTTTTCTGGATAGATTCGTGGGAGAGAAACAACCTCTTACGATTAGATCTCCGAGGCTTTCAACTTAAGTTTAGAGAAAGGAAATACAATGAAGGAAGCAAGAGAGTGGAGGGAGGGTGTTTGGGTTGGAGGTGAAAGAATTTGCTTGAGAGGGAAATTGTAATGCTTAACGAGTTGATTGCTCTTATTGACAGGTGCAATCGTAAAATGGGGCGGACTAAAAATGGCGATAGAGATGGGAAAAAAAAAGGCGTGTAACAACAAATTTCGTGTAATTAGTTTATAAAAACACGAAAAAATTTGCAACTTAATTTAAATCGGATTAAACCGATTAAATTTTAGCGGACTCTAGCTCTAGATTTGATCCTCTGATTCTTCTCTTCAAAGTTGGTGTTGACTTGGATGATTTGACGGATTTGGTGGCGAAATCTTTGGGTTGATCTCGTCCGAGGTTGAATTTGCGGATTTATAACGTTAATCCAAGGGCTTAAGAGTATTATCTTGGATTAAACGCTATTTACGGAGACTTTTCGGATGAACGTTCTTGAAGACCGGATGAACGCCTTTGAATCTTCAAGGAGAGACGTCTGATCGGAGGGGTTGAACACCTTGATCTCGGATTGGACGTCGTTCTCGGTTGACTTGCTTGAAGAATGCCTTTGATGCCGCGAAAAACGCCTTTGAATCTTCAAGAATGTCTGAAGTCTGCTCTGAGCTCTGGAATTGAGCCTGGAATTGTGTCATTTATAGTTGTAGGCTGAGATTGATTTAATGGGCTGGGCTTGGAAGCCCATCAAATTTTGCCTGATTTGATTTGATATAATTTGTTTCCCTGTGGGGCAAATTGATTTAACTTTCCATTTTAACGAGATTTTATACGTTATATGGTAAGTTAATTACTTTGCCACCAAGTTACGAATATTTAAATATTCGTAGGATTTAATTTCGGCTTTTACTTGTGTATTAAATATCAATAAATTATTTAATTTGAGAATTAATTTAATTAAATTCTCCAAATATAAATAATTAAATTTATTTGATATTAATACTTAATTTCCACGTGTCGCCATTTAATTGGGCACAAAATTAATGTGCTTACAAGGTGTTACAAAACGAAAGAAGAATACGACCGATTGCTACAACAAAAACTCAAAGGGAGTGGGGAGACAAAGGAAGAGTTGAAGACAATTTGGAATAAATTAACCCAACAAATGTTCGACTACATGCATGGAGAGTATCGTGTGAATAAATTTCAACGATGAAGAACTTAGGAGCCAACATAGTCTACAATCAAATGTAGACGTGAACTGTGTATTTTGCAAACATATTTCGAAAACGATGAAATACGTGTTCTTTGAATGTAGTTTTTCTTATCAGATTTAGATGAGTTATTTGAAATGGTTAGGAGCAGAAAGAACATTATCTTCGAATCCTTCCGTGAATCTATTACATTTTAGAAGACTCCTTAGATGAAAAAAATGTAAGAATTATTTTGGCATGATTATGTATACTTGGTTTGGCTATTATGATTATTAATGGTGCTGTAAAAATTGACATGTAAACAAGGGTAATGCTTTTACCCTAAACTCTGGATTTATTTGCTTTAAAGGATTGAATTTGATAGATTATCTCAATACAAACAAAAAAAAAAAAAAAAAAAAAAAACTTAATTATCACTACAAAATAAAATAAAAATGTAATCAATCAATCAAAACATATATCTTAATTTAAATCAAAACAATTCAAACAGTTCAATCCTTCTAAATCATATCATAGCTTATCCATCTCGTCATGTAATGAAAATGAACCCGAATGTATTATAAATTTACGGTACAATATTGCATAAGAAAATGACTAAAAAAATATACCGCCAAACTTTGATACGACTTACTTCTAATTATGATATGTTTACATCCTTGGTAAGGGATTAAATATGATTGAATTATAATTGGGATTGACATACTTTGTTTGACAAGGTCTTAATAGTATTAATTGTTTCATTAAAAAATACTACTAATTACATGATATTAATTTTGAATTATATTAGTTGTTAAAAGATATTTTTCATTAAAGAAGGATATTAATTGTTTTACTATAGAGTAACTCTTGCACGAACTCTACCCCGTTATAGAATTCACGTGAACTTTACTTGATAGTGATAGTAGTTGAGCATAAGTGCATAATAATCATGATAGTTGTGCATGATAGATTTATAGTGACAGTGCTTTTACATGACCCGTGATAGCCTAATGCATGGCCGTGATAGCCTTAGTACAAGACAACAATAGTAATTGTGCATGAGAGCAAACCGAATTCATCATGAACTAGGGGTGTTCAACGGTTCGAAACCGCCGATTTCGGTTCCGAACCGGCGGTTTCGATTTTCTGATATTCGGAACCGGAACCGAACCGGCAGTTACATGTTTAAGGTTCGGTTTCGAACCGGCGGTTCCGGTTCCGAACCGCCGATTTGTCCGGGGTTTTTTTTTTTTTAATTTATTCATCATTTATTTATTGTGTTTGGTATTTTAATGTGCCATTTTTACAACTTTGAATTTATTTTACATTGAAATTGAGTTTATTTTAACTTACAACTTAAAAATTACAATCGTAAATTATTTTTTTAAAATTAAAATATTATAATTTAAAAGTTACAACTTAGTAACTTACTATTGAAATGAAATTGAAGTATAAATAAATTTATTAAAATGAAAATATTACAACTTACAACTTAGAAATTGAAATTTAAATATTACAAGTTTACAACTTACAAATACAATACAATGATACATTACAAATACAAATTTAAAATATTAAAATTGAAATATTACAACTTACAACTTATATAACTAATTGAAATAAATATCAATTTACAAATAAAATTAAAGGGAAGGGGTAGGGAATAGGGATTAAAAAATTCAAAAAATAAAAAATAAAAAAACCGTCCAAACCGCCGGTTTGGCAGTTTAAATGACGGTTTCGATTCGAACCGGCGGTTTGCGGTTTTAGAAAACATTGAACCGAAACCGAACCGTAAATACACGGTTGCGGTTCGATTTTAAAACCGAAACCGCCGGTTTCGACCGAACCGGCCGAACCGGCGGTTCCGATTTTTTTGAACACCTCTATCATGAACTAGGTGCACATAAGTTACCTTTACTATAAGATACTAATTTTTTTTTTTGATCAGTAAATATTCGTTCTCAAAGGGAATCAAACCCGGATCTCCCACTAAAGTGAGGAGCCCAATAGCCAGGTAGACTAAGCCACTAGGTTACTATAAGATACTAGTTGTAAATCAATTTCACAATAAACTAACTCAATATTTGTTAAGAAGATATCTTATTTACGTTGTAGGAAAATTTTGGGACTAAGATGTAAGAAATATTGAAATTATTGAGGCATCTATGTTTCTTCCCTTTCTCCCCATGACTATTTCTTCTCTCACTCCCCATCGTTGTCTCTTCTTTCTCTCGCAAAACAAACTATCCTTTGGCATAAATAGTCAATGTAGACCAGGCTCCAAACACAAGTAAAGAGGAGAAAAATCATGTATAAAAAAATATTGCATAGAGAAAATTGGATAAAAAAAAAAGGAACAAATAAAGCCAATTCAACATATATAAGAAATAACAAGTTAATAAAGAGAAAAAATAAACCCCAGGAAAAAAAAAAAAAAAAAAAAGAAAAAAGAAAAGACACCGCATGAAATGTACAGTATGAAATATGTAAGCATGTATTTCCAAGTTAGAAAGTGATCACTCAATTTAGAAGATGTCCACTGGATAATCATCACTAGTTGTATTAAGAGGAACCACAGTTCTATGAGCTTCAATGTTTTCAATAGAATTGTCCATATAAGGGAGAAAAGCTTAGTTTCGATTACCATTATCTCTAATTAATCGAACTCTATTTGCTCTTCTTAGATTCTTTTGCATATCCGGATATAAGTCCCTCAACGTCCTTCCAGAAAAGGCCCTCCACCAAAACTCCGTCCTTGGTGAACCTACAACACAACATAAATAGCAAATAAACTAAATGGGAAGAGAGAGGATATGAATTTGATTCCGTTTCAGGGTGGGGAAATGTTGGGGGATTTACCACTGCGTCACGCTTTTGGTGAACTCGACTGGTGGTTTTGCAGATATCGATTGGGGATCTGCACTTGCTATGATAAGTGTGTACATATCAGAGAATCTTGGCAGCTTCGAAGTTACTGCTAAACCAGTAGAGTTAAAAGAGTCCTGTAGAAAGATGCATTTCAGTTTATCTAGGATCAGGAAAGAAGGTCATTCTATTCAAAACAGATATTATTTGAGGTTTTGGCTTCAGCAAGAATGTTCATCATTTTAACATGATAATTTATCAATTTAATCATGCAGAGCATTCAAGTGAACCCCTCAAATAAATATATATTAGAAAAAAGAGATGTTATTCGTCAGCAATCGGAATCAGTATCATGTTCCTGACAACCAAATGTTAAGCCAAACATGTCAAATTAAACTGAGCTTGGAGATGTAAGGTGATAACCAACACTTTAAAACTAATTTCTTTTATTGGAGAGTAATATAAGAAAGAAAGAAGCTAACAGAGTGACTAGTAATTCTTTTGTGTACATTGGAGACTTGCATCTATTGACACGAGGAAAGGCTAGATTGAGAACAAAGTAATTCTCCAGAAGAAACAAACAATAAGAGAGGTGCAAAATAAATGAGAAGCAATCTAGCGACATCTTTTATGTATATGGATGAATGTAATACAACAGACCCAAGAAAATAAGTCAAAAACATCACAAACTTCTATAACAACTTGGAATCACCATAACCATCTTGATATTTGCAGCAGAATCCCAAACAGGAAAAAAATGGGGATCATGTAAGACGGACAAAAAAAAAATATTCAGCTTTTAAGAGGGTCTTTACCTAAATAAATTGATGAAAATAATTACAGGTTAAACAAACATAAATAGAAGATTAACTTACATCCAAGCAATACACATGTAGAAGGTTAACCATTTAACAATCAAAGCAAGTTAGAGAAACACATGCGGGCAAAGATTAAAAACACCACCACAACACCTATAAACCTACTATCACATTTTTCAATAAAATCAAATCTCTCTCCTTATATTTTGATATATTTAAATCATAATTCAGATCATACAATCATTACAATTACACTCAACAATAACATAATAATACAAATTCATTTACTCTTACATATTGATTTGACATAAAGTTAATATCACCCTACTCAAAAACCCAAAACAAACACACACCTTACTTGTTTTTTTGATCGGGAAAATGGTGACTCGAACCAATGATCTCATGGTAAAGGTAGTGGGGGCTTTAACCACTTGAGTTACTCCACTTCGTCAAACACACACCTTACTATTTATCACGATTTCAAAATCCCCTAGATTTCAAAAACCGATTTTTAAAAATCATTTAAAATTCAAAACAAACATCACTTGGTTGTGTTTGGTTAGGGATGTACACATTTGGATGTGGATATGCAAATCCACAATCCATCCACTTTTCCGGATTTCCACATCCACCCCTATAAAATAAACCTATACACTCATTTTCACAAAATCTAATATAATCACAACATCACCACTTTTCTCTCACCCACCCATTTTCTCTCCTACTGACGATCACATTACCACTTTTCCCTCACCAACTCAATAATAATAAAATAATACATCACTTTTGATTTGACATAAAGCTCCATTTACCCCTATTTCTCTATCCCTAACCAAACATAGATTTACCATTCATTGCCCTCATCCACTTTTTTCACATCCCCATCTCAATCTCATTCACCACCATCCCTAACCATCAGTGTTCCTTTTTCTTTTTAAGGTTGAATCACAACTAATTTTTCTTTCAGTTTGTATGAGAGAATTGGGTTGGGTAGACAATAATATTAATAATAATATTAAACAGTGGATGTGTGCTGATTGTGTATTGGAATTTGTGTTTAAAAATAGAACAAGTGTATTGCAGGTATTGTAGGATGGAGTTTTATAGGAGTTGAAATTCTATAATGAAATTTGGTTTGGAAAACTGAGAAGGAAAACCAAATCAAACATTGCCAAAGTCTTTTAAATCCTTATCATCGTAAATATAAACTCACTAGACCAATCATGTGCCAAGTATTATAAAATCCTTCGGACCTCAGGCCTTCCAATAATTAGGGTATACCTGGACTAGTACTGCTGCAAGAACTTTTTTTTCTCGAAAGCTATGCTTTTGTTAATGCCAACAAACATGCTCTTGAAGTTTACAATTTTAATAAAAAATAGAACATAAAAAAGCAAGGATATAAAGCGAGGTTCTACATACATTTGGATTTTAGAGGGTTTTTGAAACTTGGTTTCAAAATCAAGGGGATTTGGAAATAATGATGAATAGTTTTGATGTACGTTTGTCCTGAGATTTTATTAGGGTGAGATTTAACTTTAATTCAATCAATACACAAGAGTTAGTGATGTTGCGTTATTATATTGGGTGTGACTGGAATAATTGGATGATTTAAATATATAGATTTTCATATTTATATATAAATAAAAGTGTAGAGAGAGAGAGGTTTGTATTGGAAAATATCATAGTAGGGTTTATGTGTAGTAGAAGTATGAGTTAATGAAAACCAGATATCCAAATCCCAAACTAGAACCGTCTTTTGGATACTGAAATCTCAAATCTATTTCACTGACCCAAATCAAACATCACCTAAGGAAGTATGATGATTGATCAGAGATTTCAAAATCATCGTCATTATATATATCTATGAAGCCAACACAAGCAAGTAATATTTAGTATTTCCATTCTCCATTTCCCTCCTTAAACTCATTGACATAACCAATCACAGACAGTAACATTCAACAGCCAAAGAGAAATCATAATAAAATTTTACGGACTAATATTTTTAAATATCGTCCCACAACTGAGAAAATGAATTTAATTTAAACAAATGCCGAGGCTTAATAGATACCCAATCGAAATGAGAAGCATCTCCACAAAATGCAGCAACAAAGATTCTAAAGGGATATCACCATGTACAATGACGAGTAAAGATCATGAACTAAACAAACAACAGTAAAGACCTCCCTCAATATACATCATCTTATGATCTATCTCAAGTGTAAAAGTTACACCCTAATGCCTTATAGAATAGTTAATAAGTTCATTATTAATTTCAATAAAGGCACAGATCCAACCAAGGATTTGAAATTGCAAATAGATATAAAACTAGATCCGGAAATAGAAGGAAAGAAAACAGGGAGATTTTTTCTTGACTACAATCTCAGTCATTAGTAGAGAGGTGAACACGCCTTATCTTTCTGTATAGTGTATATGTTTTGATTCGTGCTCACCATTTGTCAACATGATATGATAAAATAAGAAGATTCACTAAAAGACTCAGAGATAGAAGCAATTAATAGCATATTAACACATGGATCTGGCAATACTAGTAATATAACCATTTAGAGATGGAAGTAATTTTCATTCACAGACATTAACAAAGGGGTCAGATAATAGGTAATAGAGCCAAAAACAATATCAACAGTAGAATAAGATAAACAGTATTGTATTATGCCACTTTCAATTCACAATACAACAAAAATTAAAATGAAAAATCTGAAGTGCATTCAAGAGAATAGTAAGAACTTACAGGTGGAGGATAGGTAAACAGGATGGCGTTCTTTTCCTTCAAGTAAATAATCAGTTGTAATATTCCATTGAACACAACATACTTGCCAGAGTCAAAGATCAAACAAACACTTCACTTCTGTGATACAGAGAGAAATGAACTCTCAAAACATAAATTCAGAATAGTTAATACGTAATTAACATTTCACGCTTGTAAGATTTTGGTGTTTTGAAAATTGAAACACCATTAGTTAAACGAAAATTCCTCCGATTTTGATACATCCATGTCTTTTTTTTTTTTTTTTTTTTTTTTTTTTTCTATTTTGGGATTACTTTCAACCCCACCCCCAAAAATACATTTTTTAACTACTTTTCAGTATAGTAATAAAAAATTAAGAACAAAAGGTCAAAATTTTCCCTGAGTGGTGAAGCTTTTTTTTTCCCGTTCATCCACTATTCTAATGCTATACGATCTTACAATATAAATCAACCTTATGAAACATCATAGATTTCTACTGAAAAGTCAATTAGCCAAGAAACTGAAAAAAAAAAAAAAAAATCAATCTACCACCCTTCCCGATCAAAGTAAGAAACCAGGCCACGAAAAGGATATAAAAAGATGCAACCAATGAGGAAGTTCCGATTCTCGGGAAACTTCTTGTTATAAAATTGAGCAAAAAGTGCGATAACAATGATGATCACCCCAATCAACAACCGAATGTTACTCATCTTCACATCCTCTGGATATCCTTTGCTAGTCACGATCTACAACAGAGAAAACAAAATCCACAAGTCCAAATCCAATTCGAAATCAATCAATTGAGCCGCGAAAGAAAGAAGGCAAAACTCAAACATCGACGAAATTTGATCACGAATCGCAAATGTAACTGCTAAAACGTACAAACCTCGGTAACGGACTCATCCAGAATGTGTTTGATTGAATTATGATCCAAAAGATTGGCCTTCTTAGGGTTCTTGTTTGAAGCCATTTCCCCTTTCTTCTCCTGCACTATCTACCCGGTCTAAATTCTAGGGTTCTTGTCTGAAATGAAATTGCAGTGCAGTAACTGTTGTATGACTGGGGAAAGAAAGAGAACGACTTATAGAGCTATACATTACATACTCAAGTGAATAGGCCGGGCCTATTATAAACGAGTTGGGCTTGTATAGAATAAATGTCAAAAGTTTATTTTGGGCTTTTTTCTTTTCGAAAAGGCCCAGGTTATGTGCACACACATTTTTCTTAAGAAACCAACTTAAAATAAATTAAAATTAATCTAATTTTAAAATGACCGTTCAGCCCATAATACCTATTATGGCACATGGATGCACCCACATCCACATTTTCGGCTCAAAGTGCTGTTATTTGAATGAACTGATCGTGGGTGATCTTCCGACGGCTTTGTTCGTCAAACGATCCACATAGCACCAACAATGGTCTTCCAACGTCATCCCCCGCGTGTTTATTTAAGTTTTATTCCTTGTTTACTATTTTTTTTTCATATGTACAACTAGTTTTTTTAAAGGGATTTGTATTATGTTTGTGTGTTATTTGTTGTAGTTTATAATAATATTGTTGTTGTTGTGTTATTTTGGGTGTTAATGAACGTAAATATTATGATAAATATGTTGTAGAAGGTATTCGCGCGTTGTCTTTTTTCAAAAAATTTCGACTCTGATTTTGTGAAATTTTAACCAATTTTCGAAAAATAAAATCGAAAACTTTGCATTTTTTCGAAAAGGACCATTTACAATAAGATAGAAAGAGGTAAGCCTTATTACAATTAGGTGTAAAAAATTTGCACAGAAGCACAAATTTTTTTTGCACAGAAGCACAAAAAATTTGCACATTACACCTGTTTGTAATTTTGTTAATTTTTTACACCTATTTGTAATTTTCCCTTTCGAAAATAGTGAAGTTTTTCAAAAATAATTTTCCAAAATCTATCAACATTTCAATCTTTTTTTTCGAAATTTATTAACTATTTCCTTTTTTTTTTTCGAAAATTGTACAATATGCCTACATATTTTTTCGAAAATTGGAGACGTTTTTCTGATTTTTTCTTTTCGAAATTTTATGCATAGATCTTATAAAAGGGCCTAAAATTGTGCAATATTCTATTTTTTCTTTTCGAAACTTATGCATAGATTAGGGAAAGTAAAAAAGGTGAATGATCTTTTTGTAATAGTGCTAATTAATTTAAAATTTGTCTATTTCTATAATTTTTCTACGCAACGCACGAATTTTACCATATTTAATTTTTTTAACATATAATAATTATTTTTTTTCGATATTACAGAGTTTCTTTTTTGTGAACATGTACATTGATACATTTTTGTCAACTATGATGGTTGCAAATATTCATATACATTTTGTGTACATGTACATTGGTACATTTTTGTGAATTGTATGGTTACTAGAGTGAAACCCCGCGTATTACGCGGGTTAAAAAAATATTAATTTTGAACCGGTATGTGTTTTGTATATACGGTAAAGTCATCGTATTACTATTTTTGAAAAATTTAAAGTATCAAATATTTGATCAATAGTATTAAGAAACTCACCAAAAGTATCAAAAATAAAAATTTTCATATCAAGACCCGATTTTTAGGTTGAGTCTCAATATAAATACTGATTTTACATGTGTCTCAATTCAAGGCTTGATTTTTACTTTTTTCTCAATTTAAGATTTTAATTAAATTTTTTTATCTTAATTCAAGGCCCTATATAAAATCAAATTTCTAAATTAAAACCATATAACCTGTTAATTATAAAAAAATATCATCATTAATTTGAAAAAAAAATCGTCACTAATTTTTTTAATTAATGATGCACGTCTGTAATTTTTATTTTTATTATCGGGTGCTTTTAATTTATTTGCATTATATGATCTTAATCCGAAAAATAAATTAATAGTTATCATTATTAAAAGGAATAACACTAAAATATTTTTTGAAATACTTATATAATTAATTATTATAATAATTTTTTATTGGACCTTGAATTGAGATAAAGAATTTAAACCAAAACTTAAATTGAGAAAAAAGTAAAAATTGAGTGTTATTAAAATATATATATATATATATATATATATATATGTGTGTGTGTGTGTGTGTGTGTGTGAATCATTAATGCATAATTCCATATATAATCAAATGCATAGAATCACTCCATTTCAAAATAAAGGATTTTGAAGGGTGGAGGTTGATTGACAAATAGTAATATATAAGATTTGAAAATGTATATGAATATTGGTTAGTTAATTGAATGTTTTTAATTACGTATTGTTCGCCCAATATCTTTGAAAATTAATCCGGTTTTCGAATATTTTTTTCGAAATTTCAACTTTAAATTAATTTATCTGAAATTCATTATTGTTCGGTTAAAAATTTTGAAAAATCTACAGTTTTTCGGTAAATATTTCTGAAAATTAAATATTTTGCAAATAATTTCCAAAAACTATACTAATTTTCGATTTTTTTTCGAAAATATTACATAATTTGGGTTCTTGATTTCAAAAAAGGAAAAAAATGTCATACAAGTTTTTTTCGTAAAACAACAACAAATTTTCGGGTTTTTTTCCCGAAAAAAAGTAAATATTTCGGTTAAAATTTCCAAAAAATGTACAAATTTTTGGAAAAATATTTGAAAATCTGACTTTCGATTTTTTTTGATGAATTTATATAAATTTTGCGAAAAATATTATCGAACATCAGTATATTTTTCGGAAACATGTGTCGAAAATTAAAGTTATAGATTACTTTGGATACCTGTTATCAAATTTTTTCGATAACTGTAACACAACTAAGCCATAAACATCATACACCAATAAAAACCACTTCAAATACCAATATTTAAACTTAAACATAAGTTAAAAGTTCATAAACTTCATAGAAATCTGAACAATTAATTCATCGAAATTCAAGAACAAATAAACTTCTTACACAACCAAAATAAATTAGTTTACAAATGTCGACCCCCCTTCTCCTTCTACCTCGCTGCTGGGACCTGCCTCGTCCCGTTACATGTGAGGACGACCCTGCTTGTTCCGGACCCTATAGCGTAGCAATTGTTTGTTCAACGACATCCATGCAATCATCCACAGTGAGCACATAATTTGATCTCCATTTCTCCACTAAGCCTCGCAACGATTTCCTCGCTGCATTTATTCTGTCCTACGGTTCCAAAGAAGGAGGAATTAATGGCTCATGTCGAGAGAGCTTGTATATAACCGGATTCGATATAAACAAGTGAGAGTTTTGGAGGAACCAATGAAAATAATCATCCACCCAGTCCCAATCTAGTCTCACCTTTTCGCCATATCTATCCTCAGTTAGTACATGTGCATCCCAAGTACTGAAAATAAAAAAACACATATTATAAACACATATTGGCCAGCAGTTAAAACTACGATAACAACCAATTAAATCACCAAATCTAAACAATCAAACCTAATTACTAATAATAAATAATATAAATTTGCCCCCAATATAGTGCAGCACATAAGTTGCTTCTGTTCATAGCATTTTGTATATATGATTCCCTTTGCCCATTCTTCAACTGGAAGCTCAACAATTGACGTCTTCCTGTAAAATTATCTACTCACGTAACATGATCAAAATTTATTAACTTGTCAGAGAAATATTGCGAATCATACTATCTAATTAGTCAGTAAGTTGATATATAGATAAATAAACTTAATTTAAAAATACCATACACTACATTGATTAACACAACTTTGTTCTCAAATTAATGTTACTGTCACCATATACTTCCAATATTTGTTTACAACCCCTATTGAAAACACTTACAACTGATCATGATTTTTTTTTTTAGTTTTTGATGTGTGTCAATTTCATGCGCAAAATCAGGGGTGTGAATTATTTTTACGATCATATCTTATAATGGCCTCACCTTTTATATCTTGATTTTGTGACAATCGCCAATTAATTTCACCTTTTATTTTGAAGCACATTATGCCCTACTAGTGGTAATAACAAAGTTTTTGTATAAATTATGATAAATATATGCTAATTAATTAATAATAAATCATTATTGGGTAATAGCTCGAATGTTATATTAAAAATTTATCAATGATTTTAAAGATAGAATTTGCTCAATTTCACTTAAACCTAAAAGAGACAGGGCTTCAATAACAGAGCATACAACCAATTATTTGATTCTAAGTCTACTATTTTCATAATCAATTCCAACAATGTTGGGCAATAAACTCAAATGTAAGGAATGGAGATAGAACAAAATATGTAAGGAATGGGTAAAAATAATCGACACAGAAATAAATTTCGGCAAAAAAAATCAAACACATAAACAAATTTTGTTAAAAAAAATCGAACACAAAAACAAATTTCGGCAAAAATAATCGAACAAAGAAACAAAAATCGGCCACTAAATTTGAACAAACAAATATTTTCTGGACTGGAAAGACATTTAGAACTGAAGTAGGAACATAAATATAGATATATATCAGGGTAGCAGCTACATAGAAATGGTAAACATACATGAAACAAAAATCTAAAATTTGTACAGAGGGTTCCAAACAGCTTCATGTTTTACCTTAGCCCATGTGTACATACATAAAATTTGACACACAAAGACATCTAAAATCAAATCCACAAATTATAACAAATCCCAGACCCAGATATATGTAAAGAGCGGTCATATTGATATACAATGTTGTGTACATAAACTTCAGATAACAGACCTCCAGTGCGACGAACAATAATTTTTCTGGCAACAAAAATCGAACAATAATTCGATAAACAAGACACGAATTAACAATGCAAACAACATATTTTTGAAAAAACCAGTTTTTTTGTGCATTCAAAAACAAGGATTCAACAAGCAAATCCTAAATTAACCATGGGTGAGTGCAGAAATTCATCCCTAAAACTAAGGATTTCGTTCTCGTCAAAATGGACAAAAACATGTAAAAATTTAAAAACTTAACCGGCAAATTTGTTCTTGTCATAACTGAGAGTGGGACGACGGAGAAATACTAGACGACGGCGACGGTGGGCGACGACGTGAGCGACGATGTGGGTGAGCAATATGCAAGTCAGTGAGTGGGTGCACAGAATTTTTAACGTATAATTGAAATGGAGGGAAGTAAGAGGAAGGAAGGGTATTTCAGGGACTTAGTGGGGAGAGTACTAAATAAATAGTGTGTTTTTTCAATAGGTGGGTGTTCTTAAGAAAAAAGTGTGTTCATATAGCTTGGGCCTTTCAAAAATCAAGACGGATTATGTTTGATTTGAGATGGGCCAAGTTATATGGACCCCCAGAATTGCAAAGTTCACCCCACCTAAAATGTGTTATTCTAAAAAAAACTGTAAAATGACTAAAATATCCCGTAGTTTAGTTTCAGCACCCTACACTAAGTTCACCCCCTTCTTCCCAATAAAAAAATACGAACAAATGCACAATGTGAAACATGAACAAACGCACAATTTCACAAACACGAACATCATTTTCTTTGGAGGGAAGTGGTCGAACATCACCCGTCACTGAGAGATCGTCATTTTCTGACCCATTGGGCGTGGTTTTCCTCTTCAATGGGTTGTACCCGTGGTTCTCAACCTACACACGTGAGTAACATTCATATTTTCTTACGTAGGGTTTAGTTTGTATAATGTTTGTGTTAGCTTGTTTTTGTTTGTTAGTTTTTGTTAATATTTGTGTTGTTTGAGAAGTATATATGCAATAGCAACGAACATGTGTTTGTATTTTTTTGTTCGCGCATTTTTTCTCTCAAATTCACGGGTCGCTCTCGTTCTTATCTAGTTTACCGAACATTTTGCTTTTGTTAAAAAAAAAAGAACAAGTGCTTTATGTTCGAATGATTTTTTCGAACGATTTTGTTTCTTGCAGATAAATTTTTCGAACATTTCATGTATGTATGACCCTTTTTTTCGAACATTTTCATGTTGTACTATAATTTTTTTCGAACACTTTTTTGTTGTACTTTATTGTTTTACGAAACTCTATTTTATGTTATTGTATTATTTTTCATGCATTTTTGCTTTGTATGGGTATATTTTATCGAATATTTTAGTTTTATCGAACATGATTGATTAATAATCTTATTATTTGCAGAAGAAGAAGCCAAAGCTAGATGAAAGTATAAATCAATCTGAAGATGAAAGTATTAATGACGTTGAAGATGATATGAATGAGGACAATGAGGAAAAAAAAAGAGAAAAATGAAGGGGAGGAGGAGGACAATGAGGAAAATAAAGGACGTGAGATAGTTATGGACTACACCAATCTCTTCACAAATATAAATTTTTTTGAATTACGTGAATCACTAATTGATTGGGTACGTCGAGTGGCAACGGAAAACAAAATGATGATAACTATCAAGCGTTCTGATAGTGGTGCAGGGAAGAAAAAACATCGTGTACTATTAGCATGTGAACGTGAGGGGATATATAAAAAACCAAAACAAAAGATGGATCATAGTGTGGCTGAAAAAGAGAATACAAAAAGAAAGAAGAGTGATTTTTCGAAAGAAGCACCAAAGAGGGAAACAAACTAAAAAAATTTGGTTGTCCATTCTTACTAAAAGGAACAGAACTAGTTCCTTTTTAATGGACTTTGGAGGTCAAATGTGGTATCCATAATCATCCAATTTCTACATACTTTGAAGGGCATTCTTATGTCGGACGGCTCATGGCTGCGGAGGAGATGTTTGTCATAGATATGTCCAAATGTAATGCACCTCCGAAATTTGTGTTGAAAGCCTTGAAGACAAAGAATGCTGAAAATACTTCTATGATTAGGACCATATACAATGCTAGGAGGAAGCACAAGATCACTCAATACTGTGGACAATCACAGTTGCAGTACCTAATGGGTCATCAGTTTGTTAAAAACAACTACTTTCACGCTTCAAGAAGATGTGAGGAGACGACCACTCTTGAAGAATAATTTTTTTCACATCCCGTGTCTATTAAGTTGGTTCGTGCTTTTCCTCAAGTATTATTGATTGACTGTACATACAAGACAAATAGTTACAGGTTACCTTATTTAGAGATCGTTGGTGTCACATCAACGGGGATGACATTTTCTGTTACATCCGTCTACCTAACTGTTGAGAAAGAGAAAACCTACACTTGGGCATTGGGTGTATTGAGGGATATGTTGGGTGAAGGTTGTAAGTCAACAGTTATAATTACAGATCGGGAGTTAACCTTAATGAATGCTGTTGCTTCTAAATTTCCTGATGCGAAACATTTTCTTTGTACTTGACACATTGACGGAAATATACTAGCCAAGTGCAAAGGGGATTTCAAGTCCGAAAAAAAGTGGGAGACGTTCATTCAACAAGTTAATAATGTTGTCAATTCTGATACTGAGAAAGAGTATGAAGAAGCCGTGAATGTCCTCCAAAAGAAATTCATTAAAAAGCCGGTGAACTATGTGATCAATCAATGGTTAAATCCCTACAAAGAAAGGTTCGTGAAGGCATGGACAAATAGGGTAATGCATTATGAAAATACAACCACCAACAAGTACTATTATACATTTATTAAATTTATCCTATATGTTTACTAAGTTTATCTTTTATATTTTTATATGTTTACTAAGTTTATCTTTATACATTTCAGGGTTGAGAGTCACCATGCTGCATTGAAGAGACTACTCGGCAACTCGTTAGAAAATTTCGAGACTTGTTGGGTAAAGTGTGACACTTGTACGAAGCTTGTCACACAATAATTAAGGCCTCATTCGAGAAAAGTCTAAACGTGGCCCAACATAAGTTCTTACCTAGAATTTACAACAGTTTACGAGGCGTAGTCTCCACATATGCTTTGGAGAAACTATTTGAGAAAGTTAGAGTTGTGAAAACACCAGGTTTTGATCCTGCTAATTGCAAGCACGTGTTGAGGACATCGTATGGTTTGCCATGTGCACATGAGATTGAGGATTATGTGTACGCACACAAATCGATACCGATGAGTGCCTTCGATTCCTTTTGGAGAAAATTGGATATGAAGCCATTAGTAGATAATGTAAAGCAAGACACTGATCATCGATTTCAAGACGCTGTTGTTCATATGACTAAGGTGTATAACAACTTTGATAAGAGTCGAAGATTGATGTATTTGCGGTATATGCGTGAGATGGCCTCCCTTGAAACCACAAATTTTGTTAAACCTACACCCAAGACCGACCTACGTGGTCGCCCGAAAAAGACAAAGAAAAAGGCCTCTGAAAAGTCTACAAAACGGGAGCCAAGTTTGTTTGAGCATGTTCTTCAGTCCTAGGTTGGGAGTTGCGACCCCTCCTCCAATAGTGTGGCGTACAATGTCGATCAGACAGTACCATCACCATCATTTCAGAAGAAAGAACGCGTCCTAAAAAAATAGCCGGTAGGAGTTAATCGTAAAACCTCATTAAAAGTTTTTAATTATGTATTATAATTTAATATATTACTTCTTACAGATATCACGAAAGTTTACTCGATCTCAATCCACAACAGATATGACATCATTGCTTCCTGTTGAATACCAAGAGTATGTGATTAATATTGAAAACGTGAAGGTTGATGGTCATTGTGGATTCTGGGCAATTGCAAGTCTACTTGGATTCGAAGAGGATGCATGGGCCCGTGTTCGGTAAGATTTGATGAATGAGTTGTCACACAACATCCAGTTGTACGTGGAGGCTTTCAGAGTTCCAGGTCATGTTGGTGAAATGATGAATGCTCTTAACTGCTTTACTGAAACTGCGCGTCGAGCTAACTGGTTCACGTTGCCGTATATGGTCAACTTGGTTGTATCGACATATAATGTCGTATTGGTTACTTTAAGCCCGATCATGTCAGTTTCATACCTTCCGCATAAAAGTGAAGTGCCTTCAACCCAAGATGTATTTGTATGGCGTTGATTAACAACAACCACTTCGTAAAGGCATTTGAAAGTTATTTTACCATTAAATTTTTTAAAAGTTGTATAGTTTTGTTATGTATGTCATGTATTTTACATTGTGTGCAGGTGAATTTAAGTGTTGGAATACTACACTAATTTAAGTACACTATAAAAGAAATTTAGTAAAAACTAGTTTATTGATACACTGAATTTTCATAACTTAAAAGTACACTATTCTAAGACCTATTAATATACTATTAGCTAAATGTCAGCAAAACAATGCAATTAAGACATTAACACTAGTGTATTACAAGCCTTTTGCATAGTATTTTGTTTAAAAGCTAACTTTCTTGATATTATATATTTATTTTTAGTACGTTAATTATATATATATATATATATATATATATATATATAATTAACGTACTAAAAATAAATATATAATATCAAAATTTTATTTTAATTTCATCATTTTTTTCCGAATAGATAAATAATATTTAGAATATATATATATATATATATATATATATATATATATATATATATAAATTCTAAATATTATTTATCTATTCGGAAAAAAATGATGAAATTAAAATAAAATTTTGTTTTAAATAGATACCATTTTCCAAGATACTTATATTCACGAAATACTCATTAAATCTCATCACTTTTTTTAGAAGAATAAATCTCATCATTTCAATTGTGAAAATTTTCTAGTTTCTTCTATAATTAAATTGATGTATTCATAATTGATTCATTAAAAATAAAAAACTTATAGTTATAAATTTAATTTATTTTTGCACCATTACCATATAAATAAAAATAGAGCACAATAAAAAGAGGAAGTTGAAAACACATCGAGCGGGAGAACGTATTTAAGACAAGATGGTTTTTTTGTCGAATCTGTAATAGTTGATGAGGTGTAGAATTTTTCATCTATTTTCATATTGTTGCGTTGCAATATTTAGGGGCAAAGCTGCCTTTGTATGCTTTTCAAAAGGGCAGCAATGGTGTTTGTGAAATTGCCACTGAGAAGAAAGAACATCAAGTTGATTTATTGGATTCCCTTCTTCTTGGGGAGGTAATTCTTTACTATATTCTTTGTTTAGTTTCTAAAACTTATTATAGAAATTAATTAAGTGAAATTAATCTCGTATCTAAAATGAAATTCGTGATTCTTGATAACAATGGGAGGATCTTGTGTAGAGAGGGCTCCCTCAAAGTCTCACTATGATGTCACTGCTTGTGAAACCAAGGTTAATTCCTCTTCTTTCTGTTGCCAAATCTACAAATAAAATTCATTTCAATGATTAAATGATTTGATAATGTTCCATTTCTGGTGAGCAAGGGGAGTTAAGCCAGATAGGTTTTCACAAAATTAACATCTTTCAATTGATTGGTTTTCATTTTTTTTAAGGTAAGATGATTGTTTTCAAATCTTTAATAATTGATGAGGTGTAGAATTTTTCATCTATTTTTAGTTAAGTAAATAAAGCAAGAATTTGAGATAGGCATAGTTGTGGAGGCAATTGAAACATGGAGTGATCTTGAAGAAGTTATTTGTGCTAGTAGCAGCCCAATGATAAATCTTGTTGGATTCAGGTTTGCTTGATACACTTATCATGATTTTTGTTTACGGGCTAATTACTCAATAGAGATATTAAGTTTTTAATTTATTGGTTAATTAATAGAGTATATAATAATGCTATGTAGTATGAATGTTATGAATGTTTAGGCTTCCAGTGGAGTTATGGTGTGGAGAGTCATTTACGTTGCTAAATTCAGTGTTTTCTTTCAAAGGTTTGCCATTGAACTTTTTTTTAAGGTATATTTTTCTAAAGTTTTATGTTTCAGTTTGATTTCTTCCATTATCTTATTTGTCTTTTTTTCCTTATATGATGATGTGATTAGGAAAATGTTTTTTTTTTTTTGATAGGACAAAGGGTAACTCGAACCCATGATCTTTGGGTCATAGGTAGTGGAGCTCTAACCACTTGAGCTATACCACTTCGTCTGATTAATTTTGGAATTAATTTATTGTGGAATTCATTTCACTTCCAACTAGTAAGTGTAAGGAATGTCATATGGATGTAGAGTGAATTATTTTGTCTTACTCATATTGATAGTATTGGTATGGAGTTTCATCTATTTTGAGTTGTTAATTGACTCTGGATTTGATGGCTTTGTAATTATGTGTTCTTTGTGCTCTTTTTTTCTTTGGGAGTTGGGTTGTGATTTTGATGCATAAAGTCTTACCTTCGTTAATATTCCATATTCTAGTGATTTAGTTACATTATTTAAAATTTGAACTTATTGTCATTACTCATTAGCTCTTGAGAGTGTTAAATATTTTAAATGCACCAGTACATAAAAGGGCTAAGATAGCTGTTAAAATTGAGCTTAAATAGCGGTTATAACCGCTCTCTATGAATCAGCTATGTAAATGCGGAGGAACTTAGATAGCGGTTTAAAACCGCTGTCTAAGGGGCAGACTTAGATAGCGGTTGATAACCGCTATCTAAGTGAGGAACTTTTGGTTGATAACCGCTATCTAAGTGAGGAACTTTATATAGCGGTTGTTAACCGCTATCTAAGTCCACCCCTTAGACAGCGGTTTTTAACCGGCATTTAAGCGCAATCCTTAGCCAACGGGTTTTAACTGCTATTTAAGCTCACTTAATTATATAATTTTTTATATATTTTTTTTTTATATTTATAAACCTGTTTTTATATACAAAAAATTACCAAAACTTATACTAATATTAATTTTAATTGGTAACATCAAATAAATAAATATAATTAAATATACAAAACACATGAAATATTATATATCATCAAAAATTAATATATAAGTTACATGTTACCAAAAGTTACGTAAAAGAACAATATTATTACAAGAATCGATTGTAAAAATACCCAATCCAATCCATTTTCCATTTGCCCATTCTATCGTTGTTGTAAAAATCGATCCGAGGCGTATGCACAAACTGCAAATTATATTGAAAATTTAATTAAATAATATGAATTTTTATTCAATCAATAATAATTTAAATAAATCGATAAATTGACTTACTTCGAATGGAATGGTCGTCTGAGAAGTCTGGATTATATCTTCAATGAAGCAACACACAGAATGTCCACAATGAATGCCATCTTGCTGTCTCGGAACCTATTGATTAGCAATTAAAGTCACGTACTACAACTATGATTATTAATTTCTATTGATTTGATAATTTTCTAAAGTAAGTTTACCTTAATGTTTTTCCACAACACTTTATTAATAGTTTGTGAGTTTTGACCTGGAAGGCTACTCCGATACATTCTCATGACACTATATTATATTTAAAAAATAAAAATAGATTAGATATGCATAATTTTAAAAGTAAAACAAATCATAATATGAGAATATTAAAAATTAACTTACCCATCCATAAATCTAATGAGATCAGGATGATGTGTATACACCCCACCCTTAGCTGGATCCATATAATACACAACAAGTGTACTCGTGTGTATTGCCACCAGCACCCAATGCTCACTACATTATACTAACAATATTAAATCTAACCGCTTGTTTATATAAATAGAAAATTTTATGAAATATTTATTGTACTCACCCCACATTTGTTGGCCAAAAAATGAGATGGTCTCTCCCAGAAAATTTCATAATATGTTGAACAATGTCCCTCATTACTGTTCCATATGACCAAACATACAACACACTTGGGGGGAGATGAAGGAATACTTTCTACCTATCTCGATATCTATGGAGAGATATACCTCACCCAAATATCTTTAACCAACATATGTAAATTAATATTTTATAAGAAATTTAAACTATATATATATGAAGTAAATGCTGAGAATTATTAATAAACACGTACCTGAGGTAAAAAGTCATGGTACATGCACTCAACCATTTATCGTGTAGGACTTCATACACATAATCCCGTTGGATGAATTCCTCATAACTAGTCTGATGAAAGTGAGCATGAATGGGAACCGCAATTGGCCTGAAAGCTGGGGAGTCTATCATCAAGCACACCGTATTCTGTACAGTGATATCGTGGGATAAGTCTCCGGACATGTGATAACCTAATTGCCGTCTGCGCACACCAACAGTGGGTTCCCTCGGTCCCTCTCTCTCTCACTATATACGACATCCCTTGATTTTTGTGCGCTCTTTTTTGGAGTCGGCAATTTCTACAATCAATTTGTAATATTATTTAGAACAAATAAGATAATAAACTTTAATATAACATGTATTTTACTTCTCGTTGAGAGAGACCAAGTGTGCGGCCATTCGATAAAGTGCCCGACCGCCTCTCCAACTGTGGTGGCCTCTGTTTCTGGTTTTGGCACCGGTGAATCCTCTTGTCCGATTTCAGGTACATCGAGGGTACTCTCACAAAACCAAGAGTGAGGGGACGACCATGGATCATTCCACTGGAGCTGTCATACAACATTCCAGTGGCCACCAACCGAGTTGGATGATCCAAATAAAGGTAACAAAGAGTCGCTGACTGTTCAAAGAGGATATTCAGTTAGAAAATTTTAATATACTAGTCTTTAATTAAAATAAATACGAGACACATCTGATACCTGGGAGATGTTTTGAAGTGGATCAATGAAGTCATTTCTAGCATCAACCGAAAACATAGATGGAGCACTGTTTTCACAGCTAGCACCACTCAATGACGTCCCTTGTCTCATTTGTCTTTAATTCATGAGCTCCACTTGTTTAGCCATATTAGCAACCTGCACCGAAAGTCTATCCACCATAGACATCGCCGCAATACTGGGTGTCATCGAAAGAGATGTCTTTGTGACGCCATATCCAGTACCCCGTGTGCGTCCGGGATGCTCCTGACGATCTATTGCCGTTGCAAACAGATCATTAGGGTCGATCGTGTGAAGGTCGTCGGGCGTCATGCTCTGAGATATGCGCTCCTGAATTGAAAGAATTTATTATTAAATAATTTCAAATGAAATAGTAGTTTATAATTCAAAGATAAAATAATGGATGAATTACCGCTTCTTCAATGATACACTGTGCTATGTAATCAAGAATATTCCCATCTCGGCTCTTTCTTGTAGCCTGAAATGACTCGTAACGGGTAACAACAGACGCACTCTCTCCCGCTTTCCTTTTTTCTTCTTTCTACGATAATGATAAACATGTCCCCTTATTAGATATATTAAAAGTGAATATATAAAAAAAAATTAAAAGTTAGGATTTTGATCTCACCATATCTTCTCTAATGCGTGCATAGCCTCTGGAAGTTTCACGATATCGCGCATCCATATTCTTAGCTTGTTCGCGATTTCTGGCATTTTTTATCTACAATGTAATATAAATACATAAACATTGGAAAAAAATCGTGCATTAATTAATAGGAATAAATGAAATGACATTGATCAATTTTACCTTGAAATCCTCAACTAGAGATTTACGCACGAACTCCTCCCAGTATGGGGCCACCATAGGGGAATTCTCATAGTCTTTAGGCGGTTTAGATGAGTACAGACCAGTGTTCGGGTCTCGAGAAGCTCTCCTCAGTGTAGCCCAAAAATTCTTGGCCATATTCCCAGCTTGCATAAGTATTTGCTTCTTCTTTGTGTGGTCAAGGCCGCTGAATATATTTTGCATACACATATTATATAACAATTTAAAGTTAGTAATTTCACAAGCTTATAATATATATATATATATATTTATATATATAAATATATCATTCAACAATTTTAATATGAATATATTTAACATACCACGAGCTCATCCCATATCGCTTCCTTGAAAGGAGTCCGTTCATTCTTACGCCTAGTCATCACATGGCAGCACGATAGGGATAACTCTCCTGACTGCAGCCCCAAGGTAGTACGCTAACTTCTCACTCTCTTTTCTATCGTCTGCCCATACTCATTGAATTATATCTGCAATTCAATGATATTGTTAGGTCAACGATCAATTAATTAATATAATAAAAAATTCAACTATTCAATTGTAATAAAATTACCTTAAGTAATTTTCCCTTGTTACGATCTTTCTTCAAAGAAGTCATCGTGACTATACCCCTCTTGCGCTTCTCCCCAGAGCTACTAGAGGTGGGAGCATTAGTGTTATCCTATCCCAAGTCATCCTCCTCCTGGATGTCATCTACGTATGGATGAACATGATAATCTCCATCATCTCCATCGTCTCCACCATAGGGCAAATAATCCATGATCCTGTAAAATAAAAAAAAATATATTAAATAAACAAAAAGAAACAATATTTAATAAAGCAAAAAAATAACATTTAATAAAACAGAATGAAAAAAACATTCAATAAAGTCGTACATTTTTTTTAGCAATGGTTTTTCTTTTTCGTGTTTTGGTTGACTTTTCTCGTTCATGACCATGAATGTTAACGAGATCCGGATTGATATATTCATCCTCATTTCTAAGTTTTCTCTGGTACGGGCGTGGATTTGCAAGATCATCGAAAGAGGGTACAGAAACATTGGAATTCTGAAAAGGATCATCGATTATGTCAACATCTTCATCGATGTGGTCGCTAATCTGGTAACTATTGTTAAACTTGTTTGACAGAAGCACAATGGACCATTTCTTATTAACTGGGTCGGGGACATAGAAAATTTGTTGAGCTTGATTGGCCATTATGTACGTGTCATCTCTGTATCCCACATTCTTCAAATCAACACGTACGAACCCAGAACTTTCAACTTGGACCCCGTTAGGGATCCTCACCCAATTATAATCGAAGATTGGTTCACGGTGACCAACATAGTTGAGTTCCCAAATGTTGACAATCTGTCCAAAGTAAATAGTATTCGACTGATTTCATGCAGTTGCAGTAATGGACACCCTACTATTCTGCATTGTACTTGTGGCATCATGATCTCTAATATAAAATGTGTATCCGTTAATAAGATAACACTTATATGAATACACATGCCTATCAGGCAATCTGGATAACCACTTAACTCTTTCTTTCACTTATTCTTTATTCTATGACAACATATTTGCAACATATCCATTGAACCACTCAACAAACGTGCGATTGTGCTCACCTTCAATCCATGATCTATCTCTGGTGGGAAATGACTCAGAAAGTGCTTGCATGTGCAGGTCAATAAAAGGAAGCATGGCGATCGTGTTGTGAAGTACGCACAAGTGCATTCGTGTTAGCTCCTTCATACTAACACTTACAGGTTGACCATCTGTAATGCCTTCACCACCCATCCTATTGGTGTACCGGGTACTTGGAAGTCCAATTGCATCGACATTCGGAATAAATTCAGACCAATACTCAACTGCTTCTTCTACTAAATATCGTTCTGCAATGCATCCCTCCGGCCTAAACATATTCATCACATACCCTTTCAGCACTTTCATATATCTATCTACACCATACATCCATCTCATACGAGCAGGACCACACATCCATTGTCTCGTGTACCAAATGAACGGTTAGGTGAATCATTATATCAAAAAATAATGGAGGGAAATACATTTCAAGCTCACACAGTGTTCCCACAATCTGTCTCTGAAATCAAGCAATTTTCTAGGATCAATGACCTTGCTACTCATTGCCTTGAAGAACCAACATAACTTTGTTATGGTTATGCATACATTTTCAGGCAAGATAGAACGTATTGCAATGGGCAAGAAATTCTCCATGATGACATGATAGTCATGCGATTTCAGATTCATAGTTTCATGCCATCATCTGAAACAAGTCTCTGTATGTTGGACGAATAGCCCTCTGGTACTTTCACATTCTTTAGTGTTTGAAGAAACACTTTTCTCTCATTCTTGGACAAGGTGTCTGCAGCAGGAGGTAAGTACGGTGGTTTACCTTCTTTATACACAGGTGTCAATTCTGCTCTTATACCCATCTCAACCATATCCATTCTTGCATTGTAACCATCCTTGGACTTGTTATCATCTAGCAGAGTATTGAGCAAGCTAGCACAAACATTCTTCTTCACGCGCATTAGATCAATAAAGTGTCTAACATACAACTCTTTCCAGTAGGGCAATTGAAAAAAAAATTGATTCCTTCTTCCAGCCGCTAGTAGGGAGACTCTTTGCGAAGTGTTTTCCATATTGTGTGTTGACATTCTGCATCTCGTTCAATACATCTTGACCTGACAATAAACGTGGTGCTCCACGTTCCTCGATTGTGCCATCGAATGCATCGGCCATTGTTCTATACTTATGCGTTGGCTCCAACCACCTCCTATGTCCCATAAAAACAGTCTTCCAACAATGACTTAAACGAATGTGATGTGTTAACAAGGACATGCATGGGCCCCCTTCACACTATATCCAGATACATTCCCATAAACGGGGAAGTCATTGATAGTTCCAAACAGCATGACCTTCAACAAAAATTCTCCTTTCTACAAGCATCATACACATCCACACCTCATCCCAAAGGAGCTTCAAGTCCTCTATCAAAGGAGCCAGATATACATCTATGTCGTTATCAGGTTATAGACAACATCATGTAAGTGCGCTTCATGCACAACTCGGGTGAAAGATTATAAACCATCAGAATCACTGGCCATGTACTGTGGTTGGTACTTTGGTTACCGAACGGATTCATTCCGTCAGTTAAGAGTGCAAGACGCAAGTGTCGTGGCTCGTTGCCAAATTCTGGATGCCACGGCATCGAATGTCTTCTTCGGGGTGAATCGGCGGGGTGTCTTAGCAATCCATCCTTGATCCTATCATCATGATGCCAAGTCAAATTTCTAGCATCCACAACGCTACTATACATTCTCCTGAATCTTGGTATTATTGGGAAGTACCACATCACCTTCGCGGAAGATTTATTTTTCAGATATCTCTTCTTCCCACACTTGAGACATTCATCGAGGTTTGCATACTCTTTCCGAAACAAGATACAATCACCCGGGCAAGCATGAATTTTCTGATGTGTTAACTGGATGGACTTAAGCATTTGCTTAGCCTCATATGCTCTTATAGGCAGTATATTTCCATCGGGCAATAGACCGCTAACTGCTTCCAGCATACTTGTGAAGCACGTATCGGACAACTGGTGTGTTGCTTTTAGGTTGAACAATATCAACACAACTGACACTTTTGTTGCCTTCTTACACCCGGGCCAAAGGGCAATCCAGCGTCATCCCTTAATTTCTCTAACATATAAGGGTGATCTCGCAGATTTGTGTTATCCCCACTCGATTCTTCATCACTCGGTATATCTCCAAAACTATCCTCATCCACTGTATCTTCAAACCTAAAGTCAGTTCCTAGGTTACTTGAGCTACATCCATCTCTTCTCTCACCATGAAATGTCCAAACGGTATATGTTTTATCAATACCATGACACATCAAGTGGTCAAACAAACTTTCTCGACCACTAACGGTTTTTCCATTCATACATTTCCAACACGGACATGGAATGTATCGATGGTCGGTGCAATGTCTAATTGCATGGTTACAAAACTCTTCCACCCCATTCCTATACTCCTCTGATAATCTATCTGCTCGAACCCACTTTCGATCCATATAGAACTAGAGATGCCTACATAGATTAAACCGAAAAGCACACGAGTTGAGTCTATATATAATTAGCAATCCAACTCAATTACTACTACATTCTAAAACTTTATAACCTCTAGCTAGAGCATGCTATAAATCAGAGCCTAAGTCTTAATGTACTTATTAAAATGCCTTATTAATTTGTTAGCAATTAATAATTCTCATGCACATAAACATTATACCACTAAGTACCATCAATAACATTATCAAACCAGAAATATTTTCTCCTTTTTAGAGAGAAATACACAACAATCATTTGAGGATCTTGTTGAGAATTTTGAAAAATTACCGTATGTGTTGTCTCGGATCTAAATATTAATTACAAAAAGTGTGACTAACTTATAAACTTACTTGTTTTTGTGCATATTGTTGTAGGACAAATTAATCCAAACCATCAAAATATACCCAACTTCATAATCCAAATAATCCAAGTCATTTATTAAAGCATATGAAACACGAGAATGAATTAGAAGTATATCTTCATAATTAATTAAGATTATCCAAACATTTACACATTCATTAAGATAATAAGAACATAAACAACAAAAGGCCATTCTAAGGGCCCATTTGGTAGGTCTCATGAGATAAAGTGAGAAAAGTGAGATGAGAAATGGTAAGAAAAAGAATATTGTGGGACCTACAAGATATGGTAAGAAAAAATATTTAATATGACTGTTTGGTAGCATGTAAATGAAATTGTATGAATTTTAATAATTTGTTTGG
The DNA here is from genome assembly GCA_030762865.1 of Paraleonurus japonicus. Taxonomy (NCBI): domain Eukaryota; kingdom Viridiplantae; phylum Streptophyta; class Magnoliopsida; order Lamiales; family Lamiaceae; genus Paraleonurus; species Paraleonurus japonicus. The sequence goes on along the minus strand of CM061059.1, from coordinate 7,113,621 downwards.
TAAGGGATATATAATACATAAGAAAATGTTGAAAAATATTATTTTGTCCTTCAACACTATTTAGATATTTTTAAAATTAAATAAATTAAACACAAATACACAAATACACAACAAATTAAGCATTAGAAAACTCAAAATTAATAAATTAAATTATATAAAAATTAATAAAAATTATCTAAACTCATCAATTAATGCAATAAATAATAGAAACTTTAACAGCCCATATTATCTAAACTAAATTAACCATAGACCCTCCTCCTCATAACATATCCCTCAACTTGAAACACAATTTCATCTCTTTCATCGCAACTTAATCATTTCATCATAGCAAATTTGAAAACAATAATAGCAAACTAATAACTTTAATTTAACTGTGAAATCAAGAAACAACCAATTCCATAAAAAATTAAAATTGAAATAAATTAAATTTCTAACAGACATTTTATCAAATACGTTTCATGCAAAGAAAATAAACATAACATTTTGGTTGAAGCATCCAAGGATGCATGATCAACTTATTTTTCAACATGGTTGCTAATTTCTTTATTAAACAAATTATGATAACCATTAAATTTCGAATAAATAGATCTTTCATGATAGACTTATATTTGAATCAATTAAACATTAGGCAAAAATGAAAATGAAAAGAATCAAAGGGAAAATTTGCAGCAACCTTAAATTTAAGACAAACCTTGAGATTGCGTCGGCGGCGGCGGTTGTGGGGCTGGGTGCGAGGCGTTGGTGGCGGAGGATATTTGAGAGGGGAGGATTTGAGAGTAATCGTGAATTTGATAATTGCAAAAGGGAAATTCTTTGTTATAGGGTTTGAACTCTTAGACAGCGGTTTTTAACCGCTATCTAAGATTAATTCTTCTTAGATAGCGGTTAAAAATCGTTGTCTAACATTAAACCACTTAAATAGCGGTTAATAACCGCTGTCTAAGAGTTAACTACTTAGATAGTGGTTAATAACCGATGTCTAAAAATTAATCTTAGATAGCGGTTAAAAATCGCTGTCTATACCTAATTTTTTTTTAAATATATTTTTGTAAAACCGCTCTCTAATCCACCACTTAGAGAGCGGTTTTTTTAAATGCTCTCTAAGTACAGTTGTCTAAGTCCAAATGTGTATTAATTTTATGTTATTCTAGTGCTTGTAATTTTTTTCTTCTTAAGTTGCCTCCTTATTTGTCTTTATTTTTTCAGGTTTCGAGTTTCATAAAAATTCACCGCTGTAAAAAGATAACATAGTGAATTTTCAAAGTTGCCAAGATTTTGAGATAATCAAAAGCAAAATGCCAAGATTGAAGTTGTATATCCAAGAACCTTGTGTTGTGCAAACATTCTAGTGTTGCACTACTTGAGAGTCAAGTGCGTGCCTTGGAAGTTAGACATGATATGATTGTATATTATTCTAGACAAGTAATCCTAAATTGTAAAGGCGTCGATTTCGAAATAATAGTCTGGTATTCAATACTATTAGGAATTAAGAATTTTCTCTCAGTTTGTGAATGTATGACGTGTGTACATAGTATACATTTTTGTATTGACTCAATTATATTTTGTGGAATAAATAGAAATAATTTACTGAATTTTATTATTATTGCAACTATTATTAATTTGGCAAATATGATATCTGTTAGGACAATAATTAGTGTCATAATAATAATAGAAATTAAAATTTAAAAAAAATAATGATATTAATATATATAAACGTTAATAATAAATAATATTTATATATATATTGGGACACTTCCATATGTCATAATAAAAATGTTTAGTAAAAATATATGTAGTTATTGGCCATTTTTTAGTACATTAATAAGTGTACTGATAGCCAATTACCTATTGTTACATTAATTTAGAGGACATTAGCTATAAATGTGGGTATAGATGAAGTATAGTAATAGGAAATCTATTACCACATATTTAAATGTCATTTTAAGCTATTTTTCTTGTAGTGCCCCCAATTGTAACTTCATGAATAGATTTTCATCGATCGATTGCATGGATGGGAGACGACTTTCCTTTTCAAGAAGCCAAAAGAAGATATTGTAGTAACCTGTTTGACATAGTTGTTTTAAAGTCATTTTAGACATTATTTTTGTTATAACATAGAAAAAGTTATAACTTTTTATGACTTTTTCTATGTTATTTTTGTTATAGCATAGAAAAAAAGGTTATACATGTCATTTTGTGCAAATTGTCATTTTGATATAAATGTAAATGTATGGGAAAAATATCATTTTGATGAACAGGTAAACACTTTTAGGCTAAAAAATATCATTTTGATGAGTAACGTGTTAGTTCTAATTTTAATTTTATTTTAATATTACTATGTTGGATTAAAATGATCAAATAAGTTATGTATTAAAGGTATTAAATATGTTCGAAAATAATTATGATGAAAATGTACTATGTTAAAAAAAAATAAGAACGAGTGTAGTATGTTCGAAATAATTGATCGAACACGAGGGGGTGAATTGAAGAAAAATTAGACCACTAAATTGTGTTGAGTTTTTTTTCGAACAACTGTACATTAACAATCTTGCAAATTAAAAAAAAAATCGAACACATTGTTCAAAAAATATATTCGAACGACCTTGAAACGTTGAACAAAAAAATTCGAACAATAAGAGGAGTGAACTGAGTAAAATCCCGCCCAGACAAACTGTGTTTTACAAATTTTCGAACATTTAAATATGTTTGAGATATTTTTTCGAACGTCTACAAATGTTTGACATTTTTTTCCGAACCCATCTCTTCGAACAATTTTTTTTAATTATGAACATATGTTCGTAAATTATTTTCGAACAAGTACACACACATAAAAATATACAACCATACACACATAACTATCAATTCATGATTCCATAACCATTCATAAACAAACCGAAACCATTCATAAACAACCATAACCATTCATAAACAAAAATAACAATTCATGATCAACCATAATCTTTCATAAACAACCATAACAATTCATGATTAACCATAATCTTTCATAAACAACCATAATCATTCATAAACAACTATAATCATTCATAACAATACCATGAAGTCTAAAATTGTATGTTAATTAAACAAAGCATAACATAAAATATCATATACGCCTACCCCGGCCCCTAACTATGCCTCTAGACCTAGTGATTCCTCTTGCTCACCCAGGATCTGCTCGTGACGAAGAACTTGAACCTTCAGGTCCAGTAAGAATAGTTATGGCATTTCTAACTTGTTGAACCACCTCATCCAAGTTGAATGCTTCGTCTGATTCATATTTTTTCACCAGATTTGTCAACTCATATTTGGCAGCATCAATTCTCACCCACGCATCGGCTGAATGTACAGGCTCAGGAGCATTAAGTGTCGTAGTATTTGGATTTGACACATAGGTTTACCTTGACCAACAAACCAGTCGACATAACCATAACTAGCCTCCCAAGGAAACTTGCAGGACTCACCAAGTCGTTCGACAAGAAGAACATGTGTATCCCAGGTAATATAATACTCTACAAGTATCATCCATGCTTGTCTTTCTTTCTTCGAACTACTCCTCTTAATCGTAGCTCCAAGAGGAGCCTCGGGTATTGTCTCCACATATCCGTACTGCCTTAGCACTCTACCTGGCATGTATGGCTCAGTGACATCGCCACAAATAATACACCCGTGGAAAAAAGACACCTGCTGAAAAGGATAATACTGTCTAAATGGTTGGTATGGAGTCCACGTAACCTACATAATACCTAATAAACAAGCATTAATATCAAAATATGTATCAGATAGAAAAGTTGTATAATTGAATTCTCACCATTGTTGGTGTGAAAACATCTAAACGCTCTCTAAAACCTAGAACCCGATCGATACTTAGAGTTGTATGTGCATCCGGTGTGTATTGGCAAGATAGAGGTTCAGGATATTGAAAATCAACATTTTTTGGAGGTAAAATCAAAGCCGAAAAGTGTTCATAGATCCAAGCCTGCAAATTATAAACATCAAACTAACAATATAATACAAAATGATTAAAAAAATAATTATTAATACCTCCAACAACGTCACGTAACCAGCAATCTGATGGACTTTGAATTGCGAAGCTTGCCCTAATTGTTTATACAAGTAAGCTAAACTTGCAGTTCCCCAAGCATAGTCTCTAAACTTAGACATGTCGGTTGTGTACTGCAACCACGAGGTGTTAATACGCGTACCACTCTTATCCGTAAACAAGGTGGTTCCGAATGTATATAACACATATGCTCGAGCCGAATAAAGAACTTCAGTATTGTCATGGGAGTCCATCTTCGGTGCAATTGTCTCCCTTAACCAACTAAGCTTCACCGATAAACCACATGCACCCTCCACAGCTTTTATTGCTTCTTGATGACTTAAACCCAACAATTCCATCAAATCGCTCAATCCTTTGCCTGTATCATCACACTTCGACTGAACTGGGATACCATTAACTCGTAATCTCATGATGCAAAAGACATCGTCTAGGGTGATGGTCATTTCACCAAATAGGAAATGAAAACTGTTCGTCTCCGGGTGCCAGCGTTCAACAAAGGCAGAGATCAAATTTTTGTTTGGATTCTTGTAGGAAGATCTTCTGAGCGAAAGTAATTTAGACTTTCTAAACATCCCCTTCCAATGACGATGATCCTTTTCACAATCCACATCCCACGCAAGAAGTTTGGACACATGACTATGACACCTCAACACATCGCGCTCTTTGCCCTCGTAAACATATCTGGCAGCATGATTTTTCCATCCAGGGAGAAGCGGCGGATGTGGTATTTGTGAATCATCTTCTTTCTCCTTGTCTTCTTTCTCTTTCTCTTTCTCTGCCCCTGTCTCTATCTCTGTCTCTGTCCCTATCCCAGGCTCTATCCCTATCTCTTTCTCTTCATCTCCAATTTTCTTTTCTTCGACACTTTCATTTTGTTCATCTTGTTTGTTTTCATCGTCATCTTCAATTTCCTCGTCAGAGTATAGATCTGCCCCCCATGTATTGTCTGGATGCTCCGGATCCGAACTCTCTTCATAACCACTAGAACTACTGTCTGAATCCGGTTGAGCGTCTGGTTTAACTACCCGAGGTTCTTTCACTAAAGTTTGTTTCAATAATTCCTCTTGTTTTCTCATTCTGGAAGAGGCCGTAGGATGATTCTTTGCTTTTTCTGTCGAAAATAACATCAGTAAATAAAATAAGAAAACAACAAAAAGTTCATAAAGTATACAGGTCATGTTCGAAAATAAAAATAGAACAAAACATAGAGGTTCGAAAAAAAAATAGAACAAGGCAGAGATGTTCGAAATAATAATTAGAACAAAACACAATTGTTCAATAATTAATGTCGAACAATACTAAAAAATTCGAATACATATATCGAACACTCCTGCTTTAAAATTTTATTAGAACAAACATCTTTTTTTCGAAAAATTTTATAGAACACTGTTGTTCGGAAAAACCCTCGAACATAAACGTTCAAAATATAATATCGAACAAAAATCAATGTCCGTTGTGTAGAACCAAACAATCTTCATTGGTTCGACAGAAAATTTCAAACACTACTGTCGAGGAAAAAATTCAGTCACTAAGAAAGGGGGTCGACGATTTCGAAATTTCTAAACAAAAAAACCAACACAATCCATATCCTATCGAATTCGACCCAAATATCCGAACAAAAACGCCCAATTCAGAAAACCTGAAACGAACAAAGTGTTGTCGATGATTATTTTCAAAAAAATTTGCAATCAATGTTTAAACAACCAAAAACATGTAATTCATGCTTCATTACAACGATAATCACGTAATTACACTAAAACATATACAACTCAACATAAAATATCCTAAAAATTAGAAAAAAAAACCTTTATCCATTGATGGTGACGAACAACGACGGAGGACAGAGACGGCGGAGAGCGATGGCGGACAGCGACGCGATAGACGGCGACTCCAAAGCCCTTCTACGTGGTGTAGTGCGTGTAATGCCCCAAATTTAAAAAATAACACATAATAGCTGAGGCGCTACCAAATTGGCTCGTTAACTCAATTAAAGAGAAAATTGTAATTGAATAAACGAGATTTATTACAAAATAATCATTTGAGATTACAACGGAAAATAACGTAAAATAAATTACATGCAACCATCGCCGCGTGCCCTGTTCGAACTCCTTTGACCTGTAGAAAATCATAACTGTGGGGGGATAAGTGTTTGAAAATACACTTAGTGAGGGAAACATCAATGATTGCACAGTTAAAGATCATTCGTAAGCGCATATAATATTTTCAATATAAAGCTCATGAGAACATTTAATGCTTTATCACATAGTACGGGCCATTACCCGGCTTGAACATTGTACGGGCCATTACTCGGCTTGAATATAATATGGGTCATTACCCATCTTGAACATATACACGGGCCATTACCCGGCTTGCACATAGTACGGGCCATTACCCGGCTTGAACATAGTGCAGGTTATTACCCGTCTTGATTAATAATGCAATTTAACATAACAATCATAACATTGAATGTTAAACTCGATTAAGAGTGGAGATTGCCCCCACCTTAAAAACAATAGCTGCAACAAATGATGCAATGCATTACCCCCTTAATGATCCTCAACTCCTTGATAATGCACAATCTTAAAGGTCTCAAGTTTCTCCTCATATCCTACAAATAACATATTCCCTTAATAATCTCCAATTCTAGACGCTACGAGCGTCAAATCAATAAACTAATTATAATTCTATAATCTACGAATGGATATGAACATTTTAATATATAATACCACAATTACCGGAGATCGAATACTTACCAAAATGCTCTGACGATCTCTCTCTCTCCCCTATCTCTCTCCCTCGCGCCATCTCTTTCTTTCTTTCCTTTCTCTTTTTCTTTCTTCTTTCTCTAATCCTTCCACCGCCTAACTCCCTCTTTTCTTATCAATGCCACCGCCCTCAAAACTTAGTAGGTAAGTTATCTTTTTAATATTATTATTATTATATTATTATTAAACACACACACGACACATTCCAATTAACACACGCACACACACGTCTCACATACGCACACACACACACCTCTCACACGCACACCTCACACACAATATTATATATATATATATATATATAATATTTTCTATTTTAAAAGATTTATATAATTTTATTAAAAACTTATTATTAATACTAATACTCAATTTATTAAAAGTAATTACATAAAAATATAAATAATTCACGTAGTGATTTTGGGATATTACAATCTACCCACCTTCTAAAAATTTCGTCCTCGAAATTCAGTTATAGCTTAAATCATCACAATTCACTTTCTATGCTAAATTATCCTAGAAATTATTTTTTCATCCTTTAAACTCCAAATGTGGTTCACATCTATACTATTAATTCTTATTTAAGGAGTTAACCCAAAATAATTTCTATCACACAATGCATAAATCGCACTACATTCATCACTCTATTTTCCTCATACTCAATGCTAAATGGTAGCACAATTGCATAATAATTATTACACCACAATCTAAGATCCATATCAGAATAATAAATTCATTCTTAAAATATTACTCCAAATCTAAACCACAAAACATAATTCACTGCATACACACTACACATTCATTCCTAAATTATTGCTTCAAATCTAAACCACAAAACTATAAGTCACTGCATATGCACTACAAATTTCATTCTTAAATTATTGCACCAAATCTAAACCACAAAACTTAAACTCACTGCACACGCACTACACATCAATGTACCAGCATGACCACACATGCTCACGAGCACACACTGCTGCAGTTCAGCGGCTCAATGGCGGCGATTACACTAGGTATATTGACTATAGTGACATCATGCAGAAATAAGGTAACTAAAATCAGCCTTATAGTCCACTACGTATCCCATATCAAGCAACTTATAATTATCTAATGGGGTACACATGCATCAAAAATTGCAAAAAAACCACAGTTGTATATAAAGCTAAAAATTTTAATACAGCTGAACATAATGATATTTCATACCTTGTGGAGCTGTCGAGACAGGGAAGATGGAAGCAAGTAATTTACAAACCATCTTTTAAAAGAGAAGTTGACTTATAATTATGAAGTAAATAATTTTTTTTAAAAAATAAAGCAGCAAGTACAGAACCGAAATGCTCTGATACCATTTGTAACGCCCCAAATTTAAAAAATAACACATAATAGTTGAGGCGCTACCAAATTGGCTCGTTAACTCAATTAAAGAGAAAATTGTAATTGAATAAACGAGATTTAATACAAAATAATCATTTGAGATTACAACGGAAAACAACGTAAAATAAATTACATGCAACCATCGCCTCGTGCCCTGCTCGAGCTCCTTTGACCTGTAGAAAATCATAACTGTGGGGGGATGAGTGTTTGAAAATACACCCAGTGAGGGAAACATCAATGATCGCACAGTTAAACAGCCTTCGTAAGCGCATATAATATTTTCAATATAAAGCTCATGAGAACATTTAATGCTTTATCACATAGTACTGGCCATTACCCGGCTTGAACATTGTACGGGCCATTACCCGGCTTGAACATAATATGGGTCATTACCCATCTTGAACATATACATGGGCTATTACTCGGCTTGCACATAGTATGGGCCATTACCCGACTTGAACATAGTACGGGCCATTACTCGGCTTGAACATAGTGCGGGTTATTACCCATCTTGATTAATAATGCAATTTAACATAGAAATCATAACATTGAATGTTAAACTCGATTAAGAGTGGAGATTGCCCTCACCTTAAAAATAATAGCTGCAACAAATGATGCAATGCATTACTCCCTTATTGATCCTCAACTCCTTGATAATGCACAATCTTAAAGGTCTCAAATTTCTCCTCATATCCTACAAATAACATATTCCCTTAATAATCTCCAATTCTAGATGCTACGAGCGTCAGATCAATAAACTAATTATAATTCTATAATCTACGAGTGGATATGAACATTTTAATATATAATACCACAATTAACGAAGATCGAATACTTACCAAAATGCTCTGACGATCTCTCTCTCTCCTCTATCTCTCTCCCTCTCTCTCTCCCTCGCGCCATCTCTTTCTTTCTTTCCTTTCTCTTTTTCTTTCTTCTTTCTATAATCCTTCCACCGCCTAACTCTCTCTTCTCTTATCAATGCCACCACCCTCAAAACTTAGTAGGTAAGTTATCTTTTTAATATTATTATTATATTATTATTAAAAACACACACACGACACATTCCAATTAACACACGCACACACACGTCTCACATACGCACACACACACCTCACACACATATATTATATATATATATATATAATATTTTCTATTTTAAAAGATTTATATAATTTTATTAAAAACTTATTATTAATACTAATACTCAATTTATTAAAAATAATTACATAAAAATATAAAAAAAATCACGTAGTGATTTTGGGATATTACAGTGCGTGAACCAAAATTTACATATATGCTTGGGTGAGGGCGCGAACATTTTTTTTGCAGGGGTAGGGGGTGAGTGTTAGTAAATTCACTTTAAGAGAGAAAAAGGTATAATAGGTAAAAATACGGTAGTGAACTGAACAAAATGGGGGTAACCTGGACATAGTGATGAACTTTGCAATTCTGGGGGTCCATATAACCTAGCCCATTTGAGATTTAATAGATTTTGAAAGATTTAAAATTTTAATAAATAGTCATTGGGTGTGTGTTTTAAAATTAAGTATAACATAGCTTAATTTTGAGTTAAATTGATATGTAAAAGTGATTTTTTTTTAAAAAAAAAAATTCTTATGATAGAATGATTGTGAAATGATTAGTTTATTTCATTGAAAATTGTAAATGATCTCGAGTTCTGTTTGTTAATCTTAAAAAAAAAAAAAAAACTAGTAGGTTGACTATTTGTGGTTAATTTAAATTATGTATTAGCTTATGGTAAGTTTAAATTTTATGTTATTATGTTTTTGTATTAGTAATGAGGCCATACAATTATTCTGTTAGTCTTGAAAATATCTTAAATTGTGAGCTTAAATAGGTATTAATGTTGATTTTTTTGATTCTTTGTTTATATTTGTCTTCATTTCAAAATTAAGCTTAATGACACATTTTTTATCTGCATTGGTGTTTATTCAATGTGCTCTTATTTTATTTTATTGTATTTTTTTCCAAATATGTTATAAGTCGTATCCAAATAAATGTGTTGTGTTGTAAAACTAAATATAATATAAATTAGAGGAGGACAATGCATAGAGAATAAGATGAAAGTAATATATTATATTATTTGTTGGTATTACAAATGAAGGTGACATACCACCTATTTATACAAAACCTCAAATTTAATGTGAGAAACAAAGAGACAATTGTTGGATAATGAAAAGTTGCATGATTTAATGTGGAGATATGAATGGATTATTGTGGGATGATGAAGAGTTGGATAGAGGAGATAAAAAATATATTCACATTATTTATATATTTCATAACACTCCCCCTTGAATGTCCTTTTATCATACAAATAACATGTCTCGTTAAAAAAAAAAAAACCTTACTAGAGAAAAACCCAATGGGACAAAAACTCTAGCGAAGGGAAAAAAAAGAGTACATCTTACGTAGTGTATTAATTCTCCCCCTGATTCCAACTTCACTTTAAATCCTTTAACCAACGCATTCCAATATGCTTCACCAATTTTTCGAATGTTGCAGTCGGTAATGCCTTGGTAAATAAATCTGCTAAATTCTCACTTGATCGGATTTGTTGCACATCGATTTCACCATTCTTTTGTAAATCATGAGTAAAGAAGAATTTTGGTGGAATATGTTTAGTCATGTCTCCTTTAATATATCCTCCTTTCAATTGAGTTATATACGCTGCATTGTCTTTATATAATTCAGTTGGAGGATTATCATTCTCATGGATTAATCCACAATTTTTGTGAATATAATTGGTCATTGATCTTAACCAAACACATTCTCGACTAGCCTCATGAATTGCTATAATTTCAGCATGGTTTGAAGAGGTGGCAGCAAGTGATTGCTTGGTGGATTGCCATGAAATAGCGGTACCACCACATATAAATACATATCCAATTTAAGACCTTGCTTTATGCGGATCAGATAAATATCATCAGCATAACCAAACAATTCAGGTTGAGATTTTTTTTTGAATAAAATAGATCAAGATCAACTGTTCCTTGGAGATAGCGAAAAATATGTTTTACTCCATTCCAATGTCGTCGTGTAGGAGATGAACTAAATCTTGCTAATAAATTTACTGCAAATGATATGTTTGGTCTTGTACAGTTAGCAAGATACATTAGTGCACCAATTGCACTGAGATATGGTACTTCAGGACCAAGAATCTTTTCATCTTCCTCTCATGGTCTAAAAGGATCCTTATTAGGATCAAGTAACCTGACAACCATTGGGGTACTCAATGGATGTGCCTTTTCCATGTAAAATCATTTTACTACCTTCTGGGTATAAGCAGTTTGGTGGATTAAAATTCCACCTTCTAAATGCTCAATTTGTAAACCAAGTCAAAATTTAGTCTTTCCAAAATCTTTGATCTCAAATTCTTTCTTTAAATATGCAACTGGCTCTTGAAGTTCTTCAGGACTCCCAATCAAATTGAGATCATCAACATATACGACAATTATCACAAAATTGGATCATTGGTATAACTTTCTTTAACTAGACATTCAGTAAGACGATTATACCACATTCTTCTAGATCGTTTGAGCCCATACAATGACCTTTGCAATTTGATAGAATAAACTTCTCTTGGATTTGATTTACATGCTTCAGGCATGCTAAATCTTTCAGGGATTTTCATATAGATATCATTGTCAAGATTATCATATAAATATGCAGTGACTATGTCCATTAGATGCATGTCTAATTGTTCATGCATGGTAAAACTTACAAGATATCTAAATGTAATTGTATCCATTACAAGAGAATATGTTTCATCATAATCAAATTCAGGTCTTTGTGAAAAACCTTGGGCTACCAAGCGAGCTTTATATCTCACAATTTCATTTTTCTCATTTCTTTTTCGTACAAATACCCATTTATATCCCACTGGCTTTACACCTTACGGTGTTTGGACTATAGGTCCAAATACTTTTTGTTTTGCCAGTGAATCCAATTCAGATTGAATTGCATCTTTCCATTATAATCAATCATTTCAACGCTGACATTCATCAACCGATCTGGGTTCGTGATCCTCATTTTCTTCCATAATATCAAGTGCTACATTATATGCAAAAATATTATCAATTATTGTATCTCTTCGGTTCCAATTTTTTCCCGTAGTGACAAAATTAATTGAAGTTTCTATAATCTCATTTTCTTCAGAATCTGGCTCTTCAGGAGCAACATCTTCAAAACAACCTTATCAGGGGGTCGAATTTTCTCACTATGTGCAAGTTGTTCATTATATTTTGGCTCGTCATTGTTATATAATAATCCTCTTTTCTTTCGAGAATTTTTATCTTTGGAACCAATAGGTCTCCCACGCTTCAGGCGTGCTTTAAATTCACTAGCACTTGTTATTTGTCCTTCAGGAACATCAATCTTTACCGGAATATTTTCTGCAGGAATATGTGATTTAGTAATTCTTCTGGAATCACTAAATGCATCCGGTAATTGATTTGCAATTTGTTGCTAATGTATAATTCTTTGAACTTCTAGTTCACATTCTTTTGTTCGAGGATCAAAGAAATCCAATTTTATTTTTCAATTAATTTCCTTTTTCGGTTGATCCTTTCCTCCCCCAAATGCCGGGAAAAAAGATTCATCAAAATGACTATTTGCAAATCTTGTAAAAAATAAATCGCCTGTTAAAGGTTCAATATATTTAATTATAGATGGTGATTCATACCCGACATATATTCTCAATCTCCGTTGGGGGCCCATTTTAGTACGATGAGGTGGTGCAATTGGAACATAAACCGCACACCCATAAATTCGTAAATGGAAAATATTGAGCTCATAACCAAATATTAATTGTAGGGGCGAATGATTATTATAACATGTCGGCCGAATTCTCATAAGTGCTGCTGCACGTAATATAGCATGTTCCCAAGCAGATAAAGAAAGTTTTGATTTCATTAACAATGGTCGAGCAATTAATTGTAATCATTTAATAGATGATTCAACTACACCATTTTGTGTGTGAACATAAGCTACAGGATGTTCAATGGTTATTCCAATGGACATGCAATAATCATAAAAAGAATGTGATGAATATTCACCAGCATTGTCTAGACGAATTTTTTTAATTGGATGATCTGGAAATTATGCTCGCAATTTAATTATTTGAGCAAACAATCTCGTAAACGCCAGGTTGCGAGATGATAATAAACAAACATGTGACCATCTCGTTGATGCATCAACTAACACCATAAAATATCAAAATGGTCCACATTGTGGATCTACAGGCCCAGAAATATCACCATGAATTCGTTCTAGAAATGTAGGGGATTCAATACCCACTTTACCTGGTGAAGGTCTAACAATTAATAACTTTCCTTGTGAGTAAGCAACACATGAGAATTCATTTGAATTTAGTACCTTTTTATTTTGCAATGAATGACCATGTGAATTTTCAATTATTCGCCTCATCATTGTGGAACCAGGATGTCCAAGGCGATCATGCCAAACTATAAAATCTTTGGAATTAATGGACTTCTGTTCTATTAGGTGATATGCTTCAACTATATTTATTTTCGTATAATATAAGTTAGAAGAGAGTGAGTACAACTTTTCTAACACACATTTTTTTTTAGAAATATATTTTGTAATCAATAAACATTCATTATTTTTCTCATTTAGAGTCTTTATATGATACCCATTTCTGCGGATATCTTTAAAACTCAATAAATTTCTTCGAGACTTGGGAGATAGTAGTGCATTATTTATAACAAGTTTAGTTCCTCCAGGGAGAAATACAATGGCTCTTCCGGATCCATCAATCAAATTTGCACTACCACTTATAGTATTAACATTTGTCTCCCGATTTTCAAGATGAGAAAAATATTTTCTATTTTTAAGAATTGTGTGTGTAGTTGCACTATCAATTAGACAATCATCATTATTATCTAATCCCAAAGGTTTGACATTCATTGTCACTTCATGAAAAGAAAAATAAATTAGAAATACAAATTAGAGATAAATATTAATAAAAAGATGCAAATATATGTATTCATAACTTTTAGAACTCAAAAGAAAATACATATAGGGTATTCATCATATAATTACTTAGTATCTTCAAATAAATCAGATACATCAAGATGAACCATGATTTCATCATCACCATTAGCATTATGTTCATCAACATGATTTGTCTCAACATTTTTACCCTTATTTTTTAAGGATGCTTGATAAAGCTCAACAAGATGTTCTGCAGTTTGACAGATACGGGACCAATGACCTTCCATGCCACATCGATAACATTGTTCTTCATACTTTTTCTTTTCTCCATGGTCTCTCTTCTGGGAGACAGTTTGTTTCTTCTCATAATCATGGTTGTTATTATTGAATGGAGTACATTTACCATGACCCGCATCCACGATAATGGCCACGTCCTCGGCTTTGTCCTCGTCCACGTCCACGACCACGACCACAACCATGATTTTGAGATTGAGTCGCATTCGCTTCAGGGAATGGACTGGAACCAGTGGGTCAGGACTCATGATTTTTCAACAATAATTCATTTTTTTCTCAGCCAAAAGGAGACAAGCAATAAGTTCAGATTATTTAGTAAATCAATTTTCTCGATATTGCTGCTGCAGGAGCACATTCGAGATATGAAAAGTAGAAAATATCTTCTCAAGCATATCATTATTAGTTAAAGTTTCACCACATAACTTTAGCTGAGAAGTAATTTTGAACATAGCCGAGTTATATTCATTTACAAATTTAAAATCTTGTAGCCGTAGGTGGAGCCAATCATATCGAGCTTTTGGAAGGACAATCATCTTAAGGTGGTCGTATCTTTCTTTCAGATCCCTCCACAAAACAAGTGGATCTTTCACTGTCAAACATTCAGTTTTTAATCCTTCATTCAGATGATGACGAAGGAAAATCATTGCTTTGACACGGTCTTGATTCAATGCATTATTATTTTTAACAATAGTATCACCAAGACCCATTGCCTCAAGATGAATTTCAACATCCAAAATTCATGACAAGTAATTTTTTCTGGTGATATCGAGAGGAGAAAATTCAAGTTTTGTGAAATTTGTCATAATGAAAACAAATCGAGAAAAGAAAAATATTACCTCAAAGGAACGTCCTTAACTAAAAAATTGTTCAAATATATGATTCTCGCGCTTGCCCAAAAATCTTCAAATTTGGCTTAAGGTAGAAACTCGTGCTGATAACGTGTTGTGAAACTAAATATAAATATAAATTAGAGGAGGACAATATATAGAGAATAAGATGAAAGTAATATATTATGTCACTTGTTGGTATTACAAATGAAGGTGACATACCACCTATTTATACAAAACCTCAAATTTAATGTGAGAAATGAAGTGACAATTGTTGGATAATGAAAAGTTGCTTGACTTAATGTGGAGATATGAATGGATTATTGTGGGATGTTGAAGAGTTGGATTGGGGAGATAAAAAGACATTCACATTATTTATATATTTCATAACATGTTGGTTTTAAATTCATTTCTTAGGTTATAATATAGTGATATATTTTTAAACAATGCTCATTTTTTTAATAATTATTTCCATATATATTGCATGTGGTTGATAGTTAATAATAATAATAATTCATATGATTTTTTATTACATCAGTATATAACATGCTTATTGATTGATACTTCCTCCGTCCTATACTCGTTATGACATTTGTCAAAAAGGTTTGTCCCGTACTCGTTGCATTATATCCTTAAATGGTAATAAAAAAACTTTTTCAATTTTATCTATCCCCTTCAAACACTACAATATTACACCATATGCCACTACTTTTTCCACACTAACACAATTTAATATTATTAAACAAATTTTTTATTAAAGTTGAAAAGACTACCTTACCCCCATAAAAAAATAACTTATATTATTAAACAACTCTTACATTAAAACTTGTGTCAAACAGTAAATGTCACAACGAGTATGGGATGGAGAGAATAATTCATGATTGTCTAGTACATCATTAAGTTTCAAGAATTTTATCGTTATGTTTTAAGAATATATATCTGTATATATATGTTGTGCGTGTGTAATAATATTTATTGTATAAAATGTTGATATCTAAACAAATATATTAATATCACTTGAAAATCTATATACATACGCAAATTTCAGTAACTTGTATCAACATACACAACACCTATGTTCTTGAACTGGCCTAAAAGGATTTTTTTTTAATTTTTTTATTCATTTTCATTGAAATGGCTTCTTTCAACCTTGCTCATTTCCTTATTTTTAGTATGTGCTTTGCTGAAGTCTTTGTACCTCATTAATGTAAGTGTGTTAATTTTAAAATTCATTAATTTTATTAGGGTTAATTATAATTTGCAATTTGTACTATAATTCATTTTACAATTTATGACTTGTACTATATTTTATAACAAAGTGCAACCCGTATATGTAGAATTGATAGATTAGCACCTCAAACAAATTTTATTCTTTTTTCCGATCAAATTAGGTATAGATTCTTTGTTAAAAATTAAACATTTGGTAAAAAAAAAAAAAAATACACCTAAAAGGACAATTATAACCTTGTTCATATTTAATTTGGTTGGGAAAAAAAGAACAAAATTTGAGTTGATGTACCAATATATTAATTTTACATTGCAATTTATTACAAAATATAGTATAGGTTGCAAATTGTTAAATGTGATATAATACATGTTGCAAATTGTAATTAACCCATTTTATTATTACTATAATTGTTTGTTCATGAAAGTATTGTAGACTTCAAATTTATTATGTCAAAATCTTATGTGTTTTGTAAACACAGTAAGTTTACGGTGTTTCACTAATACTCTTGGTCAAATATTTGATACTTTTGATTGACTATTTAATACTTTAAATATTATTTTTCAATTTCATCAAATTTTTTATACTCTTGGTCAAATATGGTATCAATGATCCTAATTTTTTATACTCCTGATGAGATTCTTAATACTCTTGATCAAATTATTTGATACTTTAACTTTTTCAAAAGTGATAACACCGTACACTTACAGTGTATGTATACGAAACACAAAACACTTACTCATTTATTATCTGTGAACAACTTCATTATGACAAAGTATCATGTAAACAAATTCTCAAGACTCATGTAAAGGTGTTACTTGATTAAAAGAGTTGTTATTTCAGTTTTATATAAGTGTTATTTTCTGTTAGTTAGTTTCCTTAGTTAGTTTTAGTTTTGGTTTTTTTAATCCCCTTATCTCTCTAAAAAGGGGTTTTTGTGCTTTTCTTTGGACGATGGTAAAATTGAGAGAAATCATCTACTCAATTTTCTGTAAATCTTCCTCTACAATCAATGAAGAATTTTGTTTCATTTCTGTTAAAATCAAGATGATATCAGTTACTATGGATACGCCCTTCTCGATCCAATTTTAGCGCTTCCACACGCTGCACTTCTTTTTCCTTTCCAGATCATCTTCTTCCCAAATTTCTTTGGGTTTCTTGCGCAACTCCGAAATTGGGATTCTGAATTCCAGTTTCTAGATTTTATACTCTTCCTGGTTATATCGTTCGAAATTGGATTTTGAATTCTATTTCTCCTGACATTAAGAAAACTTTTGAGTACTTCTCTGTGGCAAAAGATGTATGGGATACCCTTCATGTTCGTTATGCCAAATCTGATCTCACCAGAGTTTACCATTTGAAGAAATCTCTAAGTGCTATTAGCCAAGGTAGTCTGTCTTTAGTCTGCTACTATAATGAATTTAAAGCTTTATAGGATGAACAACTCAGCTTTAGGCCTGTTTTTAAATGCTCTTGTGGTGCTTTGGACTCTTGTTCTTGTGAATTACCTACCCTGATGGCTAAATCCTAGGAACAAGATGTTGTTATGAGTTTCCTAATTGGATTACATGATTCCTATTCTATGATTAGAAGTCAGTTCCTTCTTCAATCCCCCTTTCCACCTCTAGACAAGGTTTACTCTTTATTACTTCAAGAAGAATCTCAAAGAACCCTGAATCAATCCTCTTTTGTGGCTAATGACTCAATTGCTATGTTTTCTAAGAATTCTAAGTTTTTTAAAGATAAGAAGAAACCACTGCATTGTACACATTGTGATTTCCCAGGCCACACCATAGACAAGTGCTTTTAGATTATAGGTTATCCTTCGGGTTGGAAAGGTCCTAGAGGTCCCAGAGTTAAGAATACTGACTCTAAATCCTATGCTAATGCTCTTGTTTAAACACCAACCCTTGAGAAAGAGGAATCTGTTGCTGCTACTCCACTTTTCAACCAAGATTTGTTTGAGCAATTTCTAAACTTCACTAAAATGCAATCTAATGCAACTTCTAGCACTCACAATCACATTGCAGCTGGAGCTCTTGCTCATACGGATTCAGCAACGACCTAAGAAGGTATTCATTATTGTTTTAATACAATTCATACTACTGCTAAAACTCCTTCTTGGATTCTTGATGCCGGAGCAACTGGCCATATGATTTGTGACTTTCGGTCATTTACTTCTTCACCTACTTTAGTCAATATTAAAATTTCCTTACCAAACAATAACTTTTCTACAGCAACTCATATAGGGAATATAATTTTAAATGAGTTTTTAACCCTATATAATGTGCTTTATGTTCCTGACTTCACCTTTAATTTTATTTCTATTAGCCATCTTACAAGGTATTCTAACTGCTTCGTCAAGTTTTTGCACTCACATTGTGAATTACAGGATAAAACAATGCTGAAAGTGATTGGTACTGCTGACCAAACTGGAGGTCTTTACTATTTGACAGCTGCTCCTTCTGTAAATTCTACTATTTCTATCTCTTGCTTTGACACTTGGCATTATAGACTAGGCCATCTAAATGATAAATGCTTGTCTCATATATCTCAAATACCTGTAAAACTTTCTGATAAACACACTGAATGTAACATTTGCCATTTAGCTAAGCAAAAGAAGAAGTTTTTTCCTATTAGTACTACTGTCTCTTCTCATATTTTTGATTTAATTCACTGTGACATATGGGGTCCCTTTTCTATTCCTTCTCATACTGATCATAGGTATTTCTTAACCATTGTTGATGACTTTAGTAGATGTACTTGGATTTATTTGTTAAAAGCTAAATCTGATGTTAAAATCTCTTTATAAAACTTCAATAACATGGTTAATACTCAGTTTCATACTAAGATTAAAGTTTTAAGGAGTGACAATGGTCCTGAATTCTTTATTCCCTTTTTTTTTTTTTTTTTTATCATAGTTTGGGTATTTTACATCAAACTTCTTGTGTTGAAACCCCCCAGCAAAATGGCTTAGTGGAAAGAAAGCATCAACATTTACTGCAAGTAGCTAGATCTCTTCTTTTTCAGTCTGGATTACCCTTGAAATATTGGAGTGAATGTGTGCTTACAGCTGCTCATATAATTAATAGGATCCCTTCTCCTATTATTAACAATAAAACTCCTTTTGAATTACTCTATAAGAAGGTCCCTGATTATTCTTATTTTAGAGTCTTTGGCTGCTTGTGCTTTGTAAACACTTTAACTGCTCATAGAAAGAAATTTGATCCTAGAGCTAGTAAATGTGTCTTTCTTGGTTATCCTTTTTGGAACAAAAGGATACAAAGTTCTTGATGTGCAAACTGGTAAAGTGTTTATCTCTAGAAATGTTAGATTTCTTGAAACTATATTTCCCTACAAAGATAAGAGTTATTCTAATTTTTTAATAAAAGAAACAAATTCTGATTATCTTCATATACCTTCTTCTCTTGATAAGACTTATTATTATGATGATGATGATAATGACTCATTTCCAGGTCCTATTAATACAAATGATTCTCATGTTGTTCCTAATCCTAAGCATACTGATTTGTTACATGATAATCAAAATCTTTCCACTTCACAACATGATGATCATCTTAGAAGATCAACATGATCAAAATCTTAACCAGCTTACTTACAATTATATGAAACTTGTTTACCTCCTTCTATTATTGATCATGGATCCTATTCTAATACAAACATGTCTTTCAAGGGAAAACAATATCATATATCTGATTTTCTTTCTACCTCTCAACTTTCTTAATCTTATAAATCTTTCACTGCCTCTATTACTCAATTAGTTGAACCAAACACATATAAGCAGGCTGTTACTGATATTAAGTGGCCAGAAGCCATGAAAACTGAAATACAAGCCCTTGAAGGTAATAACACTTGGTCTCTTGTTCATCTTCATAAAGGTAAACATTGCATAGGTTGTAAATGGATTTATAAAATTAAGTTTAAATCTGATGGAAATATTGAAAGATATAAAGCTAGATTAGTTGCTAAAGGTTATACCCAACAAGAGGGAGTGATAGGCTTAAGAGCCAACACCCTTCAAGTGTAAAGGGATCGTGTAGCTAATAAGTAACCCGGTTAAATTATCGATCCAAGGGAATCAAGTGTGAGATAGCCCTAAATTTACTAATTTAATTATAATTGTAGCACAAGTCATTCAACAAGATTAAGGTGGTTCAAATAATAATTAGCAAAAACAATTAACTAAACTAACTAGCGCTAAATGCAATCGATAAGAAAAAGGTGCTAGGGTGTTTATCAACAAATGGGGAACAAATATGCAACGGATTCAAATGAGCATTTATCAAGTCAATCAATTAATAAGAGCAATCCTTAAACAAGCAATAATCCCGTACTTGGTAAGCCTAGGAATTACGCTACAAATTAAGCATGAAAGATTGAGAGGACTAAGTCACCCTTTCCTCCCGAGGCAAGAACACGAGTCAATAGGTTCCCCTAGCGTGTCTCCCCTTCGATACTAAGGCACCTTACCTATGGTCTCTTCACTAATCACCCGACTACTAATCTAAGTAATTAATGTGAATTGATGCAATTCTAATAGCAATAACCAAGTCTCCTTGTATTAAGCTAATATTCACTTTAATTATCTAATTAATTCTCTACCCAAATGAGTTATCTAAATACCCAAGTCTCCTTGTGATAATTAAACAACTATGCATGGAATTAGAAATTAATCAAACACATAGATCATTCAATACCCATCAATCCAATTAATTTAATCAACAATCCAAATAACCCATAAGAATTCCTCACAATACTCAATCACCCATAAGCATCAAAATACCCTAGTACTAAGGAATTAGTCAAACATGATAAAATAAAATAAGCCCAAAAGAATTAAAGAAATTAAATAAGGAAGAGGCATGCTAATTAATAAATAAATCACTAGAATAAAATAATAAGGATGGGTATCACCTTGTTTGTGTTGATTCACTTGATTGAATGAAAAACTATTACTAATTTGCAAGGAATTAAAGAACACCTAATATTATGTGTGAGTGTGTGTGAAAATAGGGGAGAGAAGCCCTAATAAAATTCTAAAAAACTGAAAAACTGCACCTTCACTCCTACTGCTCTTCCTTTTCTTCCGTTAGCTGCTGCCTTTTTTCTTTCCTTTCTATTCACCCTCTAAGCTGCTTTTTTTTTTTTTTTTCTTATTCACGCTTTTCTCACGCCCCTTGCCTTTCACGCCTACTGCCCTTATTAATCCAGGGTGTGGCTTTACAGCAACCAAGCCTTTTCAATTAACTAAGATAGGGCCTCCATTTTGCTGGGCCATCAATTGCAAATGGGCTCAATTTGGGCCTCAACTCCTTCTATCTTTCTTTTCTTTTTTCCTATTCTTCTTTTCCTTTCTCAAGCCCAATTAATTCTTCTTGTATTTTTTTTCTCGACTCTTGAGTTCTCCTTCAATTGACTCAATAAAAATAATAGGCATGTATTTTTGCTCCAAATCTGCTCAAATCACCTACAAAATTAGCAAAATAATACCTCTCTCATTTCAAGTGCAATTAGTAAATTTAGTGTAAATAATGCAAGAAATCCTATAAAATTGAGTAAATAAATCACATGAATTTTAAGCAATTTTCACACTAATCAAATACCCCCAAACTTAAGGTGTTGCTCGTCCCGAGCAACGAAACAAATAAGCACATTAGGGTGAAATTGATTGCAACTATGTCTCATGGCACAAAGATGAAATTTGGACAATCCAACTCATTAGTGAACACAAGTTTTCAATGTCACTTTCAACTAACACTAAAAAATGTCATGCTTTGACAAGATGCAAATTCAAATACTTTCTCAATGCTCCCTCTAAGGAGTGTATCTCTCATCACTCAAGTGTATAAGGCCAATAAAGCACTCATTCATCAAATCACAACCATACACACCATAGGCTTGCCACAAGACTCAATCTCAATCGTCATTTTGTGTATCAACTATGAATCAAAGAGGTCTTTTAAGAGGTTGTAATGAAGGCTCTTTGGATGAGGTGGGTGAATTTGGAAGTAGTGACTCAATGTTAGTAGAGCAATGAATGTTGATCAAATAATACAATGCAACTTTCAACTCTAATCAACAAACACCTCTCTTTCTTTCATTTTCATCTTTTTCACATAACATTCACCACCAAACTCCTTTTGAGACTTTCTTTTGCATTCAAGCTCAAATTGAATTTTCTTCTCATCATTTTTTTTTCACTTCTTTTCTCAATTCAATTTTTTTTTTTCTTTCTTCCTCTTTTCTTTCTTCTTTTCATCTCAACATACTTATCAAATTCATACCACCACACTTCTCAATTTCACTTCACCATTAATTGCCAACAATCATGCTCTACTAAACATATGCGAACAAAGGCTCATAAGGATAGGCAAAATGGCTTAATTTCACAAGCTTGCCAAAGAATAAGGCTTTAAGGCACAAATTGGCTTACTAGGGAAATTAATGACATTGGTGAGGTAAAATTTGGCTAAGTAGCTTATCAAACCAAACATGGCTTCAAATCATCTTCATAGATCCACACAAAACTCAACTTCAACGAGTCTATAGGCAAGTTCTAGCATGCATAATCGCAAATGATGCACTCAACAAGGAATCAAACCATTTTTTATGCATGATTTAAAAGGCTCAAAAGCTCACGGGCTTAAAATTAGCAAAGAGAAAGCATCTTTCATCACACTCATCATCACAAGACAACTGCTCATGCTAGAATCAATCAACAAATCAACTCATCAACACATCACAAAGTTTATCATGTCCATCAATCAAAACAAATATGCCACGTACATACCTCCAAGCATAACACCTCATCAAATTCACATAAAATAGACTCAAAGATAAGAGTGAAATCCACACTTAAGCTCCAATTTTCACACAATTTCCTCATTACGAATGAGAGGCAAGTTGGTGCAACAAACATTGCTAACTAACACCCCCCCCCCCAAACTTTTTCATTGCAAAGCAATTAAAAGTTTGGCAAATGTAGTTAGCTAGGTGAAGTTACACACAACTACCCACTATGAAATTCAAAATTATACCAACAAAAATGCATATTCACAAGTAAGCTCATAATGTGAGGTGCGCCGATGCAAATGAAAAGAAAGGAAAAAAAAGGCACACCTCCCCCAAACTTAGACAAGTCTAAGTCTAGAGAAGGTGTGGTACCATAAGGTCTTCAAAATTCCTCTCGTCTTCAAACTTATATCTCACCAAGCCTCACTTGCACACCTCGACCTCCTACAAGGGACACACAAAAATACATCACACACACTTATTGAAAGCAATAAACAAAGCAAAAGCAAAAGCAAAAGCAAAGAAAGTAAGAAAAACGATGGGTTGTCTCCCATCTAGCGCTAGTTTTAACGTCCTATGCCGGACGGAGCTTGAGACGCTCAACTATCCTCAAGAAATAACATCTCCACCACCCCAACTTGAGATGGCACAAAGTAGTGCTTCACTCTATGGCCATTCACTATAAACCTTTCATCCTTCTCATTTGTCAACTCAAGGTATCCACTAGGAAATGCCGTAGCAACTCGAAATGGGCCACTCCATCTTGACTTCAACTTCCCCGGAAAGAGTTTCAATCTTGAATTAAAAAGTAAGACTTGATCACCTTCTTGAAACTCCTTCTTCTTGAGCTTTTGGTCATGTCATTTCTTTGTTTTCTCCTTGAAAATCCTAGAGCTCTCATAGGCATTTGAACGAAATTCATCCAACTCATGAAGTTGGAGAATTCTCTTCTCCCCCATAGCTTCTTCATCAAGATTGAGCTTCCGAATGGCCCAATAAGCACGATGCTCTAACTCAACCGGCAAGTGACATGACTTTCTATAGACGAGTTGGTAAGGAGACATCTTCAACGGAGTCTTATAAGCCGTCCTATAAGCCCACAAAGAATCATCCAAGCAAATTGTCCAATCCTTCCTATTCACCTTCACCGACTTCTCAAGGATTTGCTTTATTTGCCTATTTGAGACTTCCGCCAATTCATTAGTTTGAGGGTGATAGGCCGTGGAAATCTTGTGCTTTACTCCATACTTCTCGAGCAACTTCTCCATGAGTTTGTTCACAAAATGTGAACCTCCATCACTAATCAATGCTCTTGGCACACCAAATCGTGAGAAGATGTTCTTCTTCAAAAATTGAAGCACAACTTGGGCATCATTCTTCTTGGTTGGGATGGCCTCAATCCACTTGGACACATAGTCAACTCCCACCAATATATAGAGATAACCGAAGGATTGTGGAAACGGTCCCATAAAATCGATGCCCCATACATCAAATATCTCCACTTCCATGAAAATTGTCATGGGCATTTCATCTCTCTTTGTGATTGACCCCATTCGTTGACAACGATCACATCTCTCAACAAAGGCCTTGCTATCCTTGAAAATTGTTGGCCAATAAAATCCGGATTGAAGAACCTTCATCCCCGTCTTTGATCCACCAAAATGGCCTCCACTTGGCATAGAGTGACAATGCCTTAAGATCTTTTCTATCTCTCCTTCGGGTACACATCTTCTAATAATCGAATCCAACCCCCTTTTGAAAAGGACATGATCCTCCCATATGGAGCTTTTCACATCCTTCAAGAACTACTTCTTGGCATAAGAAGGCATCTCACTAGGGAACCTCCCACATGCTAGGTAGTTGGCAAAATCCGCATACCATGGAATATACCCCTTAGCTCCCTTCATTGGATCATCCTCCACCATACTCAACTCTTCAATCATGAATAGCTTTTCATCCGGGAATTCTTCCTTCACCTCACCATCTTCTTTTATAAATTCTTTCCCCCTCTCAAGTCTCGACAAGTGGTCGGCTATGACATTCTCACTACCCTTCTTGTCCCGAATCTCTATATCGAACTCTTGAAACAATAACACCCACCGAATTAAGCGTGGTTTGGCATCCTTCTTTGTCATGAGGTAGCGAATGGCTGCATGATCCATGTAGATGATTGTTTTTCCCCCATCAAATAGGGACGAAACTTATCTACGGCATAGACGACGGCTAAGAGCTTCTTCTCAGTGGTGGTGTAGTTGGCTTGGGCGGAATTGAAGGTTTTGGAGGCATAGTACATGGCTCGGAACACTCTCTCTCTCACTTGGCCCAAAACTACCCCCATCGCAAAGTCACTAGCATCGCACATGAGCACAAAAGGCTCCTTCCAATCGGGGCTCACAAGGATAGGTGAGGAGATCAAAGCGTCCTTAAGAGACCTGAAAGACAACAAACATTCTTCATTAAAATTAAAGGTAACATCCTTTTCAAGCAATTTAGAAAGAGGTTTAGAGAGTTTAGAAAAATCCTTTATAAAGCGGCGGTAGAAACCCGCATGACCAAGGAAAGATCGAATTCCCTTCTCACTAGATGGAGGTGGAAGCTTTTCAATTGCCACCACCTGTGCTTTGTCCACTTGTAGGCCTTTTGATGAAATGTGATGTCCAAGCACGATCCCTTCATTCACCATAAAGTGACACTTCTCCCAATTTAAAACCAAATTAGTATCCTCACACCTTTGCAAAACAATCTCAAGGTTATGTAAACAAGTATGGAAAGAATTACCAAAAACCGAGAAATCATCCATAAACACCTCCATAATATTCTCAATAAGACCATGGAAAATGGACATCATGCAACGTTGGAAGGTGGCCGGGGCATTACAAAGCTCAAACGGCATCCTCCTCCATGCAAAAATGCCATAAGAAGAAGTAAAGGACATCTTTTCTTGGTCCTCGGGTGCAATCATTATTTGGTTGTACCCGGATACCCGTCCAAGAAACAATAGTGTGAAAACCCACTAAGACGATCTAGCATTTGATCCATATAAGGCAAGGGAAAATGATCTTTACACGTGGCTTTGTTTAATTCCCTATAATCAACACAAACTCTCCACCCGGTAGCAAGCCTAGTAGCTACAAGCTCATCATTCTCACTCTTAACCACGGTCATACCCCCCTTCTTAGAAACCACATGCAAAGGTGACACCCACTCACTATCCGAAATAGGAAAAATCATACCAACATCTAAGAATTTAATAATATCTTTCCTAATAACCTCTTGAATCACGGGGTTCACACGACGTTGGGGTTGCACTATAGGCTTCCTATCTTTCTCAAGGCGAATGCGATGCATGAAAATAGATGGATTAATGCCCTTAATATCATGAATAGACCAACCTAAGGCACTCTTATGCTTCCTAAGGACCTCTAGCAATGCACATAATTCATCATCATTCAAAGAAGAAGCAACTATAACCGGATACTTGTTACCTTCCTCAAGGTAGGCATACTTTAAATGCTCCGGGAGTGGCTTAAGACCTTCTTTCTTTTCCTCGGGCACAACTCCTTGCACCGGTTCACGAAGTGGTAGAATTTGAGCTTTCCTTTCCCATAGAAGCTTTGCCTCTTCCTCTTTTGTGGAGTTCCTATCATCAAAACAAGCAATATCATCATCAATATCAACATCTAAATCAAATAGAGGATTATAAAAGACACTAGAAAAGTAAGGGTCAAGAGATATCTCAATATTTTCGTTGACACACTCATCCACGATGTCAATGCTCTTGCACTCCCCTTCTTCCTTTGGAAACTTCATCGCCTCATAGATGTCAAATGTGAGCTCCTCCTTATCCATCTTCAAAGTGATCTTGCCCGAGAACATATCCACTACCGCCCTTGCGGTTGCTAGGAATGGTCGCCCTAAGATCAAAGGTACCTTTTCGTCCTCCTCCATATCTAACACAACAAAATCGGCAGGAAAGACAAATTTATCTATCTTTACTAGCACATCTTCCACTATCCCACTTGGATAAGTGTAGGATTTATCTGCGAGTTGAAGTGTCATGGAAGTGGGCTTCATCTCTCCAATTTCTAACCGGTTGAAAATAGACAAAGGCATGAGGTTGATGCTTGCACCCAAGTCACATAATGCCTTCCTCTTTTCTTTGTTGCTCAACTCACACATGAGAGTGAAACTCCCCGGGTCTTTCTTCTTTTGAGGTAGCTTCCTTTGCAAAAGTGCACTACACTCCATTGATAGGCTCCCCATCTCCACTTCATCAACTTTTCTTCTCTTTGAGACTAAGTCCTTCAAAAACTTTGCATATGTAGGCATCTCTTCAAGTGCCTCCAACAAAGGCACATTTATGGTCACCTTTTTGAAAATCTCAAGGAACTTAGAGAACTTTTCATCAAGCTTTTGCTTCATAAATCGTTGAGGAAATGGTGGAGGAACATAGGTTTTGGGAACCCCCCATCCATCACACTCAACGTTGGCACCTTCTAGCTCTTTTCTCTCTTTCTCTTTTCTCAACTCTTTCACCTTCTTCCATTTGGGAATTCTCTCTACTTTATTTTCTCTTTTTAGAGTCTCTTAAGCATCCTCCCTCTCAAACTCTCCTCCTTCTTTGACTTCGTCACCCCCATTCTCTTTCTCCTCTTCCTCAATCGGCATTGGTGACCCCTCATATTGTGTTCCACTCCTCAATTGGATTGCCTTGTAATGCTCTTTCGGGTTCACCTCCGTTGTTGATGAGAAATTTTCTCTTTGATTTCCTCCACTTGAGGATGTTACTTGCCCAATTTGAAACTCTAGGTTCTTCACTTGGTTGGACAAAGAACTCACAATATTCTCCATCTTTTGATTTTGAGAACCCATAAAACTTGTGGGCAAATCCTCGAGGCTTGGCTTTCCTTCATTATTTGGTGCACGAGCACCCGGATCAAGTCCCGAAGGTAGAGTAATGGCCGCCTTTTGGTTGGCATATGAGAAATTCTCAAGCCTCTTGAAATTAGGGTTGTAGGGAGGGTTGTTTGCTTGGTAGGGAGATGGGTGAGAGGTTTGATTTTGGAAATTAGGCGGAGGATTGTGTGGATAACGGTTTGGGTAATTTTGGTGGTGAGATTGATTGGGAAATGAATGGTTACCTTGGAAATTTTGTTGGAATGGTGGTCTTCCCATGTAGTTTGCTTCCTCCACTTGATCAACCATTTGTGGAACTTCATTACCACCCCCCATTCCACTTCTCATGCCACCTTCTACTATCCCTTCCACCTTTGTAGCCAACTTTTGCACCACTTCGGCTAGCACCTTCAACGTCTCATTCTTCTCTACCTTAGCAATCTTGAAGTGACCCCTTCTCTCGGTTGGCCAACTTGCCGTATTGCAAGCGATATTCTCGATCAATTCCTTAGCTTCTCTTCCGGACTTGTCAAAGAGCGATCCACCCGCACTTGAGTCTAGAATTCTCAGAGATGGCGGATCAAGTCCATAATAAAAGAAGCTCACGATTTGCTCGTCAACAAAACCGTGTTGAGGACACTTTCTCAATAGACTATTAAATCTCTCCCACGCATCATGCATATTTTCGTCCTCCAATTGACGGAATTGGGCAATCAACGTCTTGCATTGTAATGTCATGGAAGGTGGGAAGAATTTCAACAAGAACTTCTTACTCAATGCATCCCAAGAGTCAAGGCTATCACGGGGTAGAGAGGCTATCCAATCCTTAGCTCGGTCTCTAAGAGTGAATGTAAAAAGTCGAGCCCTCCATGCATCCTCGGTCACACCGTTCATCTTGACCGTGTCGGCATACTCCAAGAATTGAGCAATGTGACGATGCGGGTCCTCCTTTGGGTCTCCTCCAAATTGCTTACTTTGGAGAATATGAAGTAAGGCCGGCTTGATCTCAAAATTGTTAGCCTGCAACGGTGGACGAGCTATCCCATCGTAATGGAGTTGGACGGGAGGCTCAAAATACTCCCTAATAGGCCTTTCTCTTGGATTTTCTCTTCTTTCGACCACCTCTTGGTCATTGTTGTTCTCCATCTCGCGTTCTCTTTCTCTTGCTCAAGCTTGAGCCCTTCGACGATTTCGGTTTCTCCTTCTAGCGGTTGCTTCGATCTCCAAGTCAATTGGTATTGGCTCAACACCACTTTGTCTTGTGTTCATGCACACCTAGAAAATACCAAGTATCAAAATCCTCTCAAGACAAGCTAAAACAAGATAAAACCAAAAACAAAAATAAAAGGCACTATCAACTACTTTCAATTTTCAATCTAAGTTATCTCAAACACCGATTCCCCGGCAACGGTGCCAAAAACTTGATAGGCTTAAGAGCCAACACTCACCCTTCAAGTGTAAAGGGATCGTGTAGCTAGTAAGTCACCCGGTTAAATTATCGATCCAAGGGAATCAAGTGTGAGATAGCCCTAAATTTACTAATTTAATTATAATTGTAGCACAAGTCATTCAACAAGATTAATGTGGTTCAAATAATAATTAGCAAAAATAATTAACTAAACTAACTAGCGCTAAATGCAATCGATAAGAAAAAGATGCTAGGGTGCTTATCAACAAATGGGGATCAAATATGCAACGAATTCAAATGAGCATTTATCAAGTCAATCAATTAATAAGAGCAATCCTTAAACAAGCAATAATCCCGTACTTGGTAAGCCTAGGAATTACGCTACAAATTAAGCACGAAAGATTGAGAGGACTAAGTCACCCTTTCCTCCCGGGGCAAGAACATGAGTCAATAGGTTCCCCTAGCGTGTCTCCCCTTCTATACTAAGACACCTTACCTATGGTCTCTTTGCTAATCACCCGACTACTAATCTAAGTAATTAATGTGAATTGATGCAATTCTAATAGCAATAACCAAGTCTCCTTGTATTAAGCTAATATTCACTCTAATTATCTAATTAATTCTCTACCCAAATGAGTTATCTAAATACCCAAGTCTTCATGTGATAATTAAACAACTATGCATGGAATTAGAAATTAATCAAACACATAGATCATTCAATACCTATCAATCCAATTAATTTAATCAACAATCCAAATAACCCATAAGAATTCCTCACAATACTCAATCACCCATAAGCATCAAAACACCCTAGTACTAAGGAATTAGCCAAACATGATAAAATAAAACAAGCCCAAAAGAATTAAAGAATTTAAAGAAGGAAGAGACATGCTAATTAATAAATAAATCACTAGAATAAAATAATAAGGATGAGTATCACCTTGTTTGTGTTGATTCACTTGATTAAATGAAAAATTATTACTAATTTGCAAGGAATTAAAGAACTCCTAATACTATGTGTGAGTGTGTGTGAAAATGGGGGAGAGAAGCCCTAATAAAATTCTAGAAAACTGGAAAACTGCACCTTCACTGCTCTTCCTTTCTTCCGTTAGCTGCTGCCTTTTTTCTTTCCTTTCTATTCACCCTCTAAGCTGCTGTTTTATTTTCTTATTCACGCTTTTCTCACGCCCCTTGCCTTTCACGCCTACTGCTCTTATTAATCTAGGGTGTGGCTTTACAGCAACCAAGACTTTTCAATTAACTAAGATAGGGCCTCCATTTTGCTAGGCCATCAATTGCAAATGGGCTCAATTTGGGCCTCAACTCCTTCTATCTTTCTTTTCTTTTTTCCTATTCTTCTTTTCCTTTCTCAAGCCCAATTAATTCTTCTTGTATTTTTTTTCTCGACTCTTGAGTTCTCCTTCAATTGACTCAATAAAAATAATAGGCATGTATTTTTGCTCCAAATATGCTCAAATCACTTACAAAAATAGTAAAATAATACCTCTCTCATTTCAAGTGCAATTAGTAAATTTAGTGTAAATAATGCAAGAAATTCTATAAAATTGAGTAAATAAATCACATGAATTTCAAGCAATTTTCACACTAATCAGGGAGTTGATTATTTTGATGCTTTTTCTCCAGTTGCAAAAATCACTGCTGTACGAATTTTACTTGTTGTTGCCATTAGTAAATCTTGGTTTATGCATCAGTTGGATATTAACAATGCTTTTCTTCATGGTGACTTATCTGAAGACATTTACATGACCCCTTCCCCTGGGTATTGTAAGGCAGGTGACACTAGAGTTTGTAAATTACATAAGAGTTTGTATGGCCTTAAGCATGCTTCTAAGCAATGGTTCACAAAGCTCTCTGTGAGTTTGATTAGCATTGGATATACATAGTCCAAAGCTGATAATTCTCTTTTTTACTAAACATACTAATCATAGATTCATTGTTATTCTTTGCTATGTTGATGATTTGATAATTGCTGGTGACACATATTCTGAAATTTCTCTTGTCAAAACTTTTCTTCATGAGCAATTTACCATCAAAGATTTAGGAGAACTCAAATACATGTTGGGTATTGAGGTTGCCAAATCTAAAAAGGGTCTTCAAATTTGTCAATGAAAGTACACTCTTCACCACAAAAATAAATGGATTTAGCGAGGGGGAGCGGTTTGGCGAGGGCCTTAGCGAGGGGGGTTGCCCTCGGCAAAAACTTTGTCGGTAAACACTTCCCTCGGCTCGGCCCTCGCTAATTAACGAGGGCAGCTGCCCTCGCTAATTGCCGAGGAAATTCGCGAGGGCGAGTTGGCGAGGGTTTTGGCGAGAGCGGGCCCCTCGCTAATATTCAACCTAATAAAAAAAAATTCGCGGCCAGGGGGTATCGAACCCCCGACCTGGCCGCGAGCCAAGGGTCATATTAATTCCGAATTTATTCGCGGCGCCAAGGGTCGAACTCGCGACCTTGAGCATGGAGCCTAGGCGCTTTACCGTTTGGACAAAGCTAATCATTCGATATGATTTTGCTTTTAATTATATTAATATCATATTATGTTCAATATTTTATATATTTAATTTATAATTAAATTGTATACTATATATTTAATTAAATTGTATACTATATATTTAATTAAATTATCTACTATATATATTTAATTAAATTATATCATTTTTAAATTTTTATTATTATAACATATATATTCAATTATATATATATTTACTATATATATTATTATTTTATAATATTTATTATTATCACATATAACTATATTATCATGTTTATATACTATATTCAATTAAATTATATATATATTTACTATATATATTATTATTTTATAATATTTATTATTATCACATATAACTATATTATCATGTTTATATACTATATTCAATTAAATTATATACTATATTTAGTATATATATTATTATTTTATAATTATTAATATTGTATATATTCAATTAAATTGTATCCTATAATTCACTATATACATATTATCATTTATTATTGTTATTATTATATATATTATCATGTTTATAATTATTATTATTATTATCACATATATATTCAATTAAATTGTATTATATATTCACTATATATTATCATTTATAATTGTTATTATTATTATCACACATATATATTATCATTTCTATAATTGTTATTATATATATATATATATATATATATATATTCAATTAAGTTGTCAACTATATTATTATCACACGAAGCATGTCAAAAAACTGTGCATCATGCTGATTAGGAGGTTCCTCCCTAAGGGGCTCTTCTTCCACATTTTGGAAACTAATGTTAGGACCAGAAGTTAAGTCCATCATTATATTGTGGTACGAGCTAGATGATGCGGTGTCGTCAACTCTATATGAAGTCAACGCCGGCTGATCATAGTTTCGGTGTGGCATAGAATTTCAATTTTGTTCACCGTGCAAAATCCAATTGTGATAATTAGACATAAACTCATGTCTAAACAAATGTGATTTCACGTCAATGGGTTCTCTAAAACTCTGGTTCCTACATTTGAATTTCGAGCAAGGACACCTAATCTTTCCTCCACTCATCCATTCCGGGTTACTAGTAGTGAATTCTATAAACGATTCGATTACACTAAGAAATTCGGGAGATATCATGCCATTAATCGTTCTTGGACCATACATCCCACTACGGCTTGAATAATTCATAGCAATGGATCTGTTTCAGATTAATGAAGATTCAAAATTTAATTAAATCATAATTAATTCTTCTAGTTAATATATTTTTTCCTAATATTAATATATATATTTTCTAAAAATTTCGGCAGAGTTCTGTCTTATTTTATCGTATTCCTCAGTTAATATATCAAGTTCCTAGTGCATCCATTTCTGACTTAATTAAAATTAATCAAGTCGGAACGCACATTCTACAGCAAACAATACCAAACAATTCATCAACCCTCAACTCCAACATCAACTTGAATCGAACATCGATTCGATTTTCAAAATTAATATTACTATCATACAAAATTTGATCGAACATCGATCACCATATATATAAATTATTATTATATCATGCATGAAAAATTATTTTAAATCAAATAATTATTATAATTAAATTAAAACTATATTTAAATAATAATTAATTACAAAAAGAATACTTACGGTGATAGTGGTGGCTATGAAATTATACTCCCAGCTCGAATCTTTTTCAATAAACCTACACACCTACAAATATATAAATTATAGCAATTAAATTAAAATTATAATAATATTAATAATCAAAATTATATAATTACTAATTAATTAACACTAAATAATTATATAATAATCTTATACTACTAATTTTCCTAAATAATTACTAATAATCAAAATACACCTAACAATTACAAGAATTAACACTAAATAATTAATAAATCACCAACTATAACAACAAAATTATATAATTAATTGCATAATTACTAATTAATTAACTCTAAATAATTATATATAATTCATATACTAATAATTTTCCTAAATAATTAAAATACACACAACAATTATACAAATTAACACTAAATAATTAATAAATCACCAACTATAACAACAAAATTACACAAATACATGCATATGAAAAATTTTTAATACAAAATTTATCCACTAAAATAACAATAAAAATAACCGATTAAATCTTAAAAATTTACCGTAGAAATGTTCCCGGGAATGCGTACTACAAAGCCCGACAAGAATTAACGTCAATTTTCCGGCGACAGAGGCAGCAGCAGAGGGCGGCGCAAGAGGGCAGCAGGGGAAGGAAATTCGCGAGCAGGGGAGGAGGAAAGGGGACCTGGTTGGTTAAATATTCGAAATTGGCGAGTGCCCTAGCGAGGGGTACCTGCCCTCGGTAAATTAGCGAGGGGCCCACACTCGGTAATTGGCGAGGGGGCCGTGCCGTCGTTAATTCCGTCGGTAAACGTTGGCGAGGGTTTTTCCGTCGCTAATTCCCTCGGTATTTCGTGAGAGGTTCGAACCCTCGTTATCGCCCTCGGTAAATTAAACCCTCGCCAATCCCCTCGTTAATTCGCGAGGGTACCCTCGCTAAGTCCCCTCGTTAAATTGCCATTTTTTTGTAGTGCTTGATTTACTTGATTCTTCTGGATACTTGGGGAGCAAACCTTGTTTTACTCCCATGAATACTAAGTACGATTTCTCTAACACTGAACATAACCAACCTGTTATAATGCTAAGCATTATAGGCAGATTGTTGGCAAACTACTCTATTTGACTATCACAAGGCCTGACATTGCCTATACTGTGCAAACTCTTTCTCAGTTTATGTCTAACCCTAAAGATATTCATATGCAGGCCGTTCATAGACTGTTGAGGTACTTGAAAAGTACACCAGGCCAGGGTATTTTTTATGCTTCAAACAATGATTTCAAATTACATGTGTTCATTGATTCAGATTGGGCTCGTTGTCAGCTTACTAGAAAGAGTATTACTGGCTATGCAATTTATCTTGGACAATCTTTGATTTCGTGGAAATCTAGGAAGTAGGCTACAGTTAGTAGATCTTCTGCTGAGTCCGAATATAGGGCGCTAGCAACTATATGCGAAACGCAATGGATACTATATATTCTGCAAGATCTCAAGATTTTTCCTCAACTTCCTATTGATGTATACACTAACAGCAAGTCAGCTTTCTCTATGGCTCACAGCCTTCATGAAAAAATCAAAGCACATCTCCATTGATTGTCATTTCACTAGAGAGAAGATACAAGACGGAGTCAAAAAGCTTGTGCACATTCCATCCGAGGAGAATCTTAGTGACATCATGACCAAACCATTGCCATCTAACACCTTCAATCAGTTCAAGTCCAAAATGGGCCTTCTCAACATTCACGCCGATTTTGAGGGGGGGTCTCAAGACTCAAGTAAAGGTGTTACTTGATTAAAAGAGTTGTTATTTCAGTTTTATAGAAGTATTATTTTCTGTTAGTTAGTTTCCTTAGTTAGTTTTAGTTTTGGTTTTTTTAATCCCCTTATCTCTCTAAAAAGGGGTTTTTGTGCTTTTCTTTGGACGATGGTAAAATTGAGAGAAATCATCTACTCAATTTTCTGTAAATCTTCCTCTACAATCAATGAAGAATTTTGTTTCATTTCTGTGAAAATCAAGAAATTTTATCATATAACTTATTTGTGTTTTATTTATGTTTTTAAATATTTTAATTTATTTCATTAAAAAAAATATTACTCAATAAAATTGATTACACAATACCAACTATTCTCCATTTCAGTTGAGGTTTGTGATCCACTGTGCTTTATCCAAGTCATTTATTAATAATCTAGAATTGCTGGCAGCCTCCCTATTTAATAATTATCAGAGGTGAAAAGAGTGTGAAGAGTGCAATCCAAAACTTAGTCTAGATGGGTCTTCTCCTACATTTAACCGGTTTCAAATAACAGAAAATCTGAGATCGTCGAAATTGAGAGGCACAAGAACTCAGCAAATATATATTCAATATATAAATACATGGATGTCATATACACATATAAATGAATCATTGACCTATACAACTTCACTTTCCATTGAAAAACAAAATAATTAATAAAACATCAAGCAATTGCAAATTAATCACGATGTAAAAAAGGGCCTGGAGGAGCGATCATAATTCAAACTAACTGATTTGGACCCAAATTCCTAGGCTAGGAATTTCTCGATAATTCAAAAATAAAAGATAGTAACCGGGTGGGGCAAGAATATTTGAACCCGGTGTGACAACCCGAACTTGATAATTGGATCTTCCCAGAGGCGTGATACTCCCACTTGTAAGAACAAGTAATCTTTGATTCATGGAAAATGCATGTGTAGCGAAAGGCGGCGCCACCATTGTGACGGAGATAAAACCCCTAATTATTCTCCCTTGAGTTGTGAAAGTAATGGTGAGTTGCTGCCCGTACCTGATTTGAGAATGCGAAGCGGGCGAAACAATCCGAGGACGCACGGTTGCCAACCGAGGATCCAAATAGTCGGGAGAATAGGTTTCCATTGTCAAATCCGTTGGAAAAAGTACACCCGTAAAGTTATAAAAAGCATGCGGGTTGCTACCGCTAACAAGAATCCGACCATCACGGAGCAGAATTGCGGTCGAATGGTACATTCGGGGTCTAGAACCCGAGTTTTGCAACTCGAATCTTAGTCCGATTGGGTTATTGGGTCGGTAGATGACCGGTGTTAATACCGGGGTCCGACCCAAATCCCAACCGGAGGTACCCGCAGCGGCTCCATTAATAATCAAGACATTTCCATTTGGTAGTAACACCATATCACTCATGACTCTAGGCATAGGCATGGTCTCCATGACCCACTGCGGATTCGGGTCGGTTATCCGGATCCTGGCGCAGGAATTAAGTGCCCCGACAAAATTACCATTATTTGCGCTAACAAAGGATCCTCTTGGTGCCCCTCCACAAACCAAAACTTCGGCTGCGATATTCGGACCCCCTTGCAACGGAAGCAAAACCGCAGAACCCGAACTTGGATAACTCCTCGGGTCCCCACCCGGAATTGCCGGGTAGGTTCTCACCACCCTTGCATTTATATAATCGAACAAGATAGCCCGGTTATTAGCGAAAATAAATAAATTTCCATCCACATTCAAGAACACAAATGGGTACAAATTGTTTTCAATCCTCGGGTCATTGGTCTGTGAAAGGAAGGGCAAATTGAACGCTTGAGTTGCTCCGACCCGCTTGGGGTAAAATTCATAATTGAACTGGCCCCTTCCACCTACAATAATCTGCCTGCCATCTGGCAGAATCTGACTGGTGGCGTACCATCTTCGCTGCGAAAGGGCGGCAGTAGATTCTTGCCAGTCACATGAGTTGTCGTTGCATGGCTGGTAAACCCTAACGTTACGATCTCCGTCGTTGAATCCTCCAGACTGCAATAAGGAGCCGTCGGGCATGGCGGCGCCGGAAGAGCACCAGACGTTGGTGAGCACGTTGAGGGGGCGGATGGAGTTGGAAGCGACGTCGTATTCGACAGAATGGGCCGTGCAATCTATCTGGAGTGTAAGATCATTAGGGTTGTTGCGGCACCTGTTATTGGGGAGGGAAATGTTGGAGGGTCCGAAGTCAGTGCGGTCGAAGATGACGACTCGGTCGGTGTTGAGGAGCTGCATGTGCATGGCGGAGACACCGGTGTTGCGGAGGAGGAGGTTCCACGCGCCGCCCCTCTGGCACGCCACTGTATGGAGTAGGAAGATTAGTGCCACAAAATGATATTGGAAAAACATCATCATGTTTTTCATCTCGTTTTAAAGATTGAAATTAAATATTTGAGATCGATGTTAAGCGGAGGGGTTTAAATAGTTTTCAATAGAGAAGGAATAATATATCAATTGTGTGAATTAGTTGTTGGTGTGTTCATTAATTAGGTGGTGCTTTGTTGAACTGCAAGGGCTAGGAGGTATCAAGAATCAGTCTTAAAACTAAACTTATCCCGGAAAAATAGTTCATTAGACCGGATATTGATTTTTAAAAAAAAAAAATATATATATATAAACAATAATTATTGAAGAATATTAATTATACTCTTGCTTACGATATTCCTACAAGATGATTGCCTGAAAAATCTGTTTATATATATAAAAATGTGAACTCTTGTACCTAACAATTCCTCGGCCGGAGAAAAAACAAAATATATATATATATATATATATATATATATATTGGAATTTGTTGTTTTGATTATGTCTATTTGTCGCCTTCATGTATTAGACGTGCTCAGCACTAGAGAATTTTTTTAATTAATATAATTTTGCTAACACCTCGCCTTTTTCTGTGGCTGACTCGAACTTATAGTTTGATTTAGATAGTGATGCTCTTTTACCATTGGAGAATCTTATTAACAAGAAGTGTATCCAAATTATAATAATCCTATCGGTTATCCGTCGGGAAAAAATTGTACTGCATTATATTTATTACAAGAATAATTTTAGGGGCGTATTCAGTTCACTTTTACTTTTTTCTATGCTCTTGTAATGAAAGAGATGGGTTGAATTTTAATACTGGTTATATTGCTAGTGTGTTGTTCTAATATTGAAACAAAAAGAACATAATAATAGAT
Organism: Paraleonurus japonicus; assembly: GCA_030762865.1. Lineage (NCBI taxonomy): Eukaryota > Viridiplantae > Streptophyta > Magnoliopsida > Lamiales > Lamiaceae > Paraleonurus > Paraleonurus japonicus. Next base: position 7,074,889 of record CM061059.1, on the reverse strand, counting down.
TATTGATGAACATAATAATAGATTATTGATGAATTGTGGAATGATTGAGTAGAAATGGTTATACGAGAAAAGATAGTTAATTAATGAAATAGGAATGACGATTAATTTATTATGAATTAATCTTATTATTTATATGAAATATGATCAAAGTGAATTAATTATTTTTTTATTATCATGATTAAGCATTATAATTGCCCATATTTACTCCTTTACTATTTTCATTCAAAATTTTTGAAGCTAATGCCCCTTATTAGTATATATGTTAAATGAAAAACGAAAAGAGCAATAACAAATAAGAAAGGCCTGCACGTTTAATCCACTCTCAATTCGTGTTTTTATAATTGGACACCCGTCATGAAACCGATTTGAATTATTCCCGTAAAATCGTTTTCAAAGTTGGATTGGAAAAAATCGGACGTAACCGGAAAAACCGGTCTGAATTGAAAAAAAAAAAAAAAAAAAAAAACCTGTAATACCGATTGAACCGATTTTTTTTTTTTTTATTTTTATTATTTATTAAAGTTTAAGTAATGAGATATCCCTTATTTCTTTTTATTTAATATTTTAATGATTAAATTTATTAAACAAAATTTTCAATTCTCAAAACTACCTTAATGCATAATGCCTATTAATTTCTCTCCCACTCTAATATTTTTAGTAGTATTTTATTATATTTTAGTATTCTAAAATTATGTTGTATTTTCTTTGACTCTATTGTGTTTATTTTAATATAAAATTTATAAGTTATAATTTTAAATTTTTTTAAGTGCATATCTATTTTTAATGTAACATAAAGAATATAAAAAAAAAAATACATATCATCTTAATGGTTGGACCACCGATCTAATCGATCCAACTGGTTGAACTGATAATCAGTACTCAGTCTAATTTAATAGACGATTCAATTATATAAATATTGCTTGAATTCATTCCTTACTTATTCGACTCTCACTTTTTTTGTGCGCGCCACGACTCTTCTTCTATAACTTATTAATACTCCCTCTAGCCCCCAGGAGCATAGACGGATGGTAAGTGGACAAGGTGACTGGAGCACATACACTTCGACATCTCGGGTTCGATTCCGTGTGGTTACAACCCGCCTGACCAAGGGGCCTCTGGTACAGGTGGGAGGGGGGGTATTTCCTCCTTAACAAAAAAAAAAAATTAATACTCCCTCTATCCCGTAAAAGTTTGCGGGAATCTTTTAGCACAAAGTTTAAAGAAAATGTGATGAGTGGAGTATTGAGAGGTAATTTTGTAAACTTCTATAAATAAAATGAAAAAATGAATTGAATTGAGTGTATGTGGAGACTCAAAAGTAATGATATGAAAGGTAAATATGTGTTTATTGTGAGGAGCATTTCTATTTTTGGGTATCCAAACTTTAGTGAGATAAACTAAAAAAGAAAGTATGTAAACTTTTATAGGACTGATAGACTGAGGGAGTAATAAATTTTTTCATATTTATTAATATTTGAATAAAAAGTCTTGTGCAAATTTGCACCGTACAAATAATTTTAAATAGTTCGGTTAGTTAACATTTGTGGGGCAACTCATTTATAATTGGGTCATCAAGTAGGACAATGTGCGTGGTTGATTTGCAAAATTCGTAAAATTTTGATAAAAGTATTTGTATCGATTAAATTATCGAATTAGTTTGTTAATAGATTTGATTCGAATGTGTTAGTTATGAAAATTTTATTTTGGCTAAACAAATTGATTGTGGTATATATAATTGTATTCACAATATTAGGAATTGTCAATTAAACTATTCATTTGGATGACAAGTGTCGAAAGAGTATTTTCTCAAAATGACATATTAAAAATTATGGTGTGGAATAATATGAGTGATAAATTATTTAATTACAAATTCAACAAATTACAACACATCATATATATATATGATGTGTTATAAATTCAACAAATTTTTAATAATTATAACAAAGACCGCTTCAACAAAAAACGAAAAATAAAAAGATTAGACAGACTCCATTATAATTGAATTTTAATCGGACTGTTATATATTTTTCATTCAGTTTGTATTGATTAATGAGCAGTATTTGTGTGCATATTGTGCACAAGAAAAATTGTGTGCACAAAGTTTGGCTACAGTGTAGTATTATTTCAGGTACTGTATAATATTAGTTTGATTATAGTGTAGTATTATTTCAGGCATTTTATAGTATTAGTTTGGTTACAGTGTATTATTATTTCAGATACTGTATAGTATTAGTATTTTTAACAATATTGTATAGTATTAGTTTAACTACAGTAAAATATTAGGTGAAAACATTGTGCACAATATTTTTTAGTGTGCACAATGTGCACACAAATATTTGCCTTGATTAATTACCACCCGTATCGATCAATTCAAAAATCAGCACGGCAGATAAATAACTCAATATCTAAGGTTGGATAATATTTGTGGAAATAAATCTTTTTATAATTAGAATATTTTTCAATGGCGAAATTAGATTGTCAGTAGTAATAATGAGTCACTCTCCAGTGAAAGCAGTTTCATAGTATGAAAATAGTACCATTAGAACCACTCTCTGATACCATTAGAATCATTCGCTGATACCATAACCATTTTATACTGTTATATCAGTTTATAAGTGTAATGGTATCACTAAATAGTTGTTATGGTATCAGTAAATAATTCTAATGGTATTAATTTCATACTATGAAACTGCTTCACACAAGATTTATAAATGATTTAATGGCTAGGTATCATTGGTAGCGCCATTAATAGCACCCAATATTACTACGCACTCACCTATTATTTGATTAAATTGTTAAAAATGTAAAAAATAATTTTTATCTAATATGACTTTGAATACGTTATAAAAAGCTCTTTACTTTTAAAATGTTACATTTTTTTTTTCAATTTTAAGGCTGGTATTTCTATTTGGAAAATTGTATTAGCTCCTACGTTTCCCGATCAAAAAATAAAATAAAATTAGCTGCTAAGCTTATTAAATTTTATTTTCAAAATAAAAAATTAGATGAAAAGTCTACCCCACTTAAACCCGATCCGAAACATGTATTGACTTTCACAACTTTTTTCTTATATATATTTTGTATTTTGCGCATGCTGGAAACTGTTGGAAATTAATATGAATAAATTAATTTTATATTTTTTTTATAAGTTTGGATTTTTAATTGAGATTAAATTTGTTTTATGGTATTAGAGTTTTAATCTGACACACACATCTTGAGTTCAAGTCCGCTAAAAATCCTCAATCTAATTTTAATTGTCCACTCGATCCGAAAACATATATTGACTTTCACAATTTTATTTCTTATATATATATATTTTGTATTTTGTATATGCTCGAAATTGTTGAAAATTAATATAAATTAATAAATTAATTTCACACTTTTTTATAAGTTTGGATTTTTAATTGAGATATTATTTCACTACAACATAACTTAGATTACGTAACACTAAAAAATTATTACTTAATGTGTATAAAGTGTTACTTATTCCCAAAAGGTAACACTTTTAATGGTGTTGCAGTTGCCCGTGTAGCCTAAAGTCTAAGGTAACATTTTTTATAATTTATGTATCGCTTTAAAAAAAGTGTTACATTATATATGTAACACCTATAAAATGTTACATATAACTTAATGTAACACCTATAAAATGTTACATATAACTTTAGGTAACACTTATAAAGTGCCATATAAAAAAAGGAAAAAAATGTAATTCCCAAGGCTTGAACCTTGTACCAATGAGAATGAATTTGCAACATTGACCATCTAGGCTATTCTATATCATTTTAAATATTTTGTATGTATTTTTTATTTACATCGTTCCATTTTATTTTATTAATTTTTTTTTAATTTTTTCGTTTCCAAATAGAACATTCATTCACATCAAGTCATTTATAATTAGCATTGATTCTCAATGTACCAAATAATTTTCTACGTACTTATTTGGAAGAAAAAAATCCATAAATAATATTACTTGCATTATGTATTATAATTTTAAATAAAAAAATATATTTTTATTATGTAATAAATAAATTTAAATGGTAAATACACTTTATGTATATGATTTTTTTAAAATATGGAGTTTATGTTATATATAAAAATAATTTAAATATTATTTAAAAAATACTTACTATATAAATGTAGTGCATAACTAATAACTAATATATTTATTTTATGTATGTATAAACGTATTAGAAATAAAGTATGATTATATATACATATATATATTGAAATAATTATTAATTATGAAGTGTTACCATAATATATGTTACGTATGTAAATTTGTTACCTAAAAGTTGTTACTTATGTTAAAGTATTACCTAAAAAGTGTTATCTTTTGTAAAAGTGTTACCTAGAAATGTTACTTATGTAAAAGTGTTACATATGTAATGTTACCTATGTAAAAGTGTTACCTAATAAGTGTTACTTATTTAAAAGTGTTACATGTAAGTGTTACATAATAAAAAAGTGTTACATAAAATGTTACATAATATATAAATTACAAAAGTGTAACCTTAATGCATTACATAAACTAAAAGTGTTACAACATGGTGTTACATAAAGTCATTTATGTTGTAGTGTTTTTTTATGATAACAGAGTTTTAGGTTCACACACACATCATGAGTTCAAATTCGCTAAAAAAACCTCTACCAAATTTAATTGTCCATTCAATGGCCTCCTGTTCAAAGGGTTGAAGTTTAGAATTTAACTCACGAGTGAGGGAGAGTATTAAAGAATTCATTGTATTTTTTATACCATATTAAAAAAATAGTTTCTTGTGTGTGTGTGTTTTTTTTTATCAATAAAATAGTTTCTTGTGTGTATTTTAATTACAAAACTAATTCTACAAGAATTATATTATATATATTTTTTTAATACATAAATGTATATTACTGTTAAAATAGCTACTTTTACAATGATATTTTTCTAATTGGACCATTTTTGTATTTAATCCAAAAATAATGTGTGACCGCGTGCGCGGGATAAGGTGTATGTAGAATGTTGTTTGTTGGTAAACCATGAAGCATGCACTTAATCCAGTTTGACAAATTACTAATTAATTAGTTAGATCATTATCATGGGAACGTCAGCTAACCAATTTGTTAATTTAATTTCACGAGATTAGTATTCTATGGTGAATGTGTTTACTGTGAACTAAATTTCATGGTGAAATTTGGTCCATATTAAAAAAATTAGATTTAGTAATATAAGTCATACCCTTCAGTTATATGACTAATATCCTTTGTAATATTTCTCTATTGTAATATAGGTTATATTCTTTACTTATCACAACTGATATCATTTAATAATATAGATAATACCCTTCAGTTATCACGACTGATACCCTTTAATAATATATGACATACTCTTTAGTAATCACGACTGATACCCTTTAGTAATATAAATAATACTCTTCAGTTATTACAATTGATACCATTTAGTAAATGAATCAAATTTCACCATGAACCCTTACTCATATTAGAGTTTACCTTTTAGGTTTTAGGGGGCGGTACCTAAAAAGAGTAATATTTTTTATGAAGTTAACTATTATGAAAGATTTTGTTTTAATGAAACAAATAATAATATTATTTAATAAGGAAAATATAAAATATAAATTAGTAGCAATGTAAAATTTTGTTTACTTACATTTTGTCTTATGCTTACACTACAAAAAAATCCAAAATTAACGAGGGGATTAGCGAGGGGAAGAAAACCCTCGTTAATTAGCGAGGGATAGGCGAGGGCCGACATTAACGAGGGCCTTCGCGAGGGAAACGGGCCCCTCGTTAATTAACGAGGGCCTTAGCGACGGCTAGTATTAACGAGGGCCGTGCCCCCTCGCCAAGCCCAAAATTAACGAGGGCGGGGGCCCCCTCGCCAGCCCAAATTTACCGAGGGCTTGGGCCCTTGCTGGGCCCCTCGTTAAAATCAATATAAATACCAGAAACCCTTTCCCCCCAGCCCCCACGCAGTTTTTTTTCTCCCCACAGCTTCCACGCCGCCGCCGCCGGAAATTGGCCCATCCACTAGTTGGGCTTTGTTGTACTTGTTCCTAGGAACATTTCTACGGTGAGTTTTTATGATTTAATCGGTTAATTTTGTTGTTATTTTATCAATTTTGTATTTTTTCATATGCATGTATTTGTGTAATTTTGTTGTTAATTTTGTTGTTATTATACATATGTTTGTATAGGTATTGATTTATTAGTTATTTAGTGTTAATTTTTGTAATTGTTATGTGTATTTTAATTATTAATAATTATTTAGAAATAATTAGTAGTATATATAATATTATTAATTATTTAGAGTTAGTATGTATATGTGCAATTATATAATTAGTAGTATAAAATTATTAATTTTTATTTAGAATAATTAGTATGTATGCAATTATATAAATTTATTTTTAATATTATTATAATTTTAATTTAATTGTTATAATTTATATATTTGTAGGTGTGTTGAAAAAAGATTCGATCCGGGCATATAATTTCACTACACGCGTCCACTATCACCGTAAGTATTCTTTTTTTAATTAATTATTTAAAGATATGCTTTTAATTTAATTGTAATAATTATTTGATTTAAAATTATTTTGCATGCATGATATAATAATAATTTATATATATGGTGATCAATGTTCGATCAAATTTTGTATGATAGTTCAATTATAATATTAGTTTTGAAAATTGAATCGATGTTCGATTCAAGTTGATGTTGGAGTTGAGGGTTGATGAATTGTTTGGTATTGTTTGCTGTAGAATGTGCGTTCCGACTTGATTAATTTTAATTAAGTCGGAAATGGATGCACTAGGAATTAATTACTTGATATATTAACTGGGGAATGCGATAAAATAAAACAAAACTCTGCCGAAATTTTTAGAAAATATATATATTAATATTAGGAAAAAAAATATTAAGTGGAAGAATTAATTATATATGATTTAATTAAATTTTGAATCTTCATTAATTTGAAACAGATGAATTATTCAAGCCGTAGTTGGATGTATGGTCCAAGAACGATTAATGGCATGATATCTCCCGAATTTCTTAGTGGAATCGAATCGTTTATAGAATTCGCTACTAGTAACCCGGAATGGATGAGTGGAGGAAAGATTAGGTGTCCTTGCTCGAAATTCAAATGTAGGAACCATAGTTTTAGAGAACCCATTGACATGAAATCACATTTGTTTAGGCATGGGTTTATGTCTAATTATCACAATTGGATTTTGCACGGTGAGCAAAATTGGAATTCTATGCCACACCGAAACTATGATCAGCCGGCGTCGACTTCATATAGAGTTGACGACACTGCAGCACCTAGCTCGTACCAAAATATGATGATGGACTTAACTTCTGGTCCTAACATCAGTTTCCAAAATGTGGAAGAAGAGCCCCTTAGTGAGGAACCTCCTAATCAAAGCATGCCGCACATTTTTTTGACATGCTTCGTGCGGCAATGGATCGGGATCGTATCTGGTTGCGAGTCTCATTCTCGATTGTCATTCAATGCCCGTCTTTTAAACATTAAAACCGAGAATAGGTATCTGAAGGGGTTACAATCAAATAGTTGATTTGATTAGTGAGATTTGCCCTCCGAGAAAATCGGTGCCCAAGAAATTTTTCGATACTAAACGGTTGATGGGTGGGATGGGTCTTCCCGTAGAGAGGATTGATTGCTGTGCAAATAATTGTATGATATATTGGGGTGCAGACAGGGAGCTTGAATCTTGTAAGGTTTGTGGTCGATCCCGATTCAAACCTGCTAGACGTGGTGTGGATGGTCGATGGAAAAAGAACAGTCCTTTCAAAGAGATGTTCTATTTTCCTATCATTCCTCGATTGCGCAGATCGTATCAGTCCACTACTACTGCTAAGGATATGATATGGCATGCTAGTTGCTATAATGATGAGGCTGGTGTTATGCGTCACCCTGCAAATTCGTTGGCTTGGAAACACCTGGACCATCCATATCCAGCTCCAGCTCCAGCTCCTGCGGGTTCGATCGTGGATATATGGATCTACAGGGGCACGTAAGTTAAATACTTGTGAATAATAAACTGTGTCATATTTATATGTCTATTAATTTCGCGTGTTTATTCCGTTTTTGCAGGTTGATGCCATCGAATCAGGTATCCAGGATTATTCGGGATATTATGTACAAACAAATGGAGCCCGGTGCATTCACTTTCCGGATGATATCTCCTCGAGGTTGCGCAGACGTCTTCGAGTCATTCGGGTACATTATATTTTGTTATTCGCTATTTAATTTTGATTAATTTATAAACTTTAACGCTTATTGAGTACAATAATATTTTGTTTGGCAATGAGTGACTAGGTGGGACCCTTCCGTTACGAACTCAACGGAGGTGTATCACTGTTCCTTCGTAGAGGCGCGGAAAGATACATCGATATCTTTGAACAACGTGAAAACGTTGTTCTTCACCAAGGAACAGGTGCCTGGATGGGATGACACAGTCTTCAATCCACTGCTCGAGTATTGGGGTAGAGAAGAGGTGAGGTCAAAGAGCGCGCAGTGTAGGAGGAATCGAATGTCGGAGCCTGGAGGCCGGGGTACTAGCATCTCCGTCATAGGGGCGGATCCCGTGGAGCAGTAGTAGTATTCATATGACTTTGTAAGTAATTTTTTAATGCTAGTTCAATATTTTAATTAAACACGTGGTTCTAATTAAATAAATACAGGAGAGGAAGCATGGACGGCCCCCCATTGACTGGGACATAGTGCAGCATTACCACGCAACTCCTGAAGGGGAGTACACCTACGGGGCTGTTAGTGACACAGTTGTAAGTATTTTCATTTTATATTATGTAATAATTTATAAAAAAAAATTATATATATGTCTATTTTTGTAATCTAAAATTTTAATTGTGAAAATATTCGTACAGTATGAAGTACAAGAGGCGGCCTCCCAGATGCCTCGGCCCTCCGGGGTCGAGCTCGAACCCCAACCCGACTTATCCCAGATCTATGTCCAAAGAGTTGGAAAACAACACGGGAGGGTTCGGGGTCTCGGTCAGCTGGGTAAGTCCAGACACATCCCCTCCGGCTCTTGTTCATCATCGAGCACTCCTCCTAGTGGGATCACCCAAGCTGATATGGACCGGATGCTCCAAGAGGAGCGTGAGAGGGTGCGGTTGGAGATGGATGGAGCGAGAGAGAGAGAGCGGAGATGAGAGCGGAGATGCGAGCGGAGTTGCAGGCGGACATGCAACGTCAACTCCAGGAGATGTTGCAGGGTTGCGGGGTTCCTTCCCGGTGGTGATATCCCCCGCTGGGTCGGGTGGTTCTCGATCGGTCATCCCGTGGGTCCCGGGGGTTCTAGGCGCCGCTAAATGAATTATTTGTGTTTAAAACTATAAATTTTTCTGAATGTTAATTAAGAATTTATGAATTTTAAATGTTTATGAGTATGAATTTTAATTAATTTATAAGATGATGAATTTTAGTTATTTAAAGTATCAATTTTAATTGTTTAAGAGTACATATTTACACATGATAATATAGTTGATAATTTAATTGAATATATATGTGATAATAATAATAATTATAAACATGGTAATATATATATGCAATAATAATAATAACAATAATATATGATAACATGTATATAGTGAATTTTAGGATACATTTTAATTGAATATATACAATATTAATAATTATAAAATAATAATATATATACTAATTGAATAGTGTAATAATGTGGTTTTATTTAATTATTGTATATAGTAAATGATAGGATACAATTTAATTGAATATATACAATAATTATAAAATAATAATAAATATATTAAATATTGTATACAATTTAATTGAATATATATAATAATTACAAAATAATAATAAATATATTAAATATAGTATACAATTTAATTGAATATATACAATAATTATAAAATAATAATAAATATATTAAATATTGTATACAATTTAATTGAATATATATAATAATTAAAAAATAATAATAAATATATTAAATATAGTATACAATTTAATTGAATATATGTGATAACATATATAATCGAATAATTGAATAACATTTATAAATTAAAAATATATAAAATATTGAATATAATATGATATTAATATATTTAAAAGCAAAAACATATCGAATGATTAGCTTTGCCCAAACGGTAAAGCGCCCAAGCTCTCTCCTCCACTCTCTCGGAGGTCGCGGGTTCGAATCCCTTGCCTTTAAAAAAAAACGCCCCAGCTAGCCCCGGAGTCGCGGCCGGGCGCGCGGTTCGATCCCCCCTGGCCGCAATTCTTTTTTATTAGCAATGATTTTAGCGAGGGGAGAGACGAGGGGCCCGCCCTCGCCGAACCCCTCGCCAAAACCCTCGCCACATACCCCTCGCCAATTCAGCCCTCGGTAAAGCCCTCGCTAAACTCGCCCTCACCAAATCCCTCGCTAATTAACGAGGGCAGGTGCCCTCGCTAATTGCCGAGGGATTTGGCGAGGGAAGTGTTTACCGACAAGGTTTTTGCCGAGGGCTACCTTCCCTCGGTAAAGCCTCGCCAACCCCCCCCTCGTTAATTCCCTCGCTAACCCCCTCACCAAATTCATTTTTTTTTGTGGTGTTAGCCTCATATGCATTCACTTCATGCATATACTTGAATTCATCATGAAAAGTGCTACGTGTAATAACTGAAAATTAAGTGCAACTTGTATAAATAAAAAATACTAGTTATAATAACATAAAAGTGATAGGTGTTAGTATCATTGAAATGTGCCAATAAAATTAACTGAAAAGTCTCATAAAAATATTTGAATGCATACATGCACTCACCTCACAAAATACTAATTCCTGTCTTAATACATTTCTGATTTCTCTCCGACTAAAAAAATAATGTTCTACTCAAATAATTTCAGCAATATAGTTTCTTATATTTTTTATCAGTTATATATAGTTAAAATTCAAATGTATTAGTTGAACAACTGTAATTATTTAGTATAAAACAATTGCAATTATTTAGTAAAAACCAAGTTGTATTGTTTAAAATGAATTTTAATTGAACGCAATTTATAAAACCTTGTCCATCGTGTATAAATTTGGGTTACATAATTTTAACGTTGTTGATTAAAAAGTGTCATAAAGTATTTTTTTTTTCTTTTAAAAATGATCAAAATGCTTGACAAAATTTAGCGACTTTCACGCGACATAACTTTAACAAATACAACAAAAATGAAATATTTATATTGGAATATTATTATTGCTATGATTTCTTCCTTTTAAAATTTTGAGTGATGCTACAAACAATTAGCACCTAGAATTCTGATGCTTCTTTGTTCTCATTTTTTTTAAAAAAAAATTAAACTTATCATTTCGTTATAATAAATTTTTGTCTAACTCCTTGTTGCAGCAAGTGACTCGAATTCATGACCTTGTTGCAACTATATTTTTGAATTGCTATTGTACTTTCACGTACGGTAAACAACAATATCTATATCTATATATATATCTATATATATATATATATATATATATATATATATATATGTGAATTGAGGATTCATGGCTGATTTTGCCGCCAAGAAGATGGTTATTGGAAAAAAGTTTACCTTGCCTTCATTACTTAGCTATGAGGCATGTGGTTGTCTTTTATCTTTCCTAGGCTGCTAATATTTACTCTGTCACCACAAAAGAAAACGAATTTGGCGAGGGGGTTAGCTAAGGAATTAACGAGGGGGAGGGGTTTGGCGAGGGCTTTACCGAGGGAAGGTAGCCCTCGGCAAAAACCTTGTTGGTAAACACTTCCCTCGCCAAATCCCTCGCTAATTAACGAGGGCAGGTGCCCTCGCTAATTGCCGAGGGATTTGGCGAGGGCGAGTTTGGCGAGGGCTGAATTGGCGAGGGTTTTAGCGAGGCGCGTGTGGCGAGGGAATTGGCGAGGGCCAGCTGGCGAGAGCGGGCCCCTCGTCTCGCCCCTCGCTAAAATCGTTCCTAATAAAAAAGAATTGCGGCCAGGGGGGATCGAACCCGCGCCCCTGGCCGCGGCCTGGGGGCTAGCTGGGGCATATTTTTTTCGCGTGGCAAGGGGTTCGAACCACTTGTTTAATTAAAATATTGAACTAGCATTAAAAAATTACTTACAAAGTCATATGCATACTCGGCTGATCCACGGGATCTGCCCTTATGACGGGAGATGCCAGTACCCGGGCCTCCAGGCTCCGACATTCGATTCCTCCTACACTGCTCGCTCTTTGACTTCACCTCTTCTCTACCCCAATACTCGAGCAGTGCATTGAAGACGGCTTCATCCCATCCAGGCCTCTGGTTCTTGGTGAAGAACAACGTTTTCACGCTGTTCAGCATATCAGTGTATCTTTCCGCTGCCCTACGAAGGAACAGCTTATACACCTCCGTTGAGTTCGTAACGGAAGGGTCCCACCTAGTCACTCTCTGCCAAACAAAATATTATTGTACTCAATAGTCAATAAGCGTTAAAGTTTATAAATTAATCAAAATTAAATAGCGAATAACAAAATATAATGTACCTGAAATGACTCCCAGTACGTCTGCAGCCTCTGAGGAGATATCATCCGGAAAGTGAATGCACCGAGCTCCATTTGTTTATACATAATATCCCGAATAATCCTGGATACTTGATTCGATGGCATCAACCTGCAAAAACGGAATAAACACGCGAAAATAATAGACATATAAATATGACACAGTTTATTATTCACAAGTATTTAACTTACGTGCCACTGTAGATCCATATATCCAGGATCGAACCCGCAGGAGCTGGAGCTGGAGCTGGATGATCCTCATAAGACTCAGAGCCGACAGCGTCATCGTCTTCATCCTGCTGAATAATCGGTACCGGTACTGGTACCCTCGACCCAGATCCAGACGCTCCGTCTGACCCACATCGTCCCTTGGACCCAGACCCACCCCTCCATCCAGACGGTCCGCTCATCTGTAACAATAATTAAATAAAACCACATTATTACACTATTCAATAACAAATAATTCATCATATATTTAACATTAAAATGAAACACACATATTTATTACACTATATATTCAATATTCATCTGAGTTTTCATCCTCCTCCTCCTCTTCACTCTCCTCTTCCTCATCATCATCATTTTCTTCTTCTTCTTCTTCGTCTTCTCCTTCCTCTTCTTCATTATTTTTAATATCAATTAGTGCACCGTTGACATCTGTCAATATGATTGGATCATCATCCGTTTGCACAACATTAATTTGGGACTCAAGGTCGTCTTGAAAGGGGGGAAGCTCTTGTTCATTCGTTGGCACAGTTTCGACCAAGGATCTCGGTTTGATTTTGCAAACGGCCAACCATTCATGTCTACGCTTTCCCGGGTACTTGCAATAGTAAACTTGAGTGGCTTGACTTGCTAACACAAAAGAATCGTAACGGCCATATCTTCCCCTTTGATTAACGTCCACAAGTTTGTAATGAGGATGTACTCTAGTTCCATTTGGCACAGATGGATCAAACCACTTACACTTGAACAAAACAACATTTTTCTCAATACGTCCGGGGTACTCCAATTGCACTACTTCCTCGAGGATCCCGTAGAAATCATTCTCATCTGCATCATAATTTTTACCCTTGATACAAACTCCACAATTTGAAGTAGATTTGGATGAGCCATAAGTTCGTGTGTGAAATTTGTAACCATTCACGTAATATCCAGGGTATGTGGTGACACAACTCGAAGGACCGCTAGAAAGATCACGTATCCACCGATTTTGAATATTGTTTATCATTACAAGTTGTTCAAACCACGATGCAAACTCATCTTGTAGTCTATTATCTTGTTCAGCCCTCGAGAGTCCCGGTTGGTATTTTTGCAGTTGCTCGGAAAACATACTACAAAAGGGGATTTGATTATTTAATATACGGATTGACGGTATAATTAACAAAAGTTGAACGTTATAAACTTACTCGATATACGGTTGCAACTCGGGACAATTCAGTAACACGTACGTATGAGTCGTGTTTTTCTCCTCATCTACAATCCATCTTTTGTTCACCTTTCCAAGATGTCGACCAGGAGGTATAAATATGGACAAAGTACCTTTCGCTACTTCGGGTACCTCGCCCCAACCATCGTAATTACGAGGTACATTGTGCCGCCTCGTCTGAACGTGATCGCCAAAATAGAGGGAATAAAATATTGAGGCCTCTTTTGTTAAATACGCATTTGCAATCGATGCTTCAACATGCGCCTTGTTACCAACACTGAGCTTTAAATTGTGAAGATACCTAATTAAATGAATCAAGTGTTATATATATATATATATATATATATATATATATATATATATAAAATAACCATTTTAGGTAATCAAATAATTTACCTCTCAAATGGATACATCCATCTATACTGCACAGGACCAGCTATCCTTGCTTCGTATGCAAGGCGCACAGGCAGATGCTCCATCGAATTGAAGAAGCTGGGCGGAAAAATACGTTCCAACTTACACAATATAACTGGAACATCTGCTTCCAATAGAGCTGTTCTCTACTGTAATGGATGTAGAAGTTAACTCCTTAAAGAACAAACTAAGTTCAGTGATTGCTTTCCACACATTCGGCGGCAGAGTTTCACGAAAAGCAATCGGGAGTAGTCTCTGCATAAACACATGGCAATCATGACTCTTCATCCCAAACATCTTCAATTTGCTCCAGTCTACACATCGTGATAGGTTAGACACATAGTCATCAGGAAACTTCAACTCAGTTACCCATCTGCACAGATCATCCTTTTGACTCTTATCAAGTAAATAACAAGCTTTGAGATACTTTCCTGTGCGTTGACATTTCTCTAGAGAGGGACGACGACAATATTCATTAAGTTCATCCCTAGACTTATATGTGTCTTTTGTTTTCCCTTCCACATTCATCACTGTGTAGAACAAATTATCAAACATATTTTTTTCAATGTGCATCACATCCAAATTATGCCGGATCAAGAGGGTGCTCCAATATGGCAAATCCCAAAAAATACTTTTCTTCCTCCAGCCACCATCTAATCTTTTGTTGTGGGCCTCAGCACCCTCTTCTGTCACTTTCCGGTACCCCAACTAATCAATTTCTTGTAGAAGCATTTCACCTGTTCGGATGGGTGATGGGTCATCTGTAACTACTACATTCTTCGTGAATGCAGTCTTGTTCCTGCGATACGAATGTCCCCTAGGTAAGAACTTACGATGGTTATCAAACCACGACTGTTTGCGGCTGAGTTTTAAAGTGAAGGCATCGGAGTACTCAGCACAATATGGACAAGCAGTCCTTCCAGCGGTGCTCCATCTAGACAGCATTGAGTAAGCTGGAAAGTCGCTAATGGTCCAGATTAATGTGGCTCGCATCATAAAATTCTGCTTTCTAGCAACATCATAGGTTTCCACCCCATTTCCCCACAACATGTTCAAATCATGAATTAGTGGCTGTAAAAATACATCTAAATTATCCTTTGGATTTTTAGGACCAGGCACCAAAACCGTCAGAAACATGAATTGTTCTTTCATGCACAACCATGGGGGCAGATTGTACGGTGTCACTATCACTGGCCATGATGAATACTGTTTTCCCGACTGCCCAAACGGCTGAAAACATCAGTGCTCAAACCCAGCCTCACATTCCGTAATTCAGCTGCAAAATCAGGATATGAATAGTCCAGGTGTTTCCAAGCCAACGAATTTGCAGGGTGACGCATAACACCAGCCTCATCATTATAGCAACTAGCATGCCATATCATATCCTTAGCAGTAGTAGTGGACTGATACAGTCTCTGCAATCGAGGAATGATAGGAAAATAGAACATCTCTTTGAAAGGATTGTTCTTTTTCCATCGACCATCCACACCACGTCTAGCAGGTTTGAATCGTGACCGACCACAAACCTTACAAGATTCAAGTTCACTGTCTGCACCCCAATATATCATACAATTATTTGCACAGCAATCAATCCTCTCTACGGGAAGACCCATCCCACCCATCAACTGTTTAGTATCGAAAATTTCTTGGGCACCAGATTTTCTCGGAGGGCAAATCTCACTAATCAAATCAACTATTTGATTGTAACCTTTTCAGCATAGTCTATTCTCGGTTTTAATGTTTAAAAGACGGGCATTGAATGACAACCGAGAATGTCAATGAAAAAATGTGCGAAGCATGTCAAAAATTAGGTGGTGGTCCTCACTAAGGGGCTCTTCTTCCACATTTTGGAAGGCGATGTTAGGACCAGAAGTTAAGTCCATCATCATATTTTGGTACGAGCTAGGTCTTTGCGGTGTCGTCAACTCTATATGAAGTTGACGCCGGCTGATCATAGTTTCGGTGTGGCATAGAATTCCAATTTTGCTCACCGTGCAAAATCCAATTGTGATAATTAGACATAAACCCATGCCTAAACAAATGTGATTTCACGTCAATGGGTTCTCTAAATTTATGGTTCCTATATTTGAATTTCGAGCAAGGACACCTAATCTTTCCTCCACTCATCCATTCCGGGTTACTAGTAGTGAATTCTATAAACGATTCGATTCCACTAAGAAATTCGGGAGATATCATGCCATTAATCATTCTTGGACCATACATCCAACTACGGCTTGAATAATTCATCTGTTTCAAATTAATGAAGATTCAAAATTTAAATAAATCATAATTAATTCTTCCAGTTAATATATTTTTTCCTAATATTAATTAATATATATATTTTCTAAAAATTTCGGCAGAGTTTTGTTTTATTTTATCGTATTTCCCACTTAATATATCAAGTTAAATCCTAGTGCATCCATTTCCGACTTAATTAAAATTAATCAAGTCGGAACGCACATTCTACAACAAACAATACCAAACAATTCATCAACCCTCAACTCCAACATCAACTTGAATCGAACATCGATTCAATTTTTAAAATTAATATAATTGAACTATCATGCAAAATTTGATCGAACATCGATCATCATATATATATATATATATATATATATATATATATATATAAATTATTATATCATATGAGCATGCAAAATAATTTTAAATCAAATAATTTTTAGAATTAAATTAAAAGCATATTTAAATAATTAATTAAAAAAATAATACTTACGGTGATAGTGGTGGCTATGAAATTATACTCCCGGATCGAATCTTTTTCCAATAAACGTACACACCTACAAATATATAAATTATAGCAATTAAATTAAAATTATAATAATATTAATAATCAAAATTATATAATTGCATAATTACTAATTAATTAACACTAAATAATTATATAATAATCTTATACTACTAATTTTCCTAAATAATTACTAATAATCAAAATACACATAACAATTACAAAAATTAACACTAAATAATTAATAAATCACCAACTATAACAACAAATTATATAATTGCATAATTAATATTTTCCTAAATAATTAAAATACACATAACAATTATACAAATTAACTCAAAATAATTAATAAATCACCAACTATAACAACAAAATTAATAATAAAATTACACAAATACATATAAAAAAATACAAAATTTACTCACTAAAATAACAACAAAATTAACCGATTAAATCTAAAAAATTTACCGTAGAAATATCCCCGGGAACGAGTACTACAAAGCCCGACTAGTATTAGACCCAATTTTCGCGAGAAAGGCGGCGGTGGCGGCTTTTTAACAGCGGCGGCGATTTTGAGAGAAAGGGGGGCGGCGCTGTGCTGTGGGGGAGAAGGGTTGCCCGATTTAATAACTTGAGCTTAGCGAGGGGGGCCCAGCCCTCGGTAATTAGCGAGGGGGCCCCCAGCCCTCGGTAATTTTGGGCTTAGCGACGGCTTTGCCGTGCACTGGGCTTGCCGAGGGGCCCGTTACCCTCGTTAAAATGGCGAGGGGCTTAGCCCTCGTTTGGGCCCTCGTTAATTACCGAGGGGCCCATTTCCCTCGCAAATACCCTCGTTAATTTTGGCCCTCGGCTATCCCCTCGTTAATTACCGAGAGCTTTTTCCCCTCGGTAATTGCCCTCGTTAATACTTGTTTTTTTTTTGTAGTGTGTAGATTGGTATCACTATTTTGCTTAATTGAAACTCTTAGATTTTCATTTTTGAACTTTTGCTAATACTGAAGTTGTATTGTCTTGTTACCATTTCTTGCTGGTTTGAACAATGTCTGGGGTTTCATGTTTGTTGATCTGCTTTGCTTATATATCACGGGGAGTTAAAATGTTGATAGTTTTAATCGTTTACGAATTTACCGATAAAAAATAAATAAATAAATAAAATGTTGATAGATCCCATAATTTGTTTACTGTCTAATTTTTGTTCCGGAATTTTTAACTATATTGAGTTAAAAAAAATTAAATATATATATGCTTTCTGCCAATTATCTATATAATCTGTATATATCATCAAATAAATTAATGCAAAAACTTGTATGAGACCGTCTCATGACACCTAATCACTTTTTAATAAATTGTTATCACTTTTAAAAAAAAGTGATACAATTTAGTATAAAAGTGAAAACAAATTGAAAAGTGATAATAATTTATTAAAAAGTAATAACAATTTATTAAAAAAAGACTCTGTCTCATGTCCGTCTCATACAAGAGTGCCCTATAAATTAAATATACGCTTGCTTTCTGCACACATTTTATATAATTTGTATATATCATCAAATTAATTGTATATACACTTTCCAAATATCTGAATACAAATTGAACAACTTGATTTAAAATTTTAAAATTTTAAAGGTAGATTTTATATCTTCACTTAGGCTCCATTTGGATGGAGTCATATGAAATCAAGGGATTTGAGGATAATACACCATACATTTACAAATTAAAATGGAGAAAAACTAAATGAATGGATTTGGTTCACTCAAATATTACGGATTTCAAATCCCCAACAAAACCTAGTCATTTGAAATCCTCTCATTTTTTCCACTTTTACTTAATATTTGAGTGAATCGAATCAATTCATTTAGCTTTTCTCCATTTTAATTTGTGTAAATGCATGTATATTATCCTCAAATCCCTTGATTTCAAATCCACCCCATCCAAATGGAGCCTTAATGAATTTGTAAATCTCAATATAATAGATCCAGATTTTTTGACGAATCTTATTATAGAAATTGAAATAATTTTTTGAAAGGAAAAAGACATATATTAAAAGAATACTGGAATCAACCAGTACTGATTGAATACAAGAAGTCAGGAGGAGAGTCCCATGAGCAAAAATCTAGAGATGAGTTTTGGCATAAAAAGCTAGCTCATGAGCGACGAGGTTTGAATCTCGACTAACCCAACATAAATTACACTTAAATAAAGAAAGAAGCAGAGAACGGACATCCTCTCCTCACAAAAAGTAAGGACTGCAATAGAGCAATCTCCATCACCAAGAGCCATGGTAATAACAGCTAAAGCATCCCCAATAATAGTTGCATCTGTCCAACCACGATCCTTGGCAATTAGGGGAGCTTCACGAAGAGCATGGAATTCTGCCAATTCAGGATCACTAACTCTATCCACCTTTTTGGAAATACCATACATAAAAACACCATGTGGATCTTGGACAAAAACTCCCACTCCCAGAGAGTTATTTAGCAAGGAAACATCACCATCAAAAAAGATCTTCCAACCATTTTTAGGGATGCTAAAACAGATAGAAGAGAGTCGATGATGCTGCCTTTCAGGCCACCCCCAAGCAGAACGAAATTCCGCGAGAAGACGGGAGGTTAGAGTCGAAACCTCTCTTGCCTCAGAAGTAATGTCTTCAAAACAAGACTTATTCCGAGCGTACCAAATCTTATAAGCCAAATAACCAAAAAGCTCCACCTCTGCCTGATCACCATTATAAAGATCACCTCTCGAAACCAAAGCATGGCCGGAGGCTGTTCAAAGTTCCAAATAGAACTAAGAATTCCAGCAAATCTGTAAACTTCCTTAGCGAAAATGCAATGGAAAAATTGGTGCAGAGCAGTGCCTACTGGG
This sequence comes from Paraleonurus japonicus, assembly GCA_030762865.1. Lineage (NCBI taxonomy): Eukaryota > Viridiplantae > Streptophyta > Magnoliopsida > Lamiales > Lamiaceae > Paraleonurus > Paraleonurus japonicus. Next base: position 7,054,910 of record CM061059.1, on the reverse strand, counting down.
TCATTACAAAGGAAACAAAGATGGTCGGCAAGGACTCCTCTCTTCTGAAGATTTTCAATCGTTGGCAAAGAATTGGTACAACACCTCCAAAGGAAATGAAGAACACGGGGTGGCAACTTGAGTTTCCAAAGTTTTCTCCATAACGGATTGGGGCCAGTGCTTGAGGATGCTACATTCAGTTGGGAGAAAGCAATATGATAAGCGGACTTAACAGAGAATTTACCATTTTTGGAGTGGTGCCAAATCCAGTGATCACGTGCCGGGACCTGAGGGAGAGGGATGGCTAAGACCAGTTTAGCATCGTCCTCATGGAGGAGAGGTCGGACTCGCTGGGAATTCCATGATCTAGTAATAGGATCCAAGTGTATCTAGAAAAGTCATCTACTACAACAAGAGTATATTTCCTTCCACTGAAACTGAGAGGAGTAACAGGTCCAAACAAATCCAGATGAAGAAGTTGCAACACTCTTTCAGATGAGGAGGAGTTAATACTCTTAAACGAGTGTCTAGGCTGTTTACCTTTTTGACAAGCATCACATTTAAGATCAGTTGATAAAAGTTTTTCAGGTAATCCCTTAACAAGGTTCTTCTTAGCCAGCTTACTAAGGGTCTTGAAATTCAGATGACTAAGCCTTTTATGCCATAGCGGTGATATCTTCTCCACCCTTAGCCATCGACAAGTATCTTGGGAACAACTATTAAAGTTGGCCACATAGACATTACCATGTCTCGAAGCCGATTAATAGTACCTTATCTCGAGGAATTATCCAAAATATCACATTTATCTCTTGAGAATTTTACAAGAAAACCTTTATCACAAAGCCGAGAAACAGATAATGATTATGTTTCAACCCTTCAACAAAATATACCTCGATACCCGAATATCCTTGATAATCAAAGTACCTACACCTTTAGTCGACCACAATTATTATCACCAAATACAACTCTTGGACCATCAATGCTTTGAAAATTTGATAACAACTTCTTGTTATGGGTCATATGTTGTGAACGACCCACTGTCAATGTACCATATTGAAGCTAAGATCTCTTCCTTAAGTGATGATCCCCGTGAAATCTGTGAAACAGATTAGTTTTGAGGTACCCTAGTGATCTTGGGTCCTTTTGGGTCAAGAATCACTTTAGGAATCCAAACAAACATCTCATCGCAGACAATAAGTCGACTCAGATTTTCTACCAAATCATCTGTCTACAATAATATCATTTTTAAATGACAACTTGTTGTATTCAGATTGGGTAATTTTCCTAAACTTAGGAAATGTAGGATAGCATTTGCTCCTTCCATCAAAAGAATTATAATAAGAAAATTTTCTTATTTTGGTTCTTGGATTCCTTCTAGTCGATAGGGATTCTTCAAATTTGAATTCTTGGTTTCAGATCGAAGTTGTAGTCCTTATCCGACTAGTTGGTTTCCATGGACCAATTTTAATATCCTTTGATTGAACAGATGCTTTCACAAATTTCCTAGGTTTTTGAACATCGATTTATTGTTCCTATCATAACCAAGTCCCTGTCTTATCATGAGATTTTCGGGAAGTATTAAAAATATGATCTATTACCGATTGTGAATTATTAAGTGACTAATTTTGAAGACAAGCTTCACATTGTCTTTCTTAATTAATTCATTTTCAAAGACAGACTACTTCAAATTTATCTTTTAAAGTCTTGATTCATTTTCTAATCTTTCGGGTAAGTCTGGTGATGTATCAAGCTTGATCGATGAAAACATTCCCCCTTGAATGTTTCCTCAGTCTCAAAGCTGTTCATCACCTGCTTGCCTTTATTTAGAATTTGAATCTGATCCTTTAAAAATAAATTCTCTGTCTCCAGCTGTTTATAAGCAGCTAAAGATGTCTTTAAATCTCTCAATAATTCATGTATAACAGTTTGGTCATGATCAGATGCAGACTGACAAGAATCATTATCTGAAGATGAATAGTAGATTACCTCATTAGCCATGAGACAGATCTCATCATCTGATCCAAAATCAGATGAGGATGATGAAGATGATGATGATTTCTTTGGCTCTTTTTCTTCAGCCAACAAAGCTCTTTGATCTGCAAATCTCCTGTCTCTTTTCTTCCTCTTTTCTTCCCTTTCTTTAGGAGTAAGTTGAGGACAGTCATAGCTGAAATGTCCTGGCTTGTTGCAAGTATAGCAAATGTCACTCCTATCTGATCTGGGACTGGAAGTATTTCTTCTAACAGGTGATCTGTATCTTCTTGTCTGGCTCTTGTTTTTGTCATCATCTGAAGATTTATCCATCTTCCTATCTGATCTGGATCTTTGTCTATCTCTTCCTGCAAATCTCAATTTATTTCTCTTATACTTCATTCTCAATTTATCATACCTTTTTGTAAGTAAAGTCATCTGCTCTTTCAAAGATAGATCAGCTCCTACAGACTCTGTTGACACCTTGTCTTCTTTACTAACAAAGGCAACAGACTTGGATGAGGTGCTTGACTCCATCTCATCTTCCTCATCTTCTATCTGGATATCATACTCTAAAGCTTTAAGATGAGAAAATAAAGTATGGTGAGTAATAGAGGATAAATCTTGAGTTGCTTTAAGGATATTGGATTTTTTCTCTCCATCTCTTGGTTAATGATCTCAAAATCTTGTTGTTAATCTCCTTTTCTGAATAATTCTTTCCAAGATCACTGCTTTGTTGAGAAGATTTGTCAACCTCATATCAAAACGATCCACGAGACTCATTTTCTTTCATCTTGAATGTTTCAAATGTATGCAATCTTGATGTAACTTGTTCTCCTTAACTTGGTCAGATCCTTCACAAACATTAGCTAAGGTTTGCCACATTTCTTTGGCTGTTTTACATCTTTTAACCTTCTCTATCCAATCTTTACTCGAGTCTCTATGATTTGTTCTAGCTACTTGGTCAAGATTGTGGACCTTCCTTTCATCATTTGTCAATTCAGTAACTCTTCTTCTCTTGCCTAGTTCTTGATTCATTTTGCCTCTGCTCCAGTCTTTGGTGCCTCCATGGAAAAACTTTATAGGACCTTCCTCAAGAACCTCTTCCATTCTATCATGAATGGCCTTCAGATGATTTTCCATCCTAAATTTCCAATAATCATACTCTTCAATTGAAAATTCAGGCAGATTCCTGGACTTATTACTTTTACCTGATGACATGATGAAACAAAGACAAAATACTCCACAAAATCTTATTAGTAGCACTGTTAGAAATGAAAGAAAATGAAGAAAATCAAGATTATTTCAGAATCTTGTTCAAGACCTAAAATCAATATCAGAACAGCTTAACACTGCTTTGATACCACTTGTTGGTCCCGGAAAGTTGAGTTGATTAAAACCTTGAGAATGCTTCCTAGAACAAAATCTAGAAAGGGGGGGTTTGAATAGATTTTGTAGATTTTTCAAATCTTTCAAAATCAATTCAAAATATCAGATTAAGCACAGCGGATTAAGATTAAATTCTCAACTTCTTATAAGATCAAAAGCAAGGTTGATATACTGATTTTAGTTAAGATTCTGAATTTAACTCTTGATGAAACACAAATTGAAAATCAAACAGAAAATGAAGAAAGCAAGAAATAACACCAGGATTTATAGTGGTTCGGATTTTAAAATCCTACATCCACTCTCCTTCCTCAATTTGAAGAAGGGACTCTACTTACTGCTTACTTTCTCACTTCCAGCTTACAACTTACAACTTGTACAACTCTTCAAATCTTCAATCTCCTAGACTCTTCTTCTAGAAATCTAAATCATATAAGTGTATATTGAATTTTGAAGATTACAGGAAAAGTGTTCTAAAAACACTTGGAACTTTTTGAAACTCTCTAGAAATTCTTGTGAAAAGATTGTGAAATCTGAATAGTGAATTGTGTAAATCAAATATGCATAAGTGTTATCTATCTTTAAAAATGAAAACCTAGACCTATATATAAGTCTGAAAAGTCGTTAGTTTGTTAGTTAGTTCTAACAAACTTGAAATCGCTTAACAAACTTAATCTTGAAAATCGCTTAAAACCTCGGGCCTGATTCTTCCTACTGTCTGCAAATGACTTGGTGAAGATTAGCCTTTCTTATTCTACTCAGCTTATCTTGACCTCGCCTCGAGCTCTTTATACTTGTCTCCTGCAGATGACTAGAATTGAGCTTGTCTCCAGATGACTTGTCATTCCTCGTCTCCAGCTGACTTGAACTAATCTACCTAGTCTCGATCAGCCTTCGTACTAGAACTTAGTCTTCAGTTCTACATCATAGTCTGCTCATCTGGAACAGTCTTTTAACTCATCAAAACAATCTTGGTCTAACAATTTCCCCCTTTTTGATGAAGTTAAAACCTACAAGAATAGACACACTCACAGCTGAAGTTAGTTTAGAGTTTATCAAGATCAATAGATAGGTATCAAAGCACATTTTTCACATTACAACAGATTTATTCACATATAAAAACTTTAGATCTTTTAGACTCCCTAAAAAAACTTAGAAAACCAAATGAGTCTTCAAGACTTAGTTAAAATTTGAAAACATTTTTAAGTCTGAGAGATAAAATTCTCAGATGACTTATACTTAAGAAAATTTTAAGTTTTTCTTAAAACAAAAAATAAAACTTTAAGAAATTAATACACATAAAATGAATCAAACAAAGTATATTCATATTGGATTTACAAAGATTACAGATGAGAAGATAATAGAAAAGTAGAAATAAGGAAAAGAAAAATCCTGTTTCTATCGGGTCTTCCCACCTGGTCTTCATCTCGGTATCATCGCCCAATTGAATACCCGCCTCCTAAGCCGCTTTATATCCTCCTCTTGAGTGAGTCCAGATTCAGCCCGCCTTCTTCAAAATACCCTTTACCTGGGCCTAGGTCCAGTGGATCCATCTCGATTTCCCGGGCGGGGATGGCATACTCAAAAGCCGGAGAGATCAGGTTGACGTTGAACTCAACATCGGCTTCTTCCAGCAGACGATGATAGAACTCCGCATCAACCTTCTCCATCCACTCATGCCAAGCTAAACTGGATCTTGCCGAGAAGCTCCGGGCCCTTGAGAATATACCGTAAATATATCCACATTCCCTCCAGATTTTTGTCTTTGTACTCAATGCATATTTCCCACAAGCCAGCTTTAGGAGGAGGAGCAGATGTGTTGTGGAATGGCCTCGAACTTCCCACCGCCTTGATCTTTGATTAACCATTTGCGCTCAAGCAGTGCTCCGTAAGACGTTGGAGTCTTTCTTCTTCCTCTCGCTTCTTCTTTTCTTTCTTGCCAAAATATTCCATCTCTCTCTTAATCCTTTTGATCTCGCTCTTCGAGAGATTGGAATAATCAGCCTTCCCTCTTTCCTTTTCCTTTAGCAAGAGCCTCAGTAATGAGTTCACTGATCGGGGCTCAATGATCGCTACTTCTTTTCCCTTCCCCTTGGCTCCTTTGATTGATTCTTTTAATCGAGCCAAGAGCTTCTCTCCGACCTTTCCTCCCTCTTCTTTCCTTCTCTTCTCCTCATCCTCCTTCAAAGCTTCCTCCAGTTGACTCACCCTCACTGAGAGCAGCCACTCATCGATTTGATCCGAGCTTCCTCCTTGGCTGCCTCCCGGTGTCACCTGTGTTGGCCTTCATGCCCACGTCTTTCCCGGGTCTCCTCGACCACACTGTGAGGGCTCGTCTTTTCTCTCGCTTCAGCCTTTTTCCCCTTTTTAACTTCAAAGCAGCCAAGTCTGAAAGTTTTGCATCCAGAGCGTTGCACTTGACCCGAAGTCCGAGTGGTCTACAACCAACTCATTCACCACCAGCTGATTGTACCCCCATAACCTCCTCCTTCAACGCCCTCGGCTCCTCCTCCATTGATTTCACTTTTACCAAAGCCAAAGACAGAGTTAGTGACATCTATAATTTTATCGACAATGTTACCTCAACTTCCTTCATGTCAAGCAAGATAGTGTCGATTATGACTTTGACCATCCTCCTCGTCTTTCTTTCCATTTTCCATTTTCGGAATGAATGTAGCATTGACTTTCTTCTCGACGAGGGATAGAATAGAGGATATGGCTGTGGTGGGGCTCAGATCAGTGTCTTCATCCTCAGTTGAGGAGTCAGACGAGGAAAGTATTTGTTCTGGTTGAGGAGATGGGAGAGGAATAGATTGTGTTTGAATAGTTGGAAGAGAAGAGTAAGATATTATTGGGATTGGAGAGGTCTGGACTGTAGGGAGAGGTATTTGTTCAGATGGGGTTGGGAGAGATGTTTGAAGTTGGGTAGAAGGAATGGATAAAGGGGATGGGGTAGATTCTATAAGTGGGGTTTGGATTTGGACTGTAGGGGAGATAGGCTGTTGAAGAGGCTCTGGGATACCAGCCTGGGATATCCCTTCATTGCCAATTTGGATTTGTGGGGCTTCAGGCTGAGGCACAGGCTCAGAAATGCCAGCCTGAGGCATTTCTTCACTGCCGGGTGTGGGAGATAAGGAAGGAGATGTGGAAAGACTTGTACCGCCTCGGAATTGGGGAAAGAACAGCTTCATCGGTTGGGGAGAGAGAGAGCCTCCACTGACCAACCTCGGCCGCTATCTCAAGAATCGGAACCTCCTCTCGGTAGCAGGGGTTGATGGATCTATCTCGCTGCTCGGAGCTACCAGACTTGGTGGATCCTTGAGCTCGGGGCTGCTCGCCTTGGCCTCCTCACCAAGGGAATTTCTCGCTTCCTCTTCTTCCTCTTCATCTCGAGGCAACCTTGGCAGGAGCAGCAGATGAGCTTTCCCCTTCTTTTCTCTCGAGGCTTTCACCAACCTCCTCTTCCTCCTCTCGAAACATCCTCGGGACCACAGCACTGCTTTCAAGCAGTTGGACTTGAGGTGCGACCTCAGCCGCCGCCGCTTCATGTCCCCTCTGTTTCGACCTCCACCGGGGCCACCTCAATTTGTTCTGCGCTGACCCCGACCCTCAACACCTGCAGCCGCCATCCTCTCGAGCTCGGGGCGCGCATCGGACTCATCATCCGAAGTCTGGAATTCCTCCCACTGTCATCATCCTTTGTGAGGATGCCCTTCGCTTCGAGTATTTTTTAGTACCTATTCTCCAGCCAGCCTCCCTATTCAGCCCTTCAATTAAAACAAGTGATTTTATTGAAGAGACGATCAGAGAAGTAGGAACCCACCCCTCTGCAGGTTGACTTGAAAGTGAGGCGTTTCTTCTCCTCCCCGAGCTTATGAAGTAACAGCTCTACCCAGTTCACTTGCACTCCATCCAAGATGGCTCGCATCACGCACAACTGGGTTTGGTTAACCCATCATGTGAGCTCTGCTCACCCAGCATCGCCTTAGTAACCACGGTCATCAAGAATCGAAACCTCCTTCTCAACAGTTCTTCTTTAAATCCCTCGCGAGTCCCCCCCGTAAGTGACCCTCGCCATCATCGAAGGATTCTTCCCACTCATCTTCTTTGTACGTCAATGGATTAACTCCCTCCATTGACGTATCAAAGATCCCGCAATATTCTCTTGGGAATAACTCAGTGTCGTTCCGTCGATAGAAGTATCAAAACCGTCCTGAGTGTCCTCCATTCTCGCCAAAAATTCTGCACCCAGTAAATCCGCTGTTCTGTTTTGAGGAGACTTTAGTGATAGAAATCCTCTGAGACGTGAAGCTTCGAGGAGGCGAAGAATTCTCGCAGATTCTCGGGTCATTTGTGGTTTGAAATCAACATACATTTCCGCTTTCAAACGGTTTTTGAAATATTCCTCATTCATTTTGAAATGAGAAATATTTGTGGAAATGTATGTGGGTTTATAAGTTTTGGTAGTTTTTGAAGAAGATGCCATTGGAAGTTTTTGTGAATTTGTAAAGGGTTTGACAAAATATGCAGGTTTTCTGAGAATGGAAAGAAAAAGTTTTAGGGAAGAAGAAGATGTATTTATAGGGGGGAAGATTGGAAAGAGAAACCGCCATTTTTGAAAATATGAATTAATCTCAGCCATTTATTCAAAAAGTTTTTACTGAGTATTAATCAACGGTTAAAAACAAAGATAAACGATTAGGATTCAGCGCGTGAATTGTAATCGCCTTCGGAATGCGTAAATAGTTATTTTATAGACTGTTGATTTGACCGATATAGGTTACTTTATTCAGAGAAGTAAGTATACCTGACGTCAGCCACGTGATATCTTACTTCAACTGAAGGTTTCCTAATCAGATGGGTTTGAAAAACAGATTAGCTTAAAAACAGATAGGTTTTAGAAAGTCATCTGATAGAGTAACCTGTCTGATCCTGAAAACCAACAATTTAAATGTAACTTTTTAGTATTTTTCAAACCAGGTTTAAACAAAACACACTTAGAAATAATTTTTTTTTTTAAAAAAAAAATTTAAGAAACAACATAGACTCAGGTTAAGAATAAAGGAGTTTGAATAAAAGAATTAATCGGTGTTATTCGAGACCCGTTCTCGCAAAAACATAAACTCAAAAGAAACCATCGAAGCTTAAGGTAAATCGATAGAATGTTAATAGTCATCTGTTTTCTCAGGGGTTTGGTGACTATTATGTCCTTGTCGATTTACTCAATGTCGACAAGTAATTATCAATTCAGATAAGGTCAATATGACTAATCCTTGATTCTTGATTCCTAAAAAGGAGATCAATGATATCAGCTACCGATTGCCCTTTGACACATATCTAGTCCGATAATTCTTTCTAGACATTAATTTTAAAGAAAGGAAAAGAAATAAGAAAACAAATGCACACAATTAGAAATCAGCTAAAGATGCATCAAGTAATCCTAATTCTAAACACATTTCTTTGAATCTAGACTCACCTAATGGTTTTGTAAGAATGTCACTTTTTGTGATTCAAGTGGCAATTTTCTCAATTCTAATGTCATTCTTTTCAACATGATCTCTAATGAAATGATGCCTAATATCTATATGCTTGCATCTAGAATGTAAAACAGATTGTAAGTCATTGCTATTGCACTATTACTATCACAAGAAATTGGAACAAATTGATGTTTGAATATTATAGTCTCTAAGTCGTTGACTAATCCAGAGGAGTTGAGAGCAACAACTTCACCTGCCATGTATTCAGCTTCGGTTGTGGAGGTGGCAATGATGTCTGTTTCTTAGATAACCAAGAAATTAATTTGTTGCCTAAGAATTGACACGTTCCGTTAAGTGGATTTTCTATCAATCTTACATCCTCCAAAGTCTGAATCAATAACCCGATAGCTCAAAGTTGTCATCACCGGGTACCATAACCCTACTTGTAAAGTTCCTTTGAGATATCTAAGAATTTTCTTAGCAGTCTCCAGATGAGTTTTCTTGGGATTAGATTGGAATCTTGCACATACCCCAACCGCAAATGCTATGTCCGGGTCTACTTTGCAAGTGAGAGATAGAGAAGAGATCCAATCACCCACGATACTCCGTTGCATCGGTGGGTATCCCCGCTCATCCGAATCCATTGAGAAGTTAGTTGCCATAGGTATTTTGACTTCTCTCGCTAGTAATCATTCCAAATTTCTCAATCGATCCTTAGCATACTTAGATCGATGTATAAATATACCCTTACTCATCCGTTTAATTTGTAAGCCTAGAAAGTATGTCAATTCTCCCATCATTGACATTTCAAACCTCGTTTTTCATGAGAATGCTAAACTCTTCACATAATTTCAGATTAGGTGAACCAAAAATTATGTCATCTACATAAATTTGAACTAGTAAGATGTTGCCATCTACTTCCTTTCTAAACAAAGTTCTATCAATCTTACCTTTAGAAAAACCATTTGATGTCAAGAAATCGATAGAGTATCATACCAAGCTCGGGAGCTTGTTTCAGTCCATATAGAGCTTTATTGAGTTTATAGACTTTGTTATTGGTCTTAAACCTGTGAGGTCGCTCTACACAGAGACCTCCTCAAGTAACACACCATTAAGAAAAGCAGACTTAACATCCATTTGAAAAACTTTGAAAGACTTATATGCAAAGAAATGCCAAGAACAATCTTATTGCCTCTAATCTCGCAATCGGAGCATAGGTTTCATCATAGTCTATTCCCTCGATCGTGAATAACCTTGTGCAACCAGTCTTGCCTTTATTTCGAACAATAGTATTGTTCTCATCTGCTTTATTTTTAAACACCCATTTGGTGCCTATAATCTTTCTCGTAAGGGTCTTTCCACTAGATCCCATACATTTTGTCTTTCAAATCGATGCAGCTTCTTCCCGCATGGTTGTTATCCATTTGGGTTCGATAATGCTTCCTCAATAGACTTGGGTTCAAGAAGCGACACATAACAACCGAAAAGACTTTCGCAGAGTCTAACATCATTCGTGTTCCGCACACTACTAGATGGGTCTCCGATAACTCGATCGATGGATGATAGCTTCTCATCCTTTTGCCTATATGAGGAGAAGGATCCTCATCTTGAGTCTCGGTTGGCAACTCATCCGACTCAACCTCAACCGACATTCCCCCTTCATCAACCGACTCGGCCGATCACATGATGTCAAAGGTGTCTCGATTCGAAGGAGTCTCGATCAAGTTGTCTTCTCGATTATCGATGGGGATTCTTCTTCATCCGATTCTCAATCAAGAGTAGGTAGATAAATAGTTCTATGTTTATTCTTGGATAATTCAATTTTATCTAGATTTTCGTAAATTTGATTCACTTTATCTCGAGAAGGAATACAACTCATCAAAAACAACATGAGGAGTTTCCTCCACACAAAGGGTTGTCTTGTTAAAAACTCTAAATGCCTTTGAAGTATTAGAATATCCCAAGAATATTCCATCACCGCTTTAGCATCAAAAGTTCTTAACTTAGATTTCCCATTGTTATGAATGAAACACTTACAACCAAAAGCTTTGAAGTATGAGATCCTTGGAATCTTACCCTTCCAAATCTCATAAGGAGTCTTACCCTTATCTTTGACAACTAAGCACCTATTTCGGGTATAGCAAGTCGTGTTGATAGCTTCAGCCGAGTAACCTATGAGGGGTATTATACTCACCAACATGCTCGGGCCGCTTCCTTCAAAGTTGTATTCCTTCTTTCAACCACTCCATTTTGTTGAGGAGTTCTTGCTGAAGATGTCTCATGTATAATTCCAAACTCATTGAAGAAGTTAGATAAACAAGAATTCAAAAATTTTGCACTTTATCACTCCCGATTTTAATAATATTAACTCCCTTCTCATTCTCAATTTGTCTCAACAGATCAGAATCTTGTTCATAGTCTCATTTTTCTTGAAAAGAAATATGACCCAAGTGTATCTAGAAAAGTCATCTACTACAACAAGAGTATATTTCCTTCCACCGAAACCGAGAGGAGTAACAGTCCAAACAAATCCAGGATGAAGAAGTTGCAACACTCTTTCAGATGAGGAGGAGTTAATACTCTTAAACGAGTGTCTAGGCTGTTTACCTTTTTGACAAGCATCACATTTAAGATCAGTTGATAAAAGTTTTTCAGGTAATCCCTTAACAAGGTTCTTCTTAGCCAGCTTACTAAGGGTCTTGAAATTCAGATGACTAAGCCTTTTATGCCATAGCCACCGATATCTTCTCCACCCTTAGCCATCAGACAAGTATCTTGGGAACAACTATTAAAGTTGGCCACATAGACATTACCATGTCTGAAGCCAGTTAATAGTACCTTATCTGAGGAATTATCCAAAATATCACATTTATCTCTTGAGAATTTTACAAGAAAACCTTTATCACAAAGCCGAGAAATGAGATAATGATTATGTTTCAACCCTTCAACAAAATATACCTCGATACTCGAATATCCTTGATAATCAAAGTACCTACACCTTTAGTCGACCACAATTATTATCACCAAATACAACTCTTGGACCATCAATGCTTTGAAAATTTGATAACAACTTCTTGTTATGGGTCATATGTTGTGAACAGCCATTGTCAATGTACCATATTGAAGCTAAGATCTCTTCCTTAAGTGATGATCCCCGTGAATCCTGTGAAATGATTAGTTTTGAGGTACCCTAGTGATCTTGGGTCCTTTTGGGTCAAGAATCACTTTAGGAATCCAAACAAACATCTCATCTCGCAGACAATAAGTCGACTCAGATTTTCTACCAAATCTGTCTACAATAATATCATTTTTAAATGACAACTTGTTGTATTCAGATTGGGTAATTTTCCTAAACTTAGGAAATGTAGGATAGCATTTGCTCCTTCCATCAAAAGAATTATAATAAGAAAATTTTCTTATTTTGGTTCTTGGATTCCTTCTAGTCTCGATAGGGATTCTTCACCAATTCTTGGTTTCAGATCGAAGTTGTAGTCCTTATCTCGACTAGTTGGTTTCCATGGACCAATTTTAATATCCTTTGATTGAACAGATGCTTTCACAAATTTCCTAGGTTTTTGAACATCTCGATTTATTGTTCCTATCATAACCAAGTCCTGTCTTATCATGAGATTTTCGGGAAGTATTAAAAATATGATCTATTACCGATTGTGAATTATTAAAGGTGACTAATTTTGAAGACAAGCTTCACATTGTCTTTCTTAATTAATTCATTTTCAAGACAGACTACTTCAAATTTATCTTTTAAAGTCTTGAGTTCATTTTCTAATCTTTCGGGTAGTTCGGCCGATGTATCAAGCTTCACTCGATGAAAACATTCCCCTTGAATGTTTCCTCGCCTCAAAGTCTGTTCATCACCCGCTTGCCTTTATTTAGAATTTGAATCTGATCCTTTAAAAATAAATTCTCTCTGTCTCCACTGTTTATAAGCAGCTAAAGATGTCTTTAAATCTCTCAATAATTCATGTATAACAGTTTGGTCATGATCGATGCAGATCGACAAGAATCATTATCTCAAGATGAATAGTAGATTACCTCATTAGCCATGAGAGAGATCTCATCATCTCGATCCAAAATCGATGAGGATGATGAAGATGATGATGATTTCTTTGGCTCTTTTTCTTCAGCCAACAAAGCTCTTTGATCTCGCAAATCTCTCTGTCTCTTTTCTTCCTCTTTTCTTCCCTTTCTTTAGGAGTAAGTTGAGGACAAGTCATAGCTGAAATGTCCCGGCTTGTTGCAAGTATAGCAAATGTCACTCCTATCTCGATCTGGGACTGGAAGTATTTCTTCTAACAGTGATCTCGTATCTTCTTGTCTCGGCTCTTGTTTTTGTCATCATCTCAAGATTTATCCATCTTCCTATCTCGATCTCGGATCTTTGTCTATCTCTTCCCGCAAATCTCAATTTATTTCTCTTATACTTCATTCTCAATTTATCATACCTTTTTGTAAGTAAAGCCATCTCGCTCTTTCAAAGATAGATCAGCTCCTACTGCACTCTGTTGACACCTTGTCTTCTTTACTAACAAAGGCAAAGACTTGGATGAGGTGCTTGACTCCATCTCATCTTCCTCATCTTCTATCCGGATATCATACTCTAAAGCTTTAAGATGAGAAAATAAAGTATGGTGAGTAATAGAGGATAAATCTTGAGTTGCTTTAAGGATATTGGATTTTTCTCTCCATCTCTTGGTTAATGATCTCAAAATCTTGTTGTTAATCTCCTTTTCTGAATAATTCTTTCCAAGATCACCGCTTTGTTGAGAAGATTTGTCAACCTCATATCAAATCGATCCACGAGACTCATTTTCTTTCATCTTGAATGTTTCAAATGTATGCAACACGATCAGTAACTTGTTCTCCTTAACTTGGTCAGATCCTTCACAAACATTAGCTAAGGTTTGCCACATTTCTTTGGCTGTTTTACATCTTTTAACCTTCTCTATCCAATCTTTACTCAGAGTCTCTATGATTTCTGTTCTAGCTACTTGGTCAAGATTGTGGACCTTCCTTTCATCATTTGTCAATTCAGAACTCTTCTTCTCTTGCCTAGTTCTTGATTCAGCTGCCTCTCGCTCCAGTCTCTTTGGTGCCTCCATGGAAAAACTTTATAGGACCTTCCTCAAGAACCTCTTCCATTCTATCATGAATGGCCTTCAGATGATTTTCCATCCTAAATTTCCAATAATCATACTCTTCAATTGAAAATTCAGGCAGATTCCTGGACTTATTACTTTTACCTGATGACATGATGAAACAAAGACAAAATACTCCACAAAATCTTATTAGTAGCACTGTTAGAAATGAAAGAAAATGAAGAAAATCAAGATTATTTCAGAATCTTGTTCAAGACCTAAAATCAATATCGAAACTGAAAACAACTTAACACTTGTTGGTCCGATACCACTTGTTGGTCCCTAGAACAAAAAGTTGAAAGTGATTAAAACCTTGAGAATGCTTCCTAGAACAAAATCTAGAAAGGGGGGGTTTGAATAGATTTTGTAGATTTTTCAAATCTTTCAAAATCAATTCAAAATATCGATTAAGCACAACGGATTAAGATTAAATTCTCAACTTCTTATAAGATCAAAAGCAAGGTTGATATACTGATTTTAGTTAAGATTCTGAATTTAACTCTTGATGAAACACAAATTGAAAATCAAACAGAAAATGAAGAAAGCAAGAAATAACACCAGGATTTATAGTGGTTCGGATTTTAAAATCCTACATCCACTCTCCTTCCTCAATTTGAAGAAGGGACTCTACTTACTGCTTACTTTCTCACTTCCAGCTTACAACTTACAACTTGTACAACTCTTCAAATCTTCAATCTCCTAGACTCTTCTTCTAGAAATCTAACACATTATAGTGTATATTGAATTTTGAAGATTACAGGAAAAGTGTTCTAAAAACACTTGGAACTTTTTGAAACTCTCTAGAAATTCTTGTGAAAAGATTGTGAAATCTGAATAGTGAATTGTGTAAATCAAATATGCATAAGTGTTATCTATCTTTTAAAAATGAAAAACCTAGACCTATATATAAGTCTGAAAAGTCAGTTAGTTTGTTAGTTAGTTCTAACAAACTTGAAACTGCTTAACAAACTTAATCTTGAAAACTGCTTAAAACCTCGGCTGATTCTTCCTACTCGTCTGCAGCTGACTTGGTGAAGATTAGCCTTTCTTATTCTACTCAGCTTATCTTGACCTCGTCTGAGCTCTTTATACTTGTCTCCTGCAGATGACTAGACTTGAGCTTGTCTCCAGATGACTTGTCATTCCTCGTCTCCAGCTGACTTGAACTAATCTTGACCTAGTCTGATCAGCTTCGTACTAGAACTTAGTCTTCAGTTCTACATCATAGTCTGCTCATCTGGAACAGTCTTTTAACTCATCAAAACAATCTTGGTCTAACACGTTCTCATGGTATCTTGCTGTCTGCTACCGCCAAAGACGGCAACAACGGTACATCTATTTTATTTCTGTTAAATTTTATTAAATGTGCAATATTATATTAGCTATGTGCAATTAAATTTTGCACTTTAGCTATGTTATGTTCATTTTTCAAAACATAAGTGCAATTCTAAATTTGCACACAAGTATCAGTTTAATATTATATTTTTCAGGTTTATTTCCTGTAGCATTTGCTATTGTATCAGCCGAAAATACAGATAACTGGTGTTGGTTTATTCGCAATGTCCATGAAATTTTGATTCACAAGAAGAAAATTTTGTACCTATCCGATCGCAACACTGGTATTATGTCGGCATTCAAGAATTTGTTTGATGAGGATGTCCACTTTTTTTGTCTGTATCATCTGCTTCTCAACCTTAAGGGCAGATTCTCTACTGGTTGGACTAACAAGATGCGTGCTAATCTGGGAGATTTATTCAAAGCATGTGCTTATGCCCCATCTAAACGGCTGTTTGAAGAACATAAGAAAGCTTTCCTTGAAGTTGGTGGCAAAATTGCAGAAGAATGGTTTGAACAGTTGCCAGTTGAAAAATGGGCAGTGGCTTATTCTCCAAACATAACTCATTATGGTGAGATGACATCCAACGCAGCGGAGTCATTCAACAACTGGATTTTAGAGGCACGATCCCTTCCAGTTGCTAAATTGTGTGATTGGATACGTTTCAATGTATCCAGGTGGTTTGTTGAACGTAGGGCAGAATCTAAGGATTGGACCACCCCTATAGTCCCAAAAAAGTATATTAAATGGAGTGTCCTTTCTGAGAATTCTATGTCATGGAAAGTAACAACCTGCCCTGGTGGTGAGTTTGAAGTATTTTCTGGTTTAACATTTGTGGTGGATTTGAAGTGTAGGACATGTTCATGTTTCATGTGGCAGACTAAAGGCTTCCCATGTGCTCATGTCGTTGCAGTTATTCAAAAACACTGTAAAGATTTGTATGAGTACATTGATGAGTCTTACTTTTCAGAATCTTATCGACAAACATATGAGTGTGACATCTCTCCAATTCCAGATAGTCTCCAGTTTGAATACTCGTCCAACGATGAAGGTACGAAGATTCTCCCACCAATTATACAGCGTCAACCTGGGAGACCTAAAAAATCAAGAAATGCTTCCTACGGCGAGTTTCCGAAGAAAAATGCATAGAATCTCTGGTACAACTTTTGTTTTTGTTTTCTAGCATGGAGTTTTCTTGATCAAAGTTTCAGCCTAGTGAAACTTGTTATTGTGCTATTCCAAAACAAGTTTCCCTAAGTGTATGGCTGATTTTTTTAGTTTCAGTTGGTTTATACAACTGAATTTTTTGTTAAACAGCCTATTCATCAATATCTATATTATCCTCTTATTTTTAGTTCATTGATTGATCATTTTCAGTAGGTTTCATGTTCAATTTTTTTTACTGTTTGAATGCATAAATGGTTGTGTATATCATAATTGCAATCACATTCAGTTAAAAATGAGAAACTTTATTATTCCATCTTCACATTGCATTGACACTACAAATCACATTACAATGACAGTACTAATCACATTACAAGCATGGCAATAATCCCACATATTATACACACTGCAATTATGGTGAACATATTTGCTATTATCAATGTTGCAATTGTTATTTCATATTTGTTCTTAGACACTACTGTTGAATCTTGACAAACTGTAACTCTGTCTCGTCTGCTACTTGAAACCTCATCCATCTCATTTGAAGTAGAACTCCAATCTAGGGGTTGACACCAATGAGACCATCCATGTTGTGCACAATTGTAGTACAATCTCCCCGGATTATTTTGTGTCTCCGAAACCTTTATCGTTGTCGGGCAACGGCAACATTTGCAATATGATCTTGAATACCTGGGGTAAGTATGCCCTGTGTATGAAGACATGTATTGTGTGATGTGTTGTGTTTGTTTTTTTTTTTTTTTTGTTTTTTTGTGGCTAATGCATGTATTATGCACTCCTTCTTATAGTTATGAAATGCCACTGAGTCCACTATTGCAACGGCCATATTTGGGTAACGGCTATATTTGCAACATTATATTACTGCTTAAAAAATCGGACTGATGTTTAAGTTTCAGTATTTAATTCTAGATATATTTCTGTGCAATTATATCTGCACATTAGTATAATTTTAACATTCAGTAAATATTGCACAATTAGTCTTTTAATAATGCAATTGTTGGATTTTTTTCCTAGTGTATAAAAATTTTGCACATTAAACTTGTTTGTAATTTTTCTAATTTTTTACATCTATTTGTAATTTTGCCTTATTTTTTTGGTCTTCTGTGCAAAAAAATTTGTGCTTCTGTGCAAATTTTTTACACCTAGTTGTAATAAGACTTACCTCTTTCTACCTTATTGTAAATGACCCAAAATTTTGTTCTTAATAAAATGGGCCCAGTACAAACATGTATCCTTGTACTAATGGTGCTCATTAATTGTATGTTATTTTTGTTGGGCTCAATTAATATGTCTTACTATCCGGCCCACTATAACAACGGCCCATTATATTATTCTACTAATTTGCAACTTTTGGCCCGAAATCCGATGATATAATACAAATTTTTTCATTCTAAATACTAATTTTTGAACAGTTCATTTAATTTTTTGGCACTAAATTCGAATATTTTATACATATTATGTAATTTTTACTCTAATATGCACTTTATTAATTATTAATTTTGCACATATATATTTCTGTGCAAATATATTTGCACATTAGTATAATTTTAACATTCAGTAAATATTGCACAATCAGCCTTTTAACAACTCAATGTTTGGATTTTTTTCCAGATGTGCTTTTTTATTGATTAATAATTTTGCACATAATTAGAAAAATAATCAAATCCACTGGAAAATTTAAAGGTACCCTATTTCAGCAATCTTATTGACAGTTGTTATTCAAATATGTGTAAAAACTTAAGGGAGTTATTGTTCCCAGAAACTATTAAAAAAAATTTTCGTTTATCTACAATTTTTTTTTTAATTTTCATTTTTGCACATATAGATTGTATGTATTATTAAACAGTTGTTATTCAAATATTTCACACTTCATAACTGTAATAACTTATCCAAACTCCTATTAACTTCCATACTTGCTATTTGACGGTTGTCCCCTCATCTTCAACCTTGGAAAACATTACAAATCACTCTAATTAGTATAGGTTATCTCTTGACTTTAAAATAAAAAAAAACATGTATCGCATAACCATCGATTACTACATTAATGTTGGATTATTTAATTAATTTTTCGTGCTTAGCCTAGATTCAGGGATCTTTTACCAAGAACAATAAAAACCTGCAGATAAAAAGACACTCAATCACGTCTAAATCAACATCATCTTTTTCACGCTACCCTCTACTGTTCATCTTCTTCCTCAACGTTTTCTGCAAAAAAATGGATCACTCACGTGAGAATCCAAACATCTTGCAAGCTTTACTGTTTTTCCCCCCATAAATTTTTGCACTGGTACTTGTTTTCTTACCCCCCAAGATTTTATGCATATGCAAATGTGTATGCAAAACATGGAAAGAAATAATTGAGTCTGCGCCCTTCATTGAGGACAATGCTAGAATAATGAAATTACAAGAACAAAGGTTTTTTTTTACTGGTGCTGAACGTGGCTTCACCTCTTTACCTTACAATAAAACACCGTGGGACAGTCTTCACAATGAAAGGCGTATTGAAAGAGATGAAGAGCCCAAGCAAATTGTGGCCTGCTGTGAAGGTTTGATTCTCTATGCCACTCGACGTGATCGTTTTTTTTTAATGAACCCCTTCAATAATCAGAGACGTGAGATTCCTTTTTCTCACATTCCTTTCCCTTACCATGTTAAATAACATTGCATGTTTTGCTATGAAATACATTTCTGAAAGAAATGAATACATCATAGTTAGACTTACATATTTTATTGATATTTTTTTTGAAACCAATGTCCAAACCTTTTCAACTGCTTCGAATCGATGGTCCAATTTCATACCTTTTAAATTTGACCGTCCAATGGGTCATACTTGGGGTCGTGGGCAAACGGTAATTTCCTTTGGATGCTCAATTTGGATGGTAAGTTGGCCATTGGTTCTATGAATACGAGAATACATCGACTCAGCCGATGCCTATAAGTTGATTAATGTTCCCCATGCTGCTGAAAATCTAACCCGTTGGTGTGATCTCACGTCACTTAACAATGATAAACTCCTTCTATCTTGCATTTAAATTTAACCCCGCAGACTTCTCATCATTTTTGGATTCTTGACGATTATGAAAATGACTCTTCCTGGATTGCATTGAAGTTCAAGGTTGATCCGGACCTTGTAGCCGAGCATCGCTTTTTTTCTATTAATCCAATTTGTCAAATCTCTACTAACATGTATATGATATTGTGTCATGTATATCCTTTAGGCATTTTTATTGTTTATGACTATCTTGAAAATGTCTATTACCCTGTTGATTCTGCTCAGACTGATCCAGAACACCTAGTTAAGTTTTGGATCTGGCAGAATATGCTCCCCCCTCCTGTGTAATGGATTATCATTTGAATGTGCAGTGTTTTTACTTTCTGTGCAATTTTTTATATCTTTTAATGTTCAATTATTTTGTTAAATGTGCAAGTTCTAATACTTACTGCAACATTTAAATAAAATTACTAAACTGGACTACAAATTCTAGTTCTAATACCAATAGAATAATGTTCAAAAAAGTGACAATTAAAAAATGAATTTTGAAAATAAAAAGCAAAATTACAAACAGATGTAATGTGCAAATTTTTGTGCTGATGTGCAAAAAAAAATTGTACTTCAGGTTAAAAGCAAATTTATTGTAAATGACCCTAATTTTTATGTTCAATAATTTTTCGTTTCAGTGCAAATTTATAAATTACTAATGTTCAATTATTTTGTAAGACTAATTAATTGGTATTTGTGATATCCAAATTTTGTGATTCGGTGCAAAAAAAATTTATGCTTTTGTGCAAAATTTTTACACCTAGTTGTAATAAAGCTTACCTCTATTTGTACTGGGCCCATTATAATAAGAAAAAAATCGAATTTTCCAGTGGATTTGATTATATTTCTAGTTATGTGCAAAATTAATAATCAATAATAATGCAGATTAGGAAAAATATCCAAACATTGCGTTGTTAAAAGACTGATTGTGCAATATTTACACATGTAATGTGCAATTTTTTGTTCTGATGTGCAACTATGAAATCTAAATTCTTATTATTGTGCAATTTTTTTCTTTCCGTTTCGTGCAAACAAAATTTTCAAAAAGACTCAAATATTATCCTTACAAAAATTGCACATTTTTTGTGATTACTTACAATACCATGGGAAAATTACAACCTGTGCTATTATAATTGCAAACCATACAAACTGCAAATTGGGCTAGTATAATTGCAAATCAACAAAACATTGCACATACCATTATAAAGCATTGCAACAAAATATTGGCACAACAGCCAAATCATTTACATCAGTTCAAAAAGGTCACAGTAATTGCAATCCACCAACATACCATATTTTTGGAATAGCCTAACAAGTGCAAAAGCCCATATTACTTCCTATATTATACATACATATTCTAACACTGTCTTCAACATTAAAAAAAATAGGTTTCTTCATCCATAAAGAACTTTACCATTTTCGATCGATAATTCGAAGCTGAGGACACACTGTATTCTCCCTTTCTTGTAGATTTGTGGGAAATAAATTTTTCAATTAAATTACAGACAACCACTCCACAGTCAAGAGTCCCCCGTGTCTGTTGCAAGCTGTCTTCTGAAACTGGAACGATTAATTTCTTCATAAGGAAAGGGTGTCCAGGCCTGTGTTTTGTATAAGCTTCACGCATCCTGCTATGAACATACTTTACCTGAAACCATTAATGTATATTTTAATTTTGGCTGTGTACATCACATCACATAATAATTAAAAAGATGTGCTCTCAAATCTTACCACTATCAAAGCCTGTGACAAATTTTGATCAGCAACACCCTTCCTTCTAGGACGCATCGAATTAAAAAATTTCCATTCACATCTTTTCAAATTTAACTTTAGCAGCGTCCAATGATCCCCAACCCCCCTGAATGAACTACCAGGAATTCCAACCATTATAGGAAATAATAGAGTTTCAGCATCAAGAGAATCTTCAAGTCTCTGATCTATCAGCTTAACCAATGCAGAATTGCTTTCTTTTCTGTTTCCCTTAACTAAAGTCTGCATTTTTTGCTACACATGTTAATAATACGTACTTATACCAAAATATATCTTACAAAATATATAATATTATAAACAAATTAACTAACCCAACATGACGATGTGAAAACAACAGTTCTTGTAGTCTCCTCATTATCAGCACCATATTTGAAATTCATCATTTCACCCCATGCATCAATCACCTAGTTCAAATAGGCTATATTAAAAAACTGTGTAAATTTCGATTTGCACTTATGTACTTTAAAATTGAACATGAAATAACTAAAGTGCAAATGATCATTTGCACACAAGTCATTATTTGTTGATATTGCAAATGATCATTTGCACACAAGAAAGGGATTTAAGTTTTAGCGCGTTGGAAATTCTTTCGTTATGCAAAATTGCAACAATATCCCTCACGGTCACCTCTGCCAGTGGACTTTTCCCTCTCCACATTACATATCTGCATCAATAAATGTATGGATGATTTGTAGTCATTTATGAGTTCATAATATATGAAAAAGAAATTTCATTCTAACAATAATTATTTCTTACCCTTGCCCTTCTGCATTCCAGAAATATTCTATTTTCTGTCTTTCACGAGCTTCTAATTTCTTCACCGTTATGCTCCTACTGTCAAGTTTGCATTCATCTGGACATCGAGCAGGCTGTTTTTCATCTTCATTTGTTTCGTCATTCAAGATTATCAGCTCACTAGTGCTGGGCTGTGGTGTTATCACAATAGCTTTCCTACAATCATTTTCTGTCCTATTTTTCACTCTCAAAACAAGAGAACTTGGTTCTGCATAATTGGTAATTTTCTTCACTTTCTCCATGGGAGTTATTTCTCCAGCTGCACATACATTAAGCTTTCCATCCCCATTCTCTTGTCCCTCATCATTCAATTGACCCTCGTTATTCACATGTCCAATGATATTCAATTTTCCGTCTTCATTTACATGCTCAGCGACATTGAACTGTCCCTCCACATTCACTTTTTCTTCGATTCTGGAGTTCACAATAGCATCTAACTGGGCCAAATTTTTCGGATTATCAAACAATTGCGTAGCTGATGGGATTGTGGCTTCCTCCAATTTCCTCATCAATTCCTCCTTCTCTGTCCTAAGCTTGTTAATTATTTGGTCTCTCTGTTGAATATCTGCAGTATATTTTTTCTGTAGTTCTTCATAATCCCACTCCAAACTCTCAATCTCTGCATTCATCCTTTGATAAACTGAGTTTTGATCTTCATCCCCTGCTGCAGAATAATCGACAGAATCATTCCTCCCCATATCTTTAGAAGCATCCACTTTGACATCGTACAATACATCCTTCCCTTCATCACCCAAATCAGAAATAACATTCCTTATTGTATCAGTTGGTGATTGTGGTATATTCACCTCCTGAGTCATGTTCAAACTGAATGATGGACAATTCAATTTCCCCAATTCAGTGCTCAGTGAATTAACTATTTTCGAAGTAGATTCCACCCCTTCAACTGATTCTGCGCAGCCCTTAAGATTACCATTGTCGTCAAAGTTTAGCACCACATCTGTCAGCTCATTCAACATATCTTGGTTGCACGTAGGATGCACAAACTCATCGTCACTTGTATTCAACATTTCACCTGACTTCTCAGCATATTCACCAATATGATCCTTTCCAACTTCCTCTGGATTTTCTACATTTTCATTCTCTTTTTCAAAAAAGTTCTTTCTAAAGTTTACGACACCACTCATAATCTTTTTTTCGTTGCCCGTAATCTTCAGAACAGACTTTTTAACCTAGCAATATAACCATATATTCATATTATATTTCGATCACTTAAATAACGAAATTATTGTTTTATTTAAGTAAAAGTAATTGTTACTTACAATTCCCTTTTTCGAAAGTTTTACTCGTTCAAGTGCTTTATTAACATCGTTCAAGTCCCATTTCAGAAACCTTGGGAATGAATCAGCCATTTTGCACTCAACTAAACAACAATGCTTACATAACCAGAACTGTGCAATGAAAAAATTAACATGACAGAACATAACCACAAATATGATTTAAGAAAAGTTCAATCTAAAACACGTACCGGAAGGATCATTGCGCACCCCCCTGCTTTCATCCTCTTGCTACATAAAATCTGAATTTTTAACAAATCTACCACATATCCGCTCCAATCATAATCACACATACGTGAGAAATTTTCCATATAAACAGTTAAGTGAAAAGACACTGATCCATTCTGCATTGGACTCATAACAGATGCTAAAAGATAACACTGAACCAACCTACACACATCCTCAATATCTTGTAAATTCTCACTCATCAAAAGACTCCTAATTTTCAGAAATACAACAGTTTTGTACAGAACAAATTGTGTTTGTGTTGCATCAATTTCTCTACCAAAACATCTTCTTACCCATCTAGGAACATTGTAATCATCGGCCTTGTTCTCTATCTTCTCCCACCCTTCACTAATCTCAAATATTAACTGTGCATCATTCCCAACCAACTGCAACACCTCACCCCCTAAAACGAAACTCTTGCTATCAAAATCAAAAGTCCTAATAATATCTCTGATGTTGTCTTCAAACTTGTGACAGCTCTTCATTAATGTTTCATGGTCATCATTGTATATAGCTTGAAATAAAAGCCAAAACGGACACAACTTCATCCTTCTTATGTGTTGATCATTAAACTTTAGTGTGTTTATTTCCTTTATAGCAGTTCGAAGGTTCGACCTATAGTAAGTCTCATTTTTAACGATTGAAATATCTCCTACATTTATTAAAAACACAAACACAGATATAATAGTCAGCATGATTTTTAAGTACAAAACTTAAATTTCAAAACTAATGATTATAAATGAGAACATCACCAAAGCAATTTCTGGGCTTCAACACTTTCCTCTTTATCTCCATGCTATCTTCACTAGTATCAGCATCTGATTCAATTGCACGTGATCTTTTCTTTCGAAGTCTGTCATTACTTCCTACATGAACAACATATAAACATCTTTATTTCTAACTGGCAAACAACTCTATTTTTTTTGCACATTTCCTACCACAATTGCACAGACATTAAACTACTTGCACATCTAACTAATTAATTGCACAGCAGTTCCAGAACATGCACATTAACAACAAAAAATTCACATCACCCTCTATAAATTGCACATAGCCTTCATGAAATGCACATTACATCTGCTGCTTAAACTTCAACTCAAATAATTGCACACACCCTAAACATCAACGTTGCCGTTACCTTCTGATTCAGAATTGCTTGTTACACTGTATTTTCTTTTCCGTCGCTTCCGAATTCTCTCAATTATTACACCATCACTATCAGACTCTGCAAAATAAAAACAGAGGCCATTTACGTTTTGTCCAATGTATTGAAGAAGAAAAAATTAAGTGATTATGATGTAAAAACCTGTCTCAGACGATGAGTACACGTATCTAACAACCCGTTTACCTGAAAAAATACAACTATTTATGAATAATTAGCTAAATTTATCAATAACATTATATGTACATTTCAAACCTTTCTTCTTAGTCTGCCTATCTTCAAAATGTTTTCTGGATTTCCTTTTATATTTGTCACGTGCATCTCTTTCGTAGACCACAGTCTTCTTCGTGCGAGCCATTATCAACTGGTTCGAAAAATTAAAAACAGTCAGATACAATTGCTTTTCAAAATACACGAAATAATCTCGCATTGCGTCATTTACCTGAGTTGTTTATGATCGACGAAGAAAGAAATTTGAAGAACCTGAGTTTCAAATTTCCGCTCTCAAAGCTACAGTGAATGAAATTTCAAAAATGTAACTAAAATGAGGGGAAAACCAATTCCAGAGGTATAATATGGCGGAACTACGTCTCGGAAAATGTAGGAGCTGTCAAATCTCAAGCTATTAGTCTGTGGAATTGAGTAAATAAATTCGATTAATTGAGCTAGGGTATTATAGTCATTTACACAGGTATTTTTACACCTGCTTGCAAATTTTCATGGCTGCTTTTTGGGCTTACACCTGATTGTAAAAGGTCTTGCCTCTTTCCACCTATATGTAATGGGCCCTAATTTATTTGGTGATATATACAAATTATATAGATAATCTGCAGAAAAGAAACATATATTTAATTTATTTGGTGATATATACATATTATATAGATAGTCTACAGAAAATATATATTTAATTTATTTAGTAATATACACGGATTATATAGCGTATTATTTGCTGATATACACAGATTATATAACGTATAGTTAATTTGTTTGGTAATATATACGGATTATAATATTTCTCTCTTACCACCTTTATTTCTCTCTATAATTTAAATAGATAGTATATTATAACTATTTAAATTTAATTTTTTATTATATATATAGGCAGGATCTAAACGGCATGTCTTAGAGTTGGGTCCTAGCCGGTCGAGATAATTAAATTTTTTTCTTATAAAATCGAATTTATTAATAAAAGAAACTAAATTGTTGAAGTTTATAAAGTGTTAAACCCTTAGTCTCCATTTGGATTGAGTCATTTAAAATCAATGGATTTGAGAATAATACATCATACATTTACAAATCAAAATAAGGAAAAACTAAATGAATGGATTTGATTCACACAAATATTACTTATAAGTAGGAGGATTCAAATACCCAACAAAATTTAGTCATTTGAATCCTCTCACTTCTTCTACTTGTCCTTAATATTTGAGTGAATCAAATTCATTCATTTAACTTTTCTTCATTTTAGTTTGTGTGAATGCATGATATATTATCCTCAAATCCCTTGATTTCAAATCAACTCCATCCAAATGGAGCCTTAAATTATTTTGACATGAACTTGGTATATGAAACATGTGTTTTGTTGTGTGGTAGTATTATAGTAGTTAGAATGTTAACTATTTGATTAATTGCGTTGAAATTATGTTCTTAACTTATTATATTTTTTTGCAGTTTAAACTTTTTTTAAAAAAAATAATAAGAAAATAGACCATGTATATACACAAATTATATAATGTATAGTTAATTCTTACTTCGATTGCCAGAAAACCTCTTATAGTATAGGTATGGAGCAGCGCGAAACATCACTAGATTGTGGAGTGATTGTGTGCAAAAATATTAAGAATGAAATACTAAAGGAGACAAATAACAAAAAACTGTTCAATGTCCAAGCAGCAGGATTTTATCGAAAAAAGATGGTAGAGTGGTTTATGTGCCCAAAAGACATTATTATCTAGTTCAATTTGATTGGTTATTGTTGTATGAGTATATTTTAAACTTGAGTAGTATTTGTGTGCATATTGTGCACAATAAAAGATTGTATGCACAAAGTTTGATTACAGTGTATTATTATTTCAGACATTGTATAGTATTAGTTTAGTTACAGTGTAGTATTAACAACATTATATAGTATTAGTTTAATTACAGTGTAGTATTAGGTAAAAACATTGTACACACAAATATTTGCCTTTAAACTTAATGTTTAGTTTACTGTGTAACTACACTTGGGAAACGTTATATGTTATGCAACAATTATGCCTTTTAACAGCATAAACTTAGTTATTGTAGTTCAATGATGCACTTTCTTTCTTTTAACAGTAATTCAACATATTACGCTTATATTAACATTTTATTAGTTAAAGTTATGTATTCATTATTTGAATGATAATATTTTTTGATGTAACTAGTATTCTGTTGTGAGGTAAACTGGTCACCAAATATAGAAAATAAAGATATTTAATCTTTCTAAATTGATGTGGTCGTATAACTTCTTGGGACGGAAGGAGTAATATTTTTACTATTTAAATTAATTATATTTAATAATAATATTTATATTAAAGTATCAATTTTTTTTTTTTTGATAACAAGTATCAAGTTTTTTAAAAAATATTATTATATTTAAACACTTACTCCAATAGCATTTCGTGGGGAAGATACTCAATTTTATTTGTTTTCTTTTTCCATCTGTATTGGGCCACTGACTCGCTGGGTTAAACCTTGGGCTGGGTATTGTAAATACTCAAAGGAACAATTACAATTAGATACAGGGCCCAAGTGTTCATTACCAAAAACTATAAAAAACTTTTTGACATTACCATTAGATACAAAAATATTGTGAGTTTCCCACTATACCCTTACTTTCCTTCCACTCATTTTTCTCACTTATTTCTCTCTCGGTCAAATCAACTAATTATTATATCTAATTTCTTTATCTCTCTTCTTCAGAGATTCATCCTCTTCTCAATTTAATTATCACACTTCGCTCATCTCTCTCAAATCTCCCCTCGTATTTTCCGGCAATGGGGTAGACCTTTCTCCGGAAAATAGATCAGCACCTCCACCGATGAAGTCGCCTGGGTTTCTGTTGGAGAGCGGCGGCGAGAATGACACGGCAATTGGGGTTGCGCGAATCTGAGACGGCTGCTATGGGCGATGGCGACAACGGTGGTGTTCAGCGGCGCAGAGGATTGCGGTTGGGTCACGCAACGATGGGCGTCGCGAACATGGCGTCGGCGCCGGAAATCTGAGTCGCGACGAGGAAGCTTGCATCGGTAAGTGTACTCTTGAATGTTAAACCCTAATTTACCATTCTTAGTTAATTTTGGATCAAGAGTTTCTCGATTGTTTTGCTTCGCTGGGTTTAACTTGGAGCAGATTTCGACACGGGAATCAACAGGAATTTGAAGATGGGTGAGTTTGAGGCTCTATTGCAGGAATTCAAAACAGATTTTAATCAGACCCATTTTGTGAGGAACAAGGAATTCAAGGAAGCTGCTGATAAAATTGAGGGGCCGTTGAGGCAAATCTTTGTCGAATTTTTGGAAAGATCTTGCACTGTTGAGTTCTCTGGTTTTCTTCCCTATAAGGAGCTTGGCAGGAGGCTTAAGGTCCGTCACTTTATGCTTCTATTCTTCATTTTTTATTTTGTCATTTAATTGGCTTTCACCACAAAAAAAATGGTTTTAGAGAGAGATTTAGCGAGGGGGTTACCGAGGGGGAGGGGTTTGGCGAGGGTTTTACCGAGGGAAGGTTGCCCTCGGCAAAAACCTTGTCGGTAACTATTCCCTCGGCTCGGCCCTCGCTAATTACCGAGGGAGGCTGCCCTCGCTAATTGCCGAGGGATTTAGCGAGGGGTTATTCGCGAGGGATTTTGCGAGGGAGAAGTTGGCGAGGGCTGGCCCCTCGCCTCGCCCCTCGCGAAATTTAAAGCTGATAAAATAAAAAATGCGGTCAGGGGGTATCGAACCCGCGCCCTAGCCGCAGGCTGGGTTGGGCTGGCAGTGCGATTTTAATTTCGCGTGAGGCGGGTTCGATCCCACGACCTCCGAGTCAATAGGAGGAGAGTCTCAGGCACTTTACCGTTTGGGCAAAGCTAATCATTTGATATGTTTTTGCTTTTAATTATATTAATATCATATTATGTTCAATATTTTATATATTTAATTTATAAATGTTATTCAATTAAATTTTTTTATTATAACATATATTCAATTAAATTGTTATCACATATAAATAATTATTTTATAATTATACATATTAAATTGTATCATATATATAATTCACTATATACATATTATTATATATATATATATATATATATATATATATATATAATTATTATTATCACATATATTTAATTAAATTGTATACTATATTTTAGTATTAATAATTATTTATAAATTATTAATATTGTATATATTCAATTAAATTGCACAATTTTTTTCAAAAAAAAAAAAATTAAATTGCATCATCATATATATAATTCACTATATACATATTATCATTTATTATTTTTATTATTATTATTATTACGTATATATTATCATGTTTATAATTATTATTATTATCACATATATTCAATTAAATTGTATACTATATTTTAGTATATTAATAATTATTTTATAAATTATTAATAATTATAAAATAATTATTAATATTGTATATATTCAATTAAATTGCATCATTTTTTCAACTAATAATTATTTTAGTATATTAATAATTATTTTATAATTATTATAGTTATCACTAAACATATATATTCAATTACATTGTATACTATATTTTAGTATATATATTATTATTTTATAATTATTAATATTGTATATATATTCAATTAAATTGCATCCTATAAATAATTCATCACTATATACATATTATATTATTTATTATTGTTATTATTATTATTACATATATATATTATCATGTGTAAATATGTACTCTTAAACAATTAAAATTAATACTTTAAATAATTAAAATTCATCATCTTAATCAATTAAAATTCACACTCGTAAACATTTAAAATTCATAAATTCTTAATTAACATTCAAAAAAATTGTGATAGTTTTAAAACACGAATTGTTCATTCACCGCCGCCTAGAACCCCGTGACCCACGGGATGACTGATCGGAACCACCCGGACCAGCTGGGTCACCACCAGACAAGGAACCCTGCAACCCCTGCATCATCTCCGGGATTTGCCGTTGCATGTCCGCCTGAAACTCCACACGCATCTCCGTACGCAACTCCGCTCGTAAAGCTGCGTCTGTACGCTCCATCTCCTCCCGAGTCCTCTCACGCTCCTCTTGCAGCAGCCGGTCGATATCAGCTTGGGTGTAGCCACTAGGAGGAGGAGCACTCGATGAGCAGGAGCCGGAGGGGATGCGTCTGGACTTACCCAGCTGACCAAGACCCCGAACCCTCCCGTGTTGTTTTCCAACGGTATTAACATAGATCTGGGATAAGTCGGGTTGGGGTTCGGAGCTCGACCCCTCGGAGGGCATCTGGGAGGCCACCTCTTGTACTTCATCTTTGTCACGAATATTTCGACAATTAAAATTTTAGATTACAAAAATAGACATATATATAATATT
This sequence comes from Paraleonurus japonicus, assembly GCA_030762865.1. Classification (NCBI taxonomy): domain Eukaryota; kingdom Viridiplantae; phylum Streptophyta; class Magnoliopsida; order Lamiales; family Lamiaceae; genus Paraleonurus; species Paraleonurus japonicus. The sequence continues at coordinate 7,024,545 of CM061059.1, read as the reverse complement.
TTATTATAAATTATTACATAATATAAAATGAAAATACTTACAAGTGTGTCACTAATAGCCCCGTAGGTGTACTCCCCATCATCATACCGGTGGTAATGCTGCACTATGTCCCAGTCCGTGGGGGGCCGTCCATGCCTCTCCTGTATTTATTTAATTAGAACCACGTGTTTAATTAAAATATTGAACTAGCATTACAAAAAATACTTACAAAGTCATATGCATACTCGGCTGATCCACGGGTTCCGCCCCTATGACGGGAGATGCTAGTACCCTGGCCTCCAGGCTCCGACAGTCGATTCGTACGACACTACTCGCCTTTTGCTCTCACGTCTTCTCTATCCCAGTAAGCGAGCAGTCCATTGAAGATGGCGTCATCCCATCCAGGCCTCTGGTGCTTGGTGACCCACAACGTTCTCACGTTGTTCAGCATATCAATGTATCTATTTGTTGCCCTACGAAGGAACAGCTGATACACCTCTGTTGAGTTCGTAACGGTAGGGTCCCACCTAGTTTGTCTCTGCCAAACAAAATATTATTGTACTTAATAAGCGTTAAAGTTTATAAATTAATCAAAATTAAATAGCGAATAACAAAATATAATGTACCTGAAATGTCTCCCAGTACGACTGCAGCCTCTTAGGAGATATCATCTGGAAAGTGAATGCACCGGGCTCCATATGTCGAGACATAATCTCCCGAATAGTCCTGGATACCGCATTCGATGGCATCAACCTGCAAAAAGGGAATAAACACGCAAAATTAATAGACATATAATTATGACATAGTTTATTATTCACAAGTATTTAACTTACGTGCCCTGGTAGATCCGTATATCCAGGACCCCCCTGCTGGAGCTGGAGCTGGATGATGGTCCTCATAGGCCTCAGGGCCGACAGCCTCGTCCTCATCCTCCTGAAGGAAGGGTACCGGTATTGGTACCCTGGCATCTCGACCCCTGGACCCAGATGGTCCGCTCGACCCAGCTCCTCTAGACCCAACTCGTCCCCTCGATCCAGACAATTCGCTCATCTGTAACAATAATTAAATAAAACCACATTATTACACGGTTCAATAATAAATAATTCATCATATATATAACATGCAAATGAAACACACATAATTATTACATTATTCAGATTTTGCTTATGGATGGATAGTTATGGACAGTTTTCAGATTTACTTGTCTAGCTCTGCTTAATATGAAAAATTCCTACTGTAAAATATGATTTTCTGTCAAACATTTTAGAATTCTTGTAATTGCAGCATTGTGGCTTGCTTGTTTTAGAAAATATTGGTGGCCTCATATTTTGTGGCTTAAGATAAAAACCATTCTTAAAAGAATTGCTAGCTCAAGGAAAGAGTGTGAGAAAGTAGTTGGCATTGGAAGTTAGCTTATATAGACTATAGAAAATAAATTGCACAAAAAAAATAAAAATTAAGATGACTGGAATATGGTCTACTCTCCAGTGATCTTAACAATTGGTTGTTAATTAATTAGGCAAGAATTTGGATTTGATGATGGTTATGAATTTACTATTTGCAGAAAACAAACCCTATTGTCGCTGAGATTTTCTCTCTAATGTCTAGGGACGAAGCACGTCATGCAGGGTAAGTTGAACTATCTTCGTTTTTCCCTCCCATCTTCGAAATGCTGATCGAAGGTTCATCAACTTTGTTGACAGGTTTCTGAACAAAGGTTTATCCGATTTCAATTTGGCTCTGGATTTGGGATTCCTAACAAAGGCTAGAAAATACACTTTTTTCAAGCCAAAGTTCATTTTCTATGCTAGAAAATACACTTTTATTGTTTCTAGATGACTTACCACCACGAAAAGGTACTTGAAATTCTTGTGTTTATTAAAATTGAGGTTGACTCCCAGATTTTATTTTATGCTTTGAAGAAGCCATCACTGGATATCTCATACTTTGGTGGTATCATTGAAGAGATCCTTCAGCTTTGTGGTTCTTTTAATTCTATTTCTTTTAATTGGACCAGCAGGTCGGGAAATTCTTTTCTTGTGATGAGGCTCTCTTTGCTGCATCCATCCCGGATGAAACTTTTACGCTTTTTGTAAGCTTTTAATCTTTTAATGTATGTTTTTTGTAAAGAATGCAAATTATTTGAAGCTTTGCCAGTTTTCTATAGGATGTTAAAGGGTGGGTTATTGCCTAATATTGTTGGATTCAATATGCCTAACACAGTGATTGACAATTGATGGGTAAGCCTTACAACGCCACATTATCCGTTCATCAGCTCGTGGAGAATGCTGATGAGTGCATGGTTCTTGAAAACGAGGCTCTATATGACATTTGCTTCAGGACCCTTAAGCTCACAACTCATAGCTGTAAGTCTTGTGATGCATTGTTTTGTTGGATTCTTGTGATATTTAGATTTTGCTATTGTGTTGGTTATTGACTCTTATGTTTGGGTTTACAGTTGGCGATCTGAACCACCTTATTTCTGCAACCATGTTCGGAGTTACCTGCTGTGTCAGGTTTCCCGGCCAGCTGATAAATATATGAGATTTTGCTACACATTCTAGTCAAGTTTTAGCAAGTTGATCAATTGAAGGACAGAGCTTCCCTTTTTTTTTTTTGTACCAGTACATCAATCTGTGACATTCTGTTAATGAATTGGAGGAAGATATACTTGTAGTACCTGAGGGAGGTGCTTGTAATTTCTGTGTATAACATATGTATATTTTTTAATAAATACACATGAATGTATATATTGATTTCTTCTTTCACAGTACTTATTACTGGGAAGAAAGAAAGATATTTGCATATTAGTTTTTGCCATCTACGTGTTTGTATATTGGTCTCAGTCTCACTGACTTTGCTATTACATGGGTTGATGATTTTGCTTTTGTTGACACTTTTTAATGGAGTTAAGTCTTTTAATTCTTGATTTGTTCTTTTAATTGGATTTAGTTGTTAACATCGAGCCGGTTGTGTCTCCCCTTGAAACAAAGATTGGGTATAGAAGTAATTGAGCATTTTTTTGGGTTTCTTATTTGTCATTGCATATTATAATATTCTGTTGCAAATAATCTTAGATAGCTTGCAAATACTTTCATATGATTAAAATTTTTTGTTTCATATTGCATTATTTATCAAACTATTGCAATTCGATTTATTAGATTGCAATATTTATCAAAAGAATTGCAACATTTATCCAAAGAATTGTAAAATATCCCTTTTAATTGCAAAATATTCAACTAAATTGCAATTGCAAAATATTCAACTAAATTGCAAATACACAATTGCAAAATATCCAACCAAATGCAAATTTTGCAACTAAATTGCAAAATATCCAACCAAATGCAAATTTTGCAACTAAATTTCAAAATATCCAACTTAATTAAAAAAAAAAAAAACAAGCTAAATTGCAAAATATCCAACTTAATTAAATTGAAACTAAATTGCAAAATATCCAAACAATTGTAAAATATCCCTTTTAATTGCAAAATATTCAACTAATTTTACAACTTAAGTTGTGGTAGGCAAATCAAGCTGATACACCCATTAGATTAGGCAGTGCACCCACCAACTACACCCACCATTCGGATTAGTACACCCATTATCTTCTTCACAAATCTGCGCAACCAACGTCTTCTCCCCAATCTGCAACAATCATTCATCCACCACCACAATCAACCAAAATACATTTATATTGTTTATAGAATCCAAAATACAAGTAAACTTTATATTGTCAAAATTAATTTTAAGTGCCTAAAAAAGAGATTTCAAACACTATTAATCGATTTTTTTTTTAAATAAAAGTGATAAACACCAGCTTATTCTTGTAAACCTTAATTGGCTAAAAAAAACACCTTAATTGGCTAATAGAATAATGGCAATGGCATGATATATGGCCAACTGTAATGGAAGATATATATTGAGGCTTTAATCCCCAGCACAAAATAGTGTTCCACGAGCAGCACAAAATACAATCAACACAAAGAAGAATAATACAAGAATTCCAATATTTGATATAGATTGCAGAAATGAATTCAAAAGATGCAGCAAACGAGTTTTATGAATAGTAAAAAAGACATTAAAATCAATCAAGATAGCTCCTCTTTTCCCCACCACCACAATCAACCAACCATCACCGTCGACGACCCAACGTGTAACGAAAAATGGAGAAGTAGATGAACAGAGAAACGAAAAAGAAACTGCAGCCGCGTACAACCAATCTGCAGCCGCGAACAGAGAAGTAGATGAACAGTGTAACGACCCAATCTGCAGCCGCGTACAACCAAACAAAACTGGTTCTAGCAAGAACACTTAAAAATAAAGAAACTGCAGAGAAACGGTGTGTGCAGAGAGAGAAAAGAGAAGGGTACCGAAAAAGGAGAAAAAATGCCCGTCGAGTAAAACGAAGAAAGAACAGAGAAGAAAGGGTTTTTGAGCGAGAGATCTTGGAAGGGGTCATCGTGGTCCTCACCGTCGCGGCACCCAGCGAGCCGCCGTCGTCGCGCATCCACGGGCATTTTTCTGTACTGCTCGACGAAGAAGACGATGGTTCTTTCAAAAAGGGAAAAATTGAATACTGAATTAGATGTATTATTTTTGCAGCACAAAAGTACATTGGGAATGAAAATATGAATAGTAAATATGCTCAAAAAGTCTTCTGACACTAGAACCAAATAGTAAGGGGAATGAGGGATAAATTTGGAAATCACAATAATTTTGTACCTAGTGGTAATGCCAAAAAGTTTTTTGTACTAGAGACAAATGTGGTCTTCTATTTTGTACCTAGTGGTAATCCCCCCATACTCAAAACCATGTGGGCCAGGTTATATGGACCCCCATAATTGCTAAGTTCACCACCTCTAAAAAGTGTTATTCTAAAAAAATCTTTAAAATGACTAAAATAACTTTTTTTTTTTTTTAATTTCAGTATTAGCAATTACTAACATCACCCCCACACTAAGTTCACCCCCTCCCTATCAATCAAAAAAATACATTGCAGAAGCTTTATTCATCGATCTGTCGAACGCATACGGGTCTTGAACGGAAGTGCTCGAACAAGACATTCCATTGAGAGACCATCATTTTCGAATATATTGAGCACGTTTTTTCTCCTCAATGGGTCGAACCCGTGGTTCTAAACCCATACATGTGAGTAACGTTAATATTTTGTTACGTAGGGTTCATCTTGTATAATGTATTTGTATGGCTTGTTGTATGTGTTTGCTTTTGTTGTATGTGTTTGTTTGTTATTTTGAGAAATTTATATGCACTAGGAACGAATATGTGTTGGTATTATTGTTTTGCGCATTTTTTATCTCGAACTTTCGGTTTTCAAATGTTTTTATCTGGTTTTCCGAACAAGCAAGGTTTGTTCGAAATATTTTTTTGTACATTAACATGTTGTTCGAGAACTTTTTTCGAACAAAGTTATTTCATGCAGATGAAATTTTCGAACAATTTGCTTTTGAATGGCAATAATTTTCGAACTTTTTGCGGTTGTATGGCAATTTCTTTCGAACGGTTTTTTTGTAAGGCAATAGTTTTCGAACCTTTATGTTGTTGTATGGCAATAGTTTTCGAACCTTTACGCTGTTGTATGACAATTATTTTCGAACCTTTATTTTGTTATGGTATTATGTTTCCTACATTCTTTCTTTGTATGGTATTTGTTTGCGAACAATATAATTTTATCAAACATGATTGATTAACAATTTTGTTGTTTGCAGAAGTAGAAGCCAAAGCTAGATGACAAATATGAAGATGACACTGAAAATGATAGTATTGATGACACTGAGGATTTCAATGAGGATTATGAGGAAAAAAAGAGGAAAATGAAGGGGAGGAAGAGAAGAATGAGAAAAATGAAGGACGTGAAATAGTTATGGACTACACCGACCTTTTCACAAATATGGATTTTTTTGAATCACGTGATTAACTAATTGGTTGGGTATGTCGAGTGGCAAATGAAAACAAAATGGTGATAACTATCAAGCGTTCTGATAGTGGTGCAGGGAAGAAAAAACCCCGTATATTATTAGCATGTGAGCGTGAGGGGATATATAAGAAACCAAAACAAAAGATGAAGCCTAGTCTTGTTGAAAAAGAGAACACAAAAAGAAAGCAGAGAAGTGATGCTACAAAAGAAGCACCAAGGAGGGAAACATGCTCAAAAAAATGTGGTTGTTCATTCTTACTAAAAGGAACAGAAAAAGTTCCTTTTTAATGGAGTTTGGAGGTAAAATATGGTATCCATAATCATCCGATATCCACATTCTTTGAAGGACATTCTTATGCTGGACGGCTCACGCCTGCGGAGGAGGTGTTTGTCATAGATATGTCCAAATGTAATGCACCTCCAAAGTTTGTGTTGAAAGCCTTGAAGACAAAGAACGTTGAAAATACCTCTACGATTAGGACAATATACAACGCTAGGAGGAAGCACAAGATCACTAAGTACTGTGGACAATCACAATTGCAGTATCTAATGGGCCAGTTTGTTGACAACAACTACTTTCACACTTCAAGAAGATGTGAGGAGACGGCCACTCTTGAAGAATTATTTTTTTTACATCCCGTGTCTATTAAGTTGGTTCGTGCTTTTGATTGGAGTGTATAGGGCAAGAGCTTTTAAGACCAATTAACAAAATATCGAACCCAAGGGAAAAAGTATGCACATGAGGCCCTAGAAATACGAGTTATTAGTGACTAGAGTTGCAACAATGGTTTTGGAACAAAAACAACAAAACACCTGCAAAAATACAAATAACAACAAGCCAACAAATGATCGAACACTTAAGATGCGAGAACAAAAACAACAATAAATGGTGGGATAGAGGTACGAGGATTAATATCCATCAATGAATCATCAATCAACAAGCTACAATTGAATCAAATTGCAAATCAACTAAGATAGAAAGCATAAAACCATCATGAAATTAATCACTCCATTAAAATCACAATGCCTAATGTGAGTATCCTTAGTCTTTCCCATCTCTCAATGTAGAAATCCCCAATTAATACAATCATTCAAAATTGTAACCCGATTAACACCTAATCACGTTAGCGCAGACTCTCGCCTATAACTAGGGTGAGCAACCATTAATCTAAAGAGACAATTTTACACAAAGCACAATTAAGAATCACAATTAGGAAACAAACTAATGTGAGTATCCTTAGTGCAACTAATCTCTCGATTCCGAAGCACCCAATCCACGCATTCATACACAATTATAACCCGATTAATCCCGGATCACGTTAGCGCAGCTCTCGCTTATAGCTAGGGTGATCAAACACTAATCTAAAGAGATAAAAATGCATGAAGCACAATTGAGAATCACAATTAGTAAGCAATCTACTCAATTGATCTCCAATCATCAACAATTATAGCATAGTCAATCAAATCATCATCAATTTCAATTAACCCAAGCACAAGAGAGTTAGCCCATGGTACCACAAACAATACCCATGGGAAGAAGATAGAATTGAACAAACATAAAACAAATCACAACAATTAAGAAATTAAAGAGACAAAAGAGGAAAAACATCACCAAATGATCTTCAATCAACAAAAATAGGAATGCTTGAATCTTCAACACCAATCTCCAAATGAATTACAAGCTTGAATTGAAGGAATTACAAGGATCAAATGCTAATCTAAGGCTAATCTACCAACATCAATTGAAATCTAATCCTAATTCTACCAATCTACTCTACCTAAGGAAGAAATTGGCTTGGGGCCTGAGAAATCGCCCCAAAACCGCTGCTAACTGCTATTATCCAAGTTGTTTCTGAATTGCTCTGCTTCTCCCCTTTAAATACGAAAATTCTGAAAAACTGCCCCCTCGAGTCAAGGGTCAGGCCTCGACTCGAGGCTTCTGCTTTTGTCCCATCCCTCGACTCGAGGGTCATGCCTCGAGTCGAGACTACTGCCATTTTCCGAATTTGATCCTTTTCTGCACAACCCTCGACTCGAGGCTCATGGTCCTCGACAAGAGCTCGAGTCCAGGGCACTTTTCTCGCGCGGGGCTTCGGCCCCGACCGCCGTTTTCGTCCGAGATGATCGTCTCTTCATTCTAAGCCTAGTGGTACTCTCGGATTGGCAAAATTCCACCGAATTACCTACAAAATGGACGAAAAACAACAAAATCTCACAAATAATACCTTTTAGGCAATTAAGTGATACTTTTCACATTTAAGCACAAAAATCAACACTCTAGCTCACTTTTTGCACTAAAATAGGCCCTAAAAACATGCATCAATTCACTCCAATCAGCTTTTCCACAAGTATTGTTGATTGACTGCACGTACAAGACAAATAGGTACAGGTTACCTTATTTAGAGATAGTTGGTGTGCCATCAACGGGGATGGCATTTTCTGTTGCATCTGTGTTCCTAACTGCTGAGAACGAGGAAAACTACACTTGGGCATTGGGTTTATTGAGGGACATGTTGGGTGAAGGTTGTAAGCCAACTGTTATGATTACAGATCGTGAGTTGGCCTTAATGAATGCTATTGCTTCTAGATTTCCTGAAGCAAATCATTTTCTTTGTACCTGGCACATTGACAGAAATATATTAGCCAAGTACAAAGGGGATTTCAAGTCCGAAAAAAAGTGGGAGACCTTCATTCAACAAGTTAATAATGTTGTCAATGTTGATACTGAGAAAGAGTATGAAGAAGCCGTGCATGTCCTCCAAAAGAAATTCATTAAAAAACCGGTGAACTATGTGATCAATCAATGGTTCAATCCCTACAAAGAGAGGTTCGTGAAAGCATGGACAAATCGTGTAATGCATTATGGAAATACAAACACTAACAGGTACTTTTATATGTTTATTAATTTTATTTTTATACGTTTATTAATTTATCTTTGTATGTTTATTAAGTTTACCTTTATATATTTCAGGGTTGAGAGTCATCATGCTGCATTAAAGAGACTACTCGGCAACTCGTTGGGAATTTCGAAACTTGTTGGGTAAAGTGTGATACTCTGTACGAAGCTTGTCACACAGCAATAAAGGCCTCGTTCGAGAAAAGTCTAAATGTTGCTCAACACAAATTCTTGCCTAGAATTTACAATAGTTTACGAGGCGTAGTCTCTACATATGCTTTGTGATCGTCGTATTTTAGTGATAAGAAATTTGCGACCAAAGTTATCGAACCCAAGGGACTAGGAGTACAATGGAGCCTCGAAAACATACGTTTCCATAGAATTATAGTGGCTAGTCAAGATTGCAAAAGAAAAGCAACAAAAGAACAACACAAATTCAACAAGAAATTAAACCAAGCAATCAACAAAGGAATAACAAGGATGAGATAGTAGTGCTCGGGTGCAAATCACCAAAGACTCGTCAAATTCGGATCATCAACAATCAAGTGTTCATTCAAAGAGGGATCATAGGGATAACCAACAAATAGTTCAAATAAAACCGTACTTGATAAGCCTAGGTTCTAAATGATCGATAAAGCACGTAGGAATGTAAGAGACGACACTCTCACCCCCTCACTAATCACATGCAACAACATGTAATCAATGTGCCTTAATGTGGTTCTAATTAATTAACCAAGTATCCTTGTGTTAACCAAATATCCACTTCAATCACTTTAGCAAACCTAACACCTATGCATCAATTCAATCAACCAAGTATCCTTGCATCAATTAAATCAATAAACACAAGATCAAAGCTCACCTTAGCAATTAAATCATGCAAAGCATCATTAAGACAATTAATCACCTCAACAAATGAACACCCAATCATCAATTCACCAAAATCAACTCATCAAGGGATCATTACACCCAAGCACATATGAAATTTAGCCAATCATGGCTAATTGAAAGAAACCCATGAACAATAAGTAAATAGGAATCATGATTAAGCTAGAATTAGATAACAAAACTAAAAATAAATGGTAGAAGTCACCTTGATGGAGTCTAATACAACTTGAATGATCAAATTTATCAGCTATAACTCTTGGGTAATTCAAATCCTTCCAAAAGCTAAGAACACCTATCACTATGTGTAACTGTGTGTAAATGAGTGCAGAGAGAATTTCTAAACTAAATCCCTATCAAATGTTCTAAGTGTGGAAAAGCTCCTTTAATCAGCTGAATCGGGGGGTATTTATAGTGGGGGCAAAGCTACAAATTCCCTTTTGCAATTAAGGCCCTCGAAAATGATGAAATTCTACTCAAAATCGCGCAGCTGTGGTCCCACTCGGCCACCACTCGGCCGAGTGACTTGGATGTTGGTCGAGTAGCTTCAGTTCTGGCACTAGATGACTCGGGCAAAAGTATCTCACTCGGCCGAGTCGCCTTGCTCATGGCCGAGTGACTTTCTTACTGGGATGTGGCGACTCGGCCACCTGATGTCTCACTCGGCCGAGTCATAAGCGTACTGGCCGAGTGGAATTTCGTCTGGAATGGGATGACTCGGCCAAGTATACCCCCACTCGGCCGAGTGGGATTGCTTCGGTCGAGTGACATTCCTTCTGCCTTACCTTGACTCGGGCATCTTATCTCTCACTCGGCCAAGTGATAATCCACTCGGCCGAGTGGCCTTGTTTTCTCTCCTTCTCGACTTTTTGACTCTTCGTCTCGATTCATCACCTCTTCCACACTTGTGCATCGATCTTTTGATCTCTCTTCTTTTCATTTCTCAGCTTCCGCTCCTCCTTGATTGGATCTTGCTCACCAAGTTGTTGTCTCGCTCGATTCTTTGCTCGTTTTTTTCACCCTTTTTCTAGAAATGAGTCAACACTTACATGAAAGTATTAGTTCACAAAATTAAGCACATTAACCTCAGATTTTGCAATGAAATACCCAATATGATATATAATGATCAACAAATATCATGCAAGAATGAACCCAATCAACTCCCCCAAACTAAGAGATTTGCTTGTCCCCAAGCAATAAGACAAATAAGCATATTTGGGTGAATTCGTTTCAATCACATTCAACGAGCACAAGAATGAAATAGGATGATCAAACTCCTTCAATGAAAACAAGTGTCAATGCAAACTATCAACTAGCACTAAAACATGTCATGCTTTGACAATTGCAAACTCAAATGCTCAACTCAATGCTCCTTCCATGGAGTGTTTCACTCACTCTCAAGTGTATAAAGGCATGATAAGCACTCAATCATCAATCCACAAAAATGAACACCATAAGCTTACCCATAGACTTGATCTCAATTATTTATTTTATGCTTCAAACATGAATCAAAAAGGACTTTTTCAAAGGTTGTAATGTAGGCTCTTTGGAGAAGGGTAGGTGAATTTTTAGGACAAGTAGCTCAGTAATTAGTAGAGCAAATGAAAGTTGATTATACAATCCAATACATTTCTCCTCAAATCTCAACAATCATCATTCTTTCTTTCCTTTTTCTTTCATTCAAATACAATTCACCACCAACTCTTTTGAGACTTTCTTGCATTTTCAAGCTCAAAATTGAATTTTTCTTTCTTCTCATTCTCGTTTTTTACTTTCACATCACAATTCAATTTTTTCTTCTCAACCCCTTTTTTTTTTTTATCAACTTAGCAAATCAAACCACCACACTTTTTCTTTTCACTCACCATTTCTTTGTCAACAATTCATGCTCTACTAATTATAGGGACAAAAAGGCTCATAAGGATGGACAAAATGAATTTAATTTCACAAGCTTGCCAAAGAATAAGGATTTAAGGCACAAATGGGCTTACTAGAGAAATTAATATTTTTGGTGGGGTCAAATTTGGCTGATTCGCTTTCAAAACAAAACAAGGCCTCTTATCATTTCCACATAATCCACACAAAACTCAATTTGGACAAGTCTTTAGGCAAGTTCTAGCATGCAAATTCATGAACGATGCACTCAACAAGGAATAAACCGTTTAATATGTACGATTCAAAAGGCACAAAAGCTCACGGGCTTAAAATTGAGCAAGTAATCAAGCATTCTCACTCACATCCATCATCACACAACAATTCATCATGCTAGCATCAAGCCACATATCAACTCATGATCAAATCAAAAGTCCAATATGTCCACCAATCAAGCACACATGCTTATGAACATAATCTTAAATCATATACCCCCACACATAACAACAATCACCAAAACAACTTTTCTCAAGAAAGATAAACTCAAATATATGCAATTAATCCACTAATAAGCTCCAAATTCACAAAAATTTTCTCATGCTAATGAGAGGCAAGTTGGTGCAACGAAAATTGCTAAACTAACACACCCCCCCAAACTTTTTCATTGTCAAGCAATTAAAAGTTTGGTAAGATAGTTAGCTAATTGAGTTGCACACAACTACCTACTAAGAAGTAAAAGCTCAACACTAAAAATTCATTTACAAGTATAGTATATCATGTAAGCTCAAAAATGAAGTGCGCCGGTGCAAATGGAAAAGCATGAAAAGAGGCACACCTCCCCCAAACTTGGACAAGTCCAAGTCTAAAGAATGTGTTGTACCTAAATGTCTTCAAATACCCCCTTTCCTCAAAGCTTGAGAGCATCACCAAGCCTCACTCGCACGCCTCGACTTCCTACAAAACACACAAAACACACTTATTGAAAACACGAAACAAAGAAAGCAAGAAAAAGGATGGGTTGCCTCCCATCTAGCGCTATTTTTAACGTCCTATGCCGGACGGAACTCCATTGAGTTCAAACTTCCCTTTTTGCTTCGATATTTGGCACCTCCTTCGGGATAGGAGGGTTTACATGCTTCACGAATGACTCTTTGGTATAGAGACGACCACACCATTTGTCTTCAAGTTCCAGTTTTCCTCCAACTTTCACGTCTCTTACTGTCAACACTTCTAGATTCTTTAGCTTCTCCCCACAAAGCAATCCATTCCACTTAGACTCACACCACGTGATTGTATCTCCTATAGCAAAGCATTTTTCTTTCTTTTTCCTCACTGGAAGACTTTCTCCTATCCAACTCCCCCAAACTTGCAATTTTCCAAATTTTGGTAGTTTGCTTCAATTTTCCTTCTTCTTTTTTCATCTCCGGGATCTTTCAAAGGCAATTTTTGAGACTTTTCTTTACGTTCCCCCTTATCTTCGTTTCTCAAAGCAGTGGAGGTTTGGATCGAGTGACATTCCTTTTTACTTGAATCATCATTCAAAGAATCATAGATCGAAAATGTGATCTCTTCACCATTGAAGCTCAACTTGAGCTCTCCACTCTCCACGTTTATCATGGCTTTTCCAGTTGCAAGAAACGGTCTTCCAAGGATTAGTGGCACATCCTCATCTTCCTTCATATCTAAGACAACGAAATCAACCGGGAAGATGAATTTATCAACCTTCACTAGCACATCTTCAATGATCCCCTTAGGATAAGTGACCGATCTATCCGCCAATTGAAGGTTGATGGATGTGGGCTTCACCTCTCCCAGCCCCAAACGATTGAATATGGAGAGTGGCATCAAGTTTATGCTCGCCCCCAAATCACAAAGGGCTTTCATCTTTGCACTTCCTCCAATTTCACAAGGAATAGTAAAGCTTCCGGGATCCTTGAGCTTCTTGGGAAGATTCCGTTTGAGAATAGCATTGCACTCCTCGGTCAAGTTGACCGTCCCATTATCAATGAACTTCCTCTTTTTCGACATGAGCTCCTTCAAGAACTTCAAGTAATGTGGCATTTGCTCAAGAGCATCCAATAATGGAATGTTGATTTGAAGTTTGTTGAGACTTCAAGGAATTTAGAAAATTTTTCCTCAAGTTTTTGCTTCATGAATCTTTTTGGGAAGGGAGGTGGGATAGGTGTCTTGGGCACTCCCCAACGGTCACAAGGTATATGATCTTCTTTCTCCCTCAATTCCTTGGCTATCTTCCACTTAGGAACTCGGGTTGACCCTTCACCTCTTTCAAACACCTTTCCTTGCTTCTTTGACATTGCTTCTATCATTTCTCTTTTTTCATTTTCCAAATCCTTCATCATTCCTTTTTCCTCTTCATCTTCATTCTTTCTCTCGAACTCGTCCTCCACTTCTTCCTCCATTACCTCGTCTTCACCAACCTCTTCTTTTTCATTAGAATCACCACTCTCACGCTCATCATCTTTTTGCATAGAAGGTCTATCATACTCGGTACCAATCCTCAATCGAATAGCATTGCAATGCTCTCGTGGGTTTACCTCGGTATTTGAAGGAAACTTCCCTTTATTTTGCAAATTCCCCAAAGTGGTGGCTAATTGACCCATTTGGAATTCAAGAGTCTTAAGTTGGTTTCCATGTTGGGCAATTTGGCTCCCAAATAAGCTTTCCATCTTGTCAAGCCTTGCTTCAAACTTAGCATCTTTCTCTTCCGTCTTCTTGATCAACAAGGCTAACAACTCATCCGTTGACGGTTTTCCTTCTCCATTAGGCGGTTTAGCTCCCGGATCAAATCCGGGTGGGAATTGTACGGCGGCCTTAGGATTCGCATATGAAAAGTTGTCATTCTTACGAACATTTGAGTTATAGGAGTTGTTACCTTGAGCAAATTGGCCTCCTTGTTGAAAAGAAGATTGACCTCCTTGTTGATACGGTGGTCGGAATTGCCCTTGATTGAATTGCTTCCCTCCTTGGTAGCCTTGTTGATATCCTCCTTGAGGTTGCCTTCCCATATAATTAACATCTTCACATGGCCCAACTTGATTAAGAGTTTGCCCTTCTTGCATCATTGGAAGAGGAGTGACATCCCTTTGTTGATTGGCGGTAAGTGAGCTTACCTTGTCAATAAGTGTCATCATCATAGACTTCATTAAGTCTCTTTGCTCCACATTAGCTACTCTTTGATTGGGGCCTTGATTTGTGTTCCATTGGGAGGCATTGTTGGCTACACCATCTAAAATCTCAATGGCTTCTTGTGAGGTCAAGAATAAGAAATCCCCCTTAGCACATGCGTTCAAATGTAGTTGAGATGCTTCATCCACTCCACAATAGAAGAAGCATATGGTTTGCTCCTCCGGAAAGCCGTGTTGGGGGCACGAAATCAACAAATTGTTGAAACGTTCCCATGCATCCTTGATACTCTCCTTTGGCTTTTGCTTGAAACCGGCAATCTCATTCCTTGCTTGGACGGTTCGAGAGGGAGGATAGAATTTAAGCAAAAACTTTTGACTTATCTCGTCCCAAGTGCGTACACTCCCCGGCGGTAAAGTTTTGCTCAGCCATTGCTTGGCCTTTCCCGTGAGGGTGAATGCAAACATCCTCAACTTCTTAGCGTCTTCGGTCACTCCATTGAACTTCATAGTGTCCGCTAGCTCCAAGAATCTATCCAAGTGTTTGTGTGGATCGTCTATCCCATCTCTTCCCTCAAATTGATTCTCCATGAGAAGCTTGATCATAGCCGGTGCAATCTCAAAATTATTAGCTTGGATATTCGGCCTAGCTATCCCATCGTAATACTCCCGTAGTTGAGGCTCAAAATAAGCACGAATGGGTCTACCTTCCCTTTGAGGTGGGGGATTTTGTGGGTTTTGATTGTTAGGCAAGGGTGGTGGTGGAGGATTGTATGGATCAATGTAATTTTGATCTTGATATGGAGGATATGGTGGATATGGAGGTGGGTATGGATATGGATTTTGACCTTGAATTGGAGGTGGTGGATATGGATATGGATAGGGGTAAGGGTAAGGGTAAGAATTTTGGAGATTTGGTGGATTTTGATGCACCATCTCTTCTCTTTGAGGTTGGGCACCTCTCAATTCCACATGGATACCTTGAATATTGATCTCCCCTTCTCCTCCTTCATGAGCAACCCTCTCTCCATGTGGGAGTGGATCTCCTTCCATTTCTCTATCAAAAGTCCTACGATTCCACCTCCGATTCCTTCTTCTTGGTAGAGCTTCGTTATCAATTTTCAAAAGTCGAACAAACACCTACCAAAAAGAGACCAAGTATCAAATTCTTAAACAAAAACAACAAAACAACAAAAAAAAATAAATGCCACTAGTAACTCCACTCAACTAGAATTCAAGTTCCACCTAAGTGTCCTCAACTAATCCCCGGCAACGGCGCCATTTTGATCGTCGTATTTTAGTGATAAGAAATTTGCGACCAAAGTTATCGAACCCAAGGGACTAGGAGTACAATGGAGCCTCGAAAACATACGTTTCCATAGAATTATAGTGGCTAGTCAAGATTGCAAAAGAAAAGCAACAAAAGAACAACACAAATTCAACAAGAAATTAAACCAAGCAATCAACAAAGGAATAACAAGGATGAGATAGTAGTGCTCGGGTGCAAATCACCAAAGACTCGTCAAATTCGGATCATCAACAATCAAGTGTTCATTCAAAGAGGGATCATAGGGATAACCAACAAATAGTTCAAATAAAACCGTACTTGATAAGCCTAGGTTCTAAATGATCGATAAAGCACGTAGGAATGTAAGAGACGGCACTCTCACCCCCTCACTAATCACATGCAACAACAAGTAATCAATGTGCCTTAATGTGGTTCTAATTAATTAACCAAGTATCCTTGTGTTAACCAAATATCCACTTCAATCACTTTAGCAAACCTAACACCTATGCATCAATTCAATCAACCAAGTATCCTTGCATCAATTAAATCAATAAACACAAGATCAAAGCTCACCTTAGCAATTAAATCATGCAAAGCATCATTAAGACAATTAATCACCTCAACAAATGAACACCCAATCATCAATTCACCAAAATCAACTCATCAAGGGATCATTACACCCAAGCACATATGAAATTTAGCCAATCATGGCTAATTGAAAGAAACCCATGAATAATAAGTAAATAGGAATCATGATTAAGCTAGAATTAGATAACAAAACTGAAAATAAATGGTAGAAGTCACCTTGATGGAGTCTAATACAACTTGAATGATCAAATTTATCAGCTATAACTCTTGGGTAATTCAAATCCTTCCAAAAGCTAAGAACACCTATCACTATGTGTAACTGTGTGTAAATGAGTGCAGAGAGAATTTCTAAACTAAATCCCTATCAAATGTTCTAAGTGTGGAAAAGCTCCTTTAATCAGCTGAATCGGGGGGTATTTATAGTGGGGGCAAAGCTACAAATTCCCTTTTACAATTAAGGCCCTCGAAAATGATGAAATTCTACTCAAAATCGCGCAGCTGTGGTCCCACTCGGCCACCACTCGGCCGAGTGACTTGGATGTTGGTCGAGTAGCTTCAGTTCTGGCACTAGATGACTCGGGCAAAAGTATCTCACTCGGCCGAGTCGCCTTGCTCATGGCCGAGTGACTTTCTTACTGGGATGTGGCGACTCGGCCACCTGATGTCTCACTCGGCCGAGTCATAAGCGTACTGGCCGAGTGGAATTTCGTCTGGAATGGGATGACTCGGCCAAGTATACCCCCACTCGGCCGAGTGGGATTGCTTCGGTCGAGTGACATTCCTTCTGCCTTACCTTGACTCGGGCATCTTATCTCTCACTCGGCGAAGTGATATTCCACTCGGCCGAGTGGCCTTGTTTTCTCTCTTTCTCGACTTTTTGACTCTTCGTCTCGATTCATCACCTCTTCCACACTTGTGCATCGATCTTTTGATCTCTCTCCTTTTCATTTCTCAGCTTCCGCTCCTCCTTGATTGAATCTTGCTCACCAAGTTGTTGTCTCGCTCGATTCTTTGCTCGTTTTTTTCACCCTTTTCCTAGAAATGAGTCAACACTTACATGAAAGTATTAGTTCACAAAATTAAGCACATTAACCTCAGATTTTGCAATGAAATACCCAATATGATATATAATGATCAACAAATATCATGCAAGAATGAACCCAATCACTTTGGAGAAACTGTTTGAAGAAGTTAGAGTTGTGAAAACACCAGGTTTTGATCCTACTAATTGCAAGCATGTGTTGAGGACATCGTATGGTTTGTCGTGTGCACATGAGATTGAGGATTATGTGTACGCAGATAAACCGATACCAATGAGTGCCTTTGATTCCTTCTGGAGGAAGTTGGATATGGAGCCATTCGTAAATGATGTCAAGAAAGACACCGATCATCGATTTGAAGACGCTGTTGTTCATATGGCTAAGGTGTATAACAACTTTGATGAGAGTCGAAGATTGATGTATTTGCGGGATATGCGTGAGATGGCCTCCCCTGAAACCACGAATTTGGTTGAACCTACACCCAAGACCGACCCACATGGTCGCCCGAAAACAACAAAGAAAAAGGCCTCTGAAAAGTCTACAAAATGGGAGCCAAGTTTGTTTGAGCATGTTCTTCAGTCACAGGTTGGAAGTTGTGATCCCTCCTCCAATAGTGTGGCGTACAATGTAGATCAGACAGTCCCATCACCATCATTTCAGAAAAAAAGAACGAGTCCTAAAAAAACAGCCGGTAAGAGTTACTCGTGAAACCTCATTAATAGTTTTGAATTATGCATTATAGTTTAATATATTACTTGTTACAGATTTCACGAAAGTCTACTCGATCTCGGTCCACAAAAGATATGACATCATTGCTTCCTACTGAATACCAAAAGTATGTGATTACTATTGAAAACGTGAAGAGTGATGGTCATTGTGGATTCCGGGCAATTGCAAGTCTACTTGGGTTCGGAGAGGACGCATAGGCCCGTGTTCGACAAGATTTGATGAATGAGTTGTCACACAACATCCAGTTGTACGGGCAGGCTTTTAGGGTTCCAGGTCATGTTGGTTAAATTATGAATGCTCTTAACTGCTTTACTGAAACTGAGCATCAAACTAACTGGTTCACGTTGCCGTATATGGGAAACTTGGTTGCATCGACGTATAATGTCGTATTGGTTACTTTAAGCCCAATCATGTCAGTTTCAAACCTTCCGTATAAAACTGAAGTGCCTTCAAACCCAAGATGTATTTGTATGGAGTTGATTCACAACAACCACTTCGTACTGGTATAAAAAAGTTATTTTACATTTAGCTATTTTAAAAGTTGTATAGTTTCGTTATTTATGTTATGTATTTTACGTTTTGTGCAGGTGAATTTAGGAGTTGGAGTTACTTTGCCCCCAATTGTAACTTCATGGATAGATTTCCATCGACTGATTGCTAATGGATGGGAGACGACTTTTCTTTTCAAGAAACCGAAAGACAATATTGTAGGATCTAGTTTGGTATAGTTGTTCTTCATTTTGGGCATTATTTTGATATTTTGAGGCTAGCATAGAATAGGTTATACATGTCATTTTGGGCAATTATCATTTTGATGTAAATGTGTGGAAAAAATATCATTTTGATGTAAATGTGTGGGAAAAATATCATTTTGATGTAAATGTATGGGAAAAATATCATTTGTTGAACATGTAAACCTTTTTGGGGCTAAAAATGTTCATTTCGTTTAGTAAAGTGTAAGTTACTAATGTTCGAAATATATTGTAGAGTTCTTTTAAAAAATTCGAAAATATGAAGTCGTTCGAAAATAATAAACACACAAATGTAAAACGTTCGAATAAAACAGCCGAACAAACTATGTTCGAAAAAAAAAAAATCCAACAGTTGTTCGACCAAGTTTTTTGAACAATAGGGGGTGAACTGAGTACATTTTAGTGGTTTTAAACTGTGTTTCAAATATTTTCGAACAAAATTAAATTGTTCTACAATTTATTTCGTACATAACCATAAATGGTCTCCCAAGAAAACTTGCACGACTCACCAAGTCGTTCGACAGAAAGTACGTGTGTATTCCAAGTAATGTAATACTCTGCAAGTATCATCCATGCTTGTCTTTCTTTCTTTAAACTACTCCTCTTTATCGTAGCTCCAAGAGGAGCCTCAGGTACTGTCTGCACATACCCGTACTGCCTTAGCACTCTATCTGGCATGTACGGCTCAATGACATGGCCACAAATAATACACCCGTGGAAAAAAGACACTTGCTGAAATGGATAATACTATCTAAATGGTTGGTATGGAGTCCACGTAACCTAGATGATACGCAGTAAACAAGCATTAATATCAAAACATGTATCACATAAATTTTTACATAATTGAATTCTTACCATTGTTGGTGTGAAAACATCTAGACGCTCTCTAAAACCTCAAACCCGATCGATATTTGGAGTTGTATGTGCATCCGGTGTGTATTGAGAAGATAGCGGTTCAGGATGTCGAAAATCAACATTTTTTTGAGGTAAAATCAAAGTCGAACGCCTGCAAATTATAAATGTCAAACAAACAATAATACGAAATGATTTTAAAAAAATTATTATTAATACCTCTAACAGCGTCACGTAACCAGTAATCTGACAGACTTTGAATTGTGAAGCTTGCCCCAATTGTCTATACAAGTAAGCCAAACATGCAATTCCCCAAGCATAGTCTCCAAACTTAGACATGTCGGCTGTGTACTGCAACCACGAGGTGCTAATACACGTACCACTCTTATCTGCAAACAGAGTGGTTCCGAACGTATATAACACATATGCTCGAGCCGAATACAGAACCTTAGTATCGTCATGGGAGTCCATCTTCGGTGCAAACGTCTCCCTTAACCAACTAAGCTTCACCGATGAGCCACGTGCACCCTCTACAGCTTTTATTGCTTCTTGATTACTTTAACCCAATAATTCCATCAAATCGCTCAATCCTTTGCCTGTATCATCACGCTTCGACTGAATCGGGATACCATCAACTCGTAATCCTGTGATGCAAAAGACATCGTCAAGGGTGATGGTCATTTCACCAAATGGGAAATGAAAACTGTTCATCTCAGGGTGTCAACGCTCAATGAAGGCAGATATCAAATTTTTGTTCGGATTCTTGAAGGAAGATCTTCTGAGCGAAAGTAATTTAGACTTTCTAAACATCCCATTCTAATGACGATAATCTTTTTCAGCATCCGCATCCCATGCTAGAAGTTTGGCGACATGACTATGACACCTCAAAACAACGCGCTCTTTGCCTTCATAAATATACCTTGCAGCATGATTCTTGAATCCAGGGAGAAGCGGAGGATGTGGTATTTTGTGAATCATCATCTTTCTCCTTGTCTTTTTTCTCTTTCTCTGTCTCTGTCTCTTCATCTCTAGTTTTCTTTTCCTCTCCATCGTTATCTTCCCCCTCTCCATCACCTTTTGTCTCTTCCTCTTCAATACATTGTTCTTGTTCCTTTTGAATGTTATCTTCCATTTTCTCTTCGGAAGAGTATACATCTGCCCCCCATGTATTGTCCGGATGCTCCGGATCCGAACTCTCCTCATAACCGTCATAACTACCTTCTGAATTCAATTGAACATCGGGTTCCACTACCGGTGGTTCAATCAATAATGTTTGTTTCAACAATTCCTCTTTTTTTTTTTAGAAGATGTTGTAGGTCGATTCTTTGCTTTTTCTTTTCCTATAAAAAATAACAAAATTTGAATGAGAATAAGTAAATATAAAGTAAGCAAACACAAATAAAAATGGAAAAATTAATACATTTAAAGGTCGAAAATAAACACAAAAACCCATTGTTTGAACCCCACTCACTATTCGAAAGATTAAATCAAACACCATCATTTGTTTGAAAAAAAAATTCGAACGCCCTCTTCGAAAAAATAAATTGAACCCCATCAAATGTTCGAAAAAAAAGATCGAACACCAACAGTTCGAAAAAAATTTCGAACGCCCCATTCAAAAAAATAATTCGAACCCCAAAAAATGTTCGAAAAAAAAGATCGAACGAAATCAACTGTTCTAAATAAATAATTTGATAACCACGTTTTTCAGTCGAACAACAAATAGCAACAATATTCGAACAAAAAAACGAACACATACAATATTTTGAACACCTAAATTTCCAGAAATCATAACATACAATACTAATGTGTTCGGAAAAAAACGTAGAACAAAAAATGTGTGTTCGAAAATTAACCTAGAATAAAAATTCGTGGGTTCAATAGTTTTTTTCTATTTTGTTCTACATAAAAATCCGAGCAAAAAACCCCATATCGAAAAACCAGATCTGAACCAAAACTCCATGGGTTCGATTTTGTTCGAAATCAATGTTTAAACAAACAGTAAAAATATGTAATACATTAAAGATTACAACTATAATCAACTCAAAATAACCTAAATATAAAATAAAAACCTTTATCCATTGAAAGCACTAGACGGCGGATGGCGATAGCAGCGGAGGACGACAGCAGCGAATGACGGCAACAGCGAGAGCAACGGAGGACGACAGCAGCAACGGGCTACTCCGGCAGTAAGTAAGCAGCGCGCGAACAAGTTTTTTTTTTTTTTTTGCTGAAATAGGGGGTGAAATGGTGTAATTGTTAATGTAAGAGAGGAAAGGGTATTATGGGAAAAATCACAGTGGTGAACTGAACAAAATAGGGGTAATTTGATAGAGGTGGTGAACTTTGCAACTATGGGGGTCCATATAACCTGGCCCAGTCTTTGTAAAATCCTAGTTTCTCTTTCACTTTCTCTCGCTTCTCCCTCCATTTTTCCTTACTATTTCCCGCTATTAACAGCGCCAACTTCGACGATCGTGGTATGATTGAGCTCTCTCTAACCTCTTTCTTTGGATTATTTTTGTTTACACGTTCTATGACATACTTCTCTTTCTATAGCAATGTGATTGGTTGAATTGAAGATTGCTCTCTGTTTTGTTTAATTTAGTTTGATCGGGCTGGGTATTGTGAATACTCAAAATCCTGTCTCTGTAAAATTGTAGTTTCTCTTTCACTTTCTCTCGCTTCTCCCTTCGTTTTTCCTCACCATTTCCAGCTATTAACAGTGCCAGCTTCGACGATTGTGGTATGATTGAGCTCTCTCTCACCTCTTTCTTTGGATTATTTTAGTTTACACGTTCTATGACATACTTGTCTTTCTATAGAAATGTGATTGGTTGAATTGAAGATTGCTCTCTGTTTTGTTTAATTTAGTTTGATCGGGCTGGGTATTGTAAATACTCAAAACCCTGTCTCTGTAAAATCGTAGTTTCTCTTTCACTTTCTCTCGCTTCTCCCTCTATTTTTCCTCACCATTTTCCGCTATTAACAGCGCCAGCTTCGACGATCGTGGTATGATTGAGCTCTCTCTCACCTCTTTCTTTGGATTGTTTTTGTTTACATGTTCAATGACATACTTGTCTTTCTATAGCAATGTGATTGGTTGAATTGAAGATTGCTCTCTGTTTTGTTTAATTTAGTTTGATCGGGTCTGAGATTTGTGATTGTTGATTGGAGAGAAGTGATGCATGTTTTTGGGGCTTAATTTAGTGCAAAAAGTGATAAAAATGTTAGTTTTGTGCTTAAATGTGTAGAGTATCACGATTTTGTCTAAAAAGTATCACTTGAGGTATTTTGTCCATTTTACAGGTAAATCGGTGGAATTTGGCCAAACCGAGAGTACCGGCATTCTTAGGATGAAAAGACGAACATACCGGATGAAAAAGGGGGTCGGAGGCGGAGCCCTTCTCATAAAAATTTCCCTGGTCTCGAGCATAGGTCGAGGAAACGAGGCCCTCGAGTCGAGGGATATGCTGGAGAGAGAGAATTTGGAAAATGGAGGAGGCCTCGACTCAAGGGAGGAGCCTCGAGTCGAGGGAGGCATAAATTGCAGATCCCTCGAGTCGAGGGCTGAGCCTTGACTCGAGGAGCGAGTTTTTAAAAAACCGTCTATTAAAAGAGCCATCAGCGTGATTTGAAGGGGAGTTATCAGATTTGAGAGGAGAGAGGAAAGAAAACACATAACCACACATAGTTTAGGGTGTTCTTGAATTCTTTTTCAATTTCTTGCAAATTAGGTTTAGATTTTGGATTAATTCAAGTCTTTTCAACATTCAAGGTGACATCAAACCTTATTCTTTTAATTTTAGTGGATTATTTCTTATTATTCATGTTTTCTTCTCTCTCAATTCTTTCAATTTTCATGGGTTTTGTTGAATTCATGATGATTGGCTAAATTACTTTTGTGTTTAGGTGTGATGATCCTTGGGTGAATTAATTTTGATGATCATGTGATTGGGTATTTCAATTATTGGGGTGATTAATTATTCTATTGTGATTTGCATGATTTAATTGCTAGATTAGGTTTTGATCCTTTGTTAATTGGTTTAATTTGCTCAAAGAGATTTGGTTTATTAAATTGATGCTTAGGTGTTAGACTTGGTTTGGTAATTGAATTCAATATTGGATTAACGCAAGGAGACTTGGTTAATTTTCATTAGAACCTACATTAGAATACGTTAATTGCTTGATTCTATTTCTTGTGATTAAGTGAGGAGACTTAAGGTGTCATCTCTAAACTATCTTACGTGCTTACTTGATGTATTAAACCTAGGCTTATCCAGTACGGTTGATGCATGATTCTTGGCTAGATAGCTCCTATTATCCCTCATTAATCGAAACCCCTGATCATGTGTGATTCGTAATTAAGGATTCCTTGGTGATTTGCATCCGAACACATTTTTTTCACATTAGTTATTTCTTGGTAATTTTCTTGTTGATTATTCTTAGTTTTTAATTTAGATTTAATTTTGCATAACCGTGACCGACTCTATAATACCATGACAACTCTTAGCTCTAGGGATCCTTGCTCGACTTAGTTCCTTTGGGTTCGATAACTTGGTTGTGTCTTAAATATACTTACTCGAAAAAGCTCCAATCAAAATGGCGCCGTTGCCGGGGAACTAATTAGAGTGCTAATAGGGACTTAGAGTTTGTTGAGTGGTGTTAGTAGTGTCATTTTATTTGCTTCGTTTTTTATTTTTGTTTTGGTTTATTGTTTCGTGGGAATTTGATACTCGTCTCTTTCGTAGGTGCATGAACACAAGGTCTCGTGGTATTCAACCCGAACCTATCAACCTTGAAATAGAGGCTACAGTAAGAAGGAATCGAGGTCGAAATCGTAGGGAAGCAAGAGAGAGACGAGAAATGGAGGCTAGGAATGAGATGGAAAATGAAGGGGGAGGTGGTGATCCTCTGATGCAAGAAGAGAATGGCCCTCCAAATCTGAATGGAAATGGAAATGGAAATGGTAATGGGGGCAACAATGTGGTGGAGAACCAAGGGGGTAATAGAAACCAACCACAAAATGCTCAAGTTGGCCCTTTCCCTCAAGGGTACCCACCAAACCAATTCCCATATCCACAACAACCATATCCCTATCCTCAACAAGGCCCACAATTCCCATACTATCCACCCCCACAATACTTCCCACAATATCCCCAAATGCCTTATCCTCAAGAACCACCTCAACAACCACAAGCTCAAAATCAACCCGTCCAAGAGCCTCAACCCCAAGGTCATCCACTTTGTGAGTTCTTTGAGCTGCAACCGAGAGAGTTCTCTGATGGAATTGCTAGACCTCGCATTGAGGCTAACAATTTTGAGGTTAGCCCGGCCTTGCTAAGGATGCTTAGAGAAAAGCAATTCGAGGGGAAGGATGAGAATGAAGATCCTCATAATCACATAGCCCAATTCTTAGAGATCTCCGACACCACTAAATACAATGGTGTTTCAGAGGATGCAAAGAAGCTTCGTCTTTTTCCATTCACTCTGACTGGGAGAGCGAAGACTTGGCTAAATTCAATTCCATCGGGGACAGTGAGAACATGGGAGGATCTAAGTAGGAGGTTCTTGATGAAGTTCTATCCTCCATCCAAGACCTTACAAGCCAAAGAAGCAATCTCACAATTTCGACAAAAGAATGGCGAGTCGACATCGCTGCGTGGGAGAGATTCGGGAACTTGTTGATAGCATGTCCTCAACATGGGGTTTTTGACGAGCAAACGATCATGTACTTCTATACCGGACTCAATGATTCTGATCGAGCTTTCCTAAATGCTTGTGCAAATGGGTCTATTTGGTCCAAGTCCGTGATTGAGATGAATCAAATTATGGAGAATATTGCTCAAGATTCATTTCAAGCTCAAGTAAGTCAGGGAAATTATCATAGGGTGTCTCAAGTCGAAGAAATTGAATCGATGAAAGCTATGATGATGACCATGATGGATAGGTTTGGAGCTCTAACATCTCAACAAGGTGGGAATCTTCAACCCCTTGTCCAAGGTGATATGTGCCAAGGTCTAAATCCAATGGAGGAAGTAAACTACATGGGAAGACCACAGTACCAAGGAAATCAATTCCAAGGAGGATATCAAGGGAATCACCAAGGTGGGAGGCCGTATCAAGCACCTTTTCAAAATCGACCTCAAGGAAATTCCTTTTCACAATCTCAAGCACCATTCATGCCTCAACAAGGAGGTCAAGCTCCGAAAAACAATTGGAGGAGGCATGAAAACTTCTCCTATTCCAATCCTAGGGCGGCAGTTCAATTCCCTCCCGGTTTTGATCCGGGTGCACGAGCTCCAAATAATGAAGGCAAGCCTAATGTGGAGGATATCTTGGCAAAATTTATGGGATGCACTCAAGAGAGGTTTGAAAAGATGGAAAATACGGTGGGCTCATTGTCAAGCCAAATGAAACAAGTGGAGTTTCAAATGGGTCAACTTGCAAACACAATGGGCCAACTTCATACAAAAGGGAAGTATCCTTCTACAACCGAAGTAAATCCCAAAGAGCAATGTAAAGCAATCAAGCTAAGGAGTGACATAAGTTATGAAGGGCCTCCTATGCCTACTAATGAAGGGGATAAGAAAGAAGTAGAGGGAGATGATGAAGAAGAGGAGATGGAGGTGCCTAGTGAAGATGAAGAAGGAAAGAAGGTGGGGGGTGAAGTTCAGAAAAGAGGTGGAGACAAAGGGAAAGAAGTTGTGGTAGAAGAGAAAGTGGAGGAGAGGAAGAAACCTAAGTGGAAGAAGGCTAAAGAGGCAAGGGAAGAAAGAGTAGAAGTTGAGAGAGACTCATGGGGAGTGCCTAAAACTGTGGAGCCTGTTCCTTTTCCTCAACGTTTTATGAAGAAGAAGATGGACGAGAAGTTTGTCAAGTTTCTTGAAGTGTTCAAGAAGCTCTACATCAATATCCCATTTTCGGAAGCTTTTGAGCAAATGCCCAACTATGCAAGATTTCTCAAGGATATAATTGCTAAGAGGAGGAGAATTGAAGAGCCCGAAACCGTATAATTTAAAAAGGGAGTGTAGTGCCTTGTTAAAAAGGGATTTGCCACAGAAATTGAAAGACCCTGGAAGCTTCACAATCTTGTGTGATCTTGGGAATGGAGTGGTGAAAACTGTCTTATGTGATCTTGGTGCAAGCATCAATTTGATGTCTATGTCTATGTTCAAGAGGCTTGATCAAGGTGATTTGTGCTCCACTTCTATCACACTTCAATTGGGCGATGGATCCACAACAATCCCAAAAGGGATAGTTGAGGATGTACTCGTGAAAGTAGAGAGCTTTGTCTTTCCGGCGGACTTCATTGTGCTTGAGATGGATGAAGATCAAGAAGTTCCTCTAATTCTTGGAAGACCGTTCCTAGCCACTTCGAGAGCGGTGATCGATGTCACAAAAAGGGAAGCTTACTTTGAAGCTTAATGATGAGGAGATCAATTTCTCCATCAAAGACTCGATGAATCATCCAAAGGAGAAGGAAGAGTGTGACTCACTAGATATTGTTGATTTATGCCTTCAAGAGGCTAAGGATGAATCTTCTTCTACTCTCTTAACTCATGATTATACTATATCTTCTTGTGAGTTAATTTCTAATGAATCTTGTTTTTCTCTATTGGATCATAGGAAAGAGATGTCTCCAAAAGTACCTTTGAAAGATCCCGGAGATGGAAAGAAAAAGAAGAAGGAAGAGTTGAAGAAAACAACCAAACTTGATCAACTTGCAAGTTTGGGGGAAGTATGGAGGAGAAAGAGCTCGAAGGAGATGAAAAAGAAGATAGGCTTTGAAATTGGAGATGAGGTGGTGTGGTGCGAGTCAAAATTGGAGAAATTGCTTTGTGGAGAAAAACTCAAGAAGCTTGAGGTATTTACCGTGAAGAAGGTGCAAGTTGGAGGAAAGATTTGGATTGAAGACAAATGGGGAGGTCTTCTCATCACAAAAGAGTCTCTTGTGAGGCACAAGAACCCCCCTATTCCAAAGGAGGTGCCCAACATTGCCATTGAAAGTTGAGCAACTCACGCTCCGTCCGGCAATGGACGTTAAAAATAGCGCTAGATGGGAGGCAACCCATCATTTACTTGCTTTCTTTTATTTTCGTATTTATTTATTGCTTTCAATAAGTGTGTTGTGTGTTGCTTTTCAGGAAGTCGAGATTTACAAGCTTGAAGGAGAGAGGATACTTGAAGACCTTTAGGTACAACACCTTTTCCAGACTTGGACTTGTCTAAGTTTGGGGAGGTGTGCTTCTTTTCGTGTTTTTCATTTCTTAGTAGTAGGTAGTTGTGTGCAACCCAACTAGCTAACTATCTTACCAAATTTTTAATTGCTTAGCAATGAAAAAGTTTGGGGGGGTATGTTAGTTTAGCGATTTTCGTTGCACCAACTTGCCTCTCATTAGCATGAGAAATTTTTTGTGAATTTGGAGCTTATTAGTGGATTAATTGCATATATTTGAGTTTATCTTTCTTGAGAGTAGTTGTGGAGAGTGTTGGTATGTGTAGGGGTATATGATTGAGATTATGTTCATGAGCATGTGTACTTGATTGATGGACATATTGGACTTTTGATTTGATAATGAGTTGATTTGTGGCTTGATGCTAGCATGATGAATTGTTGTGTGATGATAGATGTGAGTGAGAATGCTTGATTCATTGCTCATTTTTAAGCCGTGAGCTTTTGTGCCTTTTAAATCGTACATTTTATACGGTTTGATTCCTTGTTGAGTGCATCGTTCATGAATTTGCATGCTAGAATTTGCCTAGAGACTTGTCAAAATTGAGTTTTGTGTGGATTTTGTGAATATGATAAGAGGCCTTGTTTGTTTTGAAAGCCAATTAGTCAAATTTGACCCCACCAAAAATGTTGATTTCCCTAGTGAGCCAATTTGAGCCTAAAATCCTTATCTCTTTGGCAAACTTGTGAAATTGAAGTCATTTTGTCTATTCTTATGAGCCTTTTTGTCCTTATGATTAGTAGAGCTTTGATTGTTGACAAAAGGATGGTGATTGAAAAGAAAAGTGTGGTGGTTTAATTTGCTAAGTTTGAGAGAGAGAAAAAAAAAGAGGTTGAAAAGAAAAAAATTGAATTGTGGAAAATATGAGAAAAATGATAGTGAAAAAATTCAATTGAGTGCTTGAAAATGCAAGAAAAGTCTCAAAGGAGTTTGGTGGTGAATTATATTTGAGAAATAGTGGAAAAAGAAAAGAAAGAGTGATGATTGTTGAGATTTGAGTTGATTGGAGAGAAGTGATGCATGTTTTTGGGGCTTAATTTAGTGCAAAAAGTGATAAAAATGTTAGTTTTGTGCTTAAATGTGTAGAGAGTATCACGATTTTGTCTAAAAAGTATCACTTGAGGTATTTTGTCCATTTTTTGGGTAAATCGGTGGAATTTGGCCAAACCGAGAGTACCGGCATTCTTAGGATGAAAAGACGAACATACCGGATGAAAAAAGGGGGTCGGAGGCGGAGCCCTTCTCGTAAAAATTTCCCTGGTCTCGAGCACAGGTCGAGGGGATGAGGCCCTCGAGTCGAGGGATCTTGGAGAGAGAGAATTTGGAAAATGGAGGAGGCCTCGACTCGAGGGAGGAGCCTCGAGTCGAGGGAGGCATAAATTGCAGATCCCTCGAGTCGAGGGCTGAGCCTTGACTCGAGGAGCGAGTTCAACAAAAACCGTCTATTTTAAAAAGAGCCATCGACTATGATATGTGATTTGAAGGGGAGTTATCGATTTGAGAGGAGAGAGGAAAGAAAACACACAACCACACATAGTTTAGGGTGTTCTTGAATTCTTTTTCAATTTCTTGCAAATTAGGTTTAGATTTTGGATTAATTCAAGTCTTTTCAACATTCAAGGTGACATCAAACCTTTTTCTTTTAATTTTAGTGGATTATTTCTCAACTATTATGCTTTCTTCTCTCTCAATTCTTTCAATTTTCATGGGTTTTGTTGAATTCATGATGATTGGCTAAATTCTTTTTGTGTTTGGGTGTGATGATCCTTGGATGAATTAATTTTGATGATCATGTGATTGGGTGTTTCAATTATTGGGGTGATTAATTATTCTATTGTGATT
Source organism: Paraleonurus japonicus (assembly GCA_030762865.1). Classification (NCBI taxonomy): domain Eukaryota; kingdom Viridiplantae; phylum Streptophyta; class Magnoliopsida; order Lamiales; family Lamiaceae; genus Paraleonurus; species Paraleonurus japonicus. The sequence continues at coordinate 6,994,510 of CM061059.1, read as the reverse complement.
TGCATGATTTAATTGCTAGATTAGGTTTTGATCCTTTGTTAATTGGTTTAATTTGCTCAAAGAGATTTGGTTTATTAAATTGATGCTTAGGTGTTAGACTTGGTTTGGTAATTGAATTCAATATTGGATTAATGCAAGGAGACTTGGTTAATTTTCATTAGAACCTACATTAGAATACGTTAATTGCTTGATTCTATTTCTTGTGATTAAGTGAGGAGACTTAAGGTGTCATCTCTAAACTATCTTACGTGCTTATTTGATGTATTAAACCTAGGCTTATCCAAAGACGGTTGATGCATGATTCTTGGCTAGATAGCTCCTATTATCCCTCATTAATGAAAACCCCGATCATGTGTGATTCGTAATTAAGGATTCCTTGGTGATTTGCATCCGAACACATTTTTTTCACATTAGTTATTTCTTGGTAATTTTCTTGTTGATTATTCTTAGTTTTTAATTTAGATTTAATTTTGCAAAACCGTGACCGACTCTATAATACCATGACAACTCTTAGCTTTAGGGATCCTTGCTCGACTTAGTTCCTTTGGGTTTGATAACTTGGTTGTGTCTTAATTATACTTACTAGAAAAAACTGCAATCAAAATGACACCATTGCCAGGGAACTAATTAGAGTGCTAATAGGGACTTAGAGTTTGTTGAGTGGTGTTAGTAGTGTCATTTTATTTGCTTTATTTTTATTTTTGTTTTGGTTTATTGTTTCGTGGGAATTTGATACTCGTCTCTGTCGTAGGTGCATGAACACAAGGTCTCGTGGTATTCAACCCGAACCTATCAACCTTGAAATAGAGGCTACAGTAAGAAGGAATCGAGGTCGAAATCGTAGGGAAGCAAGAGAGAGACGAGAAATGGAGGCTAGGAATGAGATGGAAAATGAAGGGGGAGGTGGTGATCCTCCGATGCAAGAGGAGAATGGACCTCCAAATCTGAATGGAAATGGAAATGGTAATGAGGGCAACAATGTGGTGGAGAATCAAGGGGGTAATAGAAACCAACCACAAAATGCTCAAGTTGGCCCTTTCCCTCAAGGGTATCCACCAAACCAATTCCCATATCCACAACAAGCATATCCCTATCCTCAACAAGGCCCACAATTCCCACAATTCCCATACTATCCACCCCCACAATACTTCCCACAATATCCCCAAATGCCTTACCCACAAGAACTACCTCAGCAACCACAAGCTCAAAATCAAAATCAACCCGTCCAAGAGCCTCAACCCCAAGGCCGTCCACTTCGTGAGTTCTTTGAGCCACAACCGAGAGAGTTCTATGATGGAATTGCTAGACCTCGCATTGAGGCTAACAATTTTGAGGTTAGCCCGGCCTTGCTAAGGATGCTTAGAGAAAAGCAATTCGAGGGGAAGGATGAGAATGAAGATCCTCATAATCACATAGCCCAATTCTTAGAGATCTCCGACACCACTAAATACAATGGTGTTTCAGAGGATGCAAAGAAGCTTCGTCTTTTTCCATTCACTCTGACTGGGAGAGCGAAGACTTGGCTAAATTCAATTCCATCGGGGACAGTGAGAACATGGGAGGATCTAAGTAGGAGGTTCTTGATGAAGTTCTATCCTCCATCCAAGACCTTACAAGCCAAAGAAGCAATCTCACAATTTCGACAAAAGAATGGCGAGTCGATTACTGCTGCGTGGGAGAGATTCGGGAACTTGTTGATAGCATGTCCTCAACATGGGTTTTTTGACGAGCAAACGATCATGTACTTCTATACCGGACTCAATGATTCTGATCGAGCTTTCCTAAATGCTTGTGCAAATGGGTCTATTTGGTCCAAGTCCGTGATTGAGATGAATCAAATTATGGAGAATATTGCTCAAGATTCATTTCAAGCTCAAGTAAGTCAGGGAAATTATCATAGGGTGTCTCAAGTCGAAGAAATTGAATCGATGAAAGCTATGATGATGACCATGATGGATAGGTTTGGAGCTCTAACATCTCAACAAGGTGGGAATCTTCAACCCCTTGTCCAAGGTGATATGTGCCAAGGTCTAAATCCAATGGAGGAAGTAAACTACATGGGAAGACCACAGTACCAAGGAAATCAATTCCAAGGAGGATATCAAGGGAATCACCAAGGTGGGAGGCCGTATCAAGCACCTTTTCAAAATCGACCTCAAGGAAATTCCTTTTCACAATCTCAAGCACCATTCATGCCTCAACAAGGAGGTCAAGCTCCGAAAAACAATTGGAGGAGGCATGAAAACTTCTCCTATTCCAATCCTAGGGCGGCAGTTCAATTCCCTCCCGGTTTTGATCCGGGTGCACGAGCTCCAAATAATGAAGGCAAGCCTAATGTGGAGGATATCTTGGCAAAATTTATGGGATGCACTCAAGAGAGGTTTGAAAAGATGGAAAATACGGTGGGCTCATTGTCAAGCCAAATGAAACAAGTGGAGTTTCAAATGGGTCAACTTGCAAACACAATGGGCCAACTTCATACAAAAGGGAAGTATCCTTCTACAACCGAAGTAAATCCCAAAGAGCAATGTAAAGCAATCAAGCTAAGGAGTGACATAAGTTATGAAGGGCCTCCTATGCCTACTAATGAAGGGGATAAGAAAGAAGTAGAGGGAGATGATGAAGAAGAGGAGATGGAGGTGCCTAGTGAAGATGAAGAAGGAAAGAAGGTGGGGGTGAAGTTCGAGAAAAGAGGTGGAGACAAAGGGAAAGAAGTTGTGGTAGAAGAGAAAGTGGAGGAGAGGAAGAAACCTAAGTGGAAGAAGGCTAAAGAGGCAAGGGAAGAAAGAGTAGAAGTTGAGAGAGACTCATGGGGAGTGCCTAAAACTGTGGAGCCTGTTCCTTTTCCTCAACGTTTTATGAAGAAGAAGATGGACGAGAAGTTTGTCAAGTTTCTTGAAGTGTTCAAGAAGCTCTACATCAATATCCCATTTTCGGAAGCTTTTGAGCAAATGCCCAACTATGCAAGATTTCTCAAGGATATAATTGCTAAGAGGAGGAGAATTGAAGAGCCCGAAACCGTATAATTTAAAAAGGGAGTGTAGTGCCTTGTTAAAAAGGGATTTGCCACAGAAATTGAAAGACCCTGGAAGCTTCACAATCTTGTGTGATCTTGGGAATGGAGTGGTGAAAACTGTCTTATGTGATCTTGGTGCAAGCATCAATTTGATGTCTATGTCTATGTTCAAGAGGCTTGATCAAGGTGATTTGTGCTCCACTTCTATCACACTTCAATTGGCCGATGGATCCACAACAATCCCAAAAGGGATAGTTGAGGATGTACTCGTGAAAGTAGAGAGCTTTGTCTTTCCGGCGGACTTCATTGTGCTTGAGATGGATGAAGATCAAGAAGTTCCTCTAATTCTTGGAAGACCGTTCCTAGCCACTTCGAGAGCGGTGATCGATGTCACAAAAGGGAAGCTTACTTTGAAGCTTAATGATGAGGAGATCAATTTCTCCATCAAAGACTCGATGAATCATCCAAAGGAGAAGGAAGAGTGTGACTCACTAGATATTGTTGATTTATGCCTTCAAGAGGCTAAGGATGAATCTTCTTCTACTCTCTTAACTCATGATTATACTATATCTTCTTGTGAGTTAATTTCTAATGAATCTTGTTTTTCTCTATTGGATCATAGGAAAGAGATGTCTCCAAAAGTACCTTTGAAAGATCCCGGAGATGGAAAGAAAAAGAAGAAGGAAGAGTTGAAGAAAACAACCAAACTTGATCAACTTGCAAGTTTGGGGGAAGTATGGAGGAGAAAGAGCTCGAAGGAGATGAAAAAGAAGATAGGCTTTGAAATTGGAGATGAGGTGGTGTGGTGCGAGTCAAAATTGGAGAAATTGCTTTGTGGAGAAAAACTCAAGAAGCTTGAGGTATTTACCGTGAAGAAGGTGCAAGTTGGAGGAAAGATTTGGATTGAAGACAAATGGGGAGGTCTTCTCATCACAAAAGAGTCTCTTGTGAGGCACAAGAACCCCCCTATTCCAAAGGAGGTGCCCAACATTGCCATTGAAAGTTGAGCAACTCACGCTCCGTCCGGCAATGGACGTTAAAAATAGCGCTAGATGGGAGGCAACCCATCATTTACTTGCTTTCTTTTATTTTCGTATTTATTTATTGCTTTCAATAAGTGTGTTGTGTGTTGCTTTTCAGGAAGTCGAGATTTACAAGCTTGAAGGAGAGAGGATACTTGAAGACCTTTAGGTACAACACCTTTTCCAGACTTGGACTTGTCTAAGTTTGGGGGAGGTGTGCTTCTTTTCGTGTTTTTCATTTCTTAGTAGTAGGTAGTTGTGTGCAACCCAACTAGCTAACTATCTTACCAAATTTTTAATTGCTTAGCAATGAAAAAGTTTGGGGGGGTATGTTAGTTTAGCGATTTTCGTTGCACCAACTTGCCTCTCATTAGCATGAGAAATTTTTTTGTGAATTTGGAGCTTATTAGTGGATTAATTGCATATATTTGAGTTTATCTTTCTTGAGAGTAGTTGTGGAGAGTGTTGGTATGTGTAGGGGTATATGATTGAGATTATGTTCATGAGCATGTGTACTTGATTGATGGACATATTGGACTTTTGATTTGATAATGAGTTGATTTGTGGCTTGATGCTAGCATGATGAATTGTTGTGTGATGATAGATGTGAGTGAGAATGCTTGATTCATTGCTCATTTTTAAGCCGTGAGCTTTTGTGCCTTTTAAATCGTACATTTTATACGGTTTGATTCCTTGTTGAGTGCATCGTTCATGAATTTGCATGCTAGAATTTGCCTAGAGACTTGTCAAAATTGAGTTTTGTGTGGATTTTGTGAATATGATAAGAGGCCTTGTTTGTTTTGAAAGCCAATTAGTCAAATTTGACCCCACCAAAAATGTTGATTTCCCTAGTGAGCCAATTTGAGCCTAAAATCCTTATCTCTTTGGCAAACTTGTGAAATTGAAGTCATTTTGTCTATTCTTATGAGCCTTTTTGTCCTTATGATTAGTAGAGCTTTGATTGTTGACAAAAGGATGGTGATTGAAAAGAAAAGTGTGGTGGTTTAATTTGCTAAGTTTGAGGAGAGAAAAAAAAAGAGGTTGAAAAGAAAAAAAATTGAATTGTGGAAAATATGAGAAAAATGATAGTGAAAAAAATTCAATTGAGTGCTTGAAAATGCAAGAAAAGTCTCAAAGGAGTTTGGTGGTGAATTATATTTGAGAAATAGTGGAAAAAGAAAAGAAAGAGTGATGATTGTTGAGATTTGAGTTGAATTGTATTGTATTGCTTGATCAACTTTCATTTGCTCTACTAATTGTTGAGTTACTTGTCCTAAAATTCACCCACCTTGTCCAAAGAGCCTACATTACAACCCTTGAGAAAGCCCTCTTTGATTCATGTTTGATGCACAAAAAGATATAATTGAGATTGAGTCTTTTGGCAAGCATATGGTGTACATTTTTGTGGATTGATGATTGAGTGCATATATGTCCTTATACACTTGAGTGATGAGTGAAACACTCCATGGAAGGAGCATTAAGTTGAGCATTTGAATAAGCATTTGTCAAAGCATGACATTTTTGAGTGTTAGTGAAAAGTTTGCATTGATACTTGTTTTCATTGAAGAGGTTTGATTGTCCTATTTCGCTCTTGTGCTTATTGAACATAATTGCAATTGATTCTCCCTAATGTGCTTATTTGTCTTGTTGCTCGGGACGAGCAACACCTTAAGTTTGGGGGTATTTGATTGGAGAGAAGTGATGCATGTTTTTGGGGCTTAATTTAGTGCAAAAAGTGATAAAAATGTTAGTTTTGTGCTTAAATGTGTAGAGTATCACGATTTTGTCTAAAAAGTATCACTTGAGGTATTTTGTCCATTTTACAGGTAAATCGGTGGAATTTGGCCAAACCGAGAGTACCGGCATTCTTAGGATGAAAAGACGAACATACCGGACGAAAACGGGGGTCGGAGGCGGAGCCCTTCTCGTAAAAATTTCCTTGGTCTCGAGCACAGGTCGAGGAAACGAGGCCCTCGAGTCGAGGGATATGCTGGAGAGAGAGAATTTGGAAAATGGCGGAGGCCTCGACTCGAGGGAGGAGCCTCGAGTCGAGGGAGGCATAAATTGCAGATCCCTCGAGTCGAGGGCTGAGCCTTGACTCGAGGAGCGAGTTTTTAAAAAACCGTCTATAAAAAGAGCCATCAGCGTGATTTGAAGGGGAGTTATCAGATTTGAGAGGAGAGAGGAAAGAAAACACACAACGCCACATAGTTTAGGGTGTTCTTGAATTCTTTTTCAATTTCTTGCAAATTAGGTTTAGATTTTGGATTAATTCAAGTCTTTTCAACATTCAAGGTGACATCAAACCTTATTCTTTTAATTTTAGTGGATTATTTCTTATTATTCATGTTTTCTTCTCTCTCAATTCTTTCAATTTTCATGGGTTTTGTTGAATTCATGATGATTGGCTAAATTACTTTTGTGTTTGGGTGTGATAATCCTTGGGTGAATTAATTTTGATGATCATGTGATTGGGTATTTCAATTATTGGGGTGATTAATTATTCTATTGTGATTTGCATGATTTAATTGCTAGATTAGGTTTTGATCCTTTGTTAATTGGTTTAATTTGCTCAAAGAAATTTGGTTTATTAAATTGATGCTTAGGTGTTAGACTTGGTTTGGTAATTGAATTCAATATTGGATTAACGCAATGAGACTTGGTTAATTTTCATTAGAACCTACATTAGAATACGTTAATTGCTTGATTCTATTTCTTGTGATTAAGTGAGGAGACTTAAGGTGTCGTCTCTAAACTATCTTACGTGCTTACTTGATGTATTAAACCTAGGCTTATCCAGTACGGTTGATGCATGATTCTTGGCTAGATAGCTCCTATTATCCCTCATTAATCGAAACCCCTGATCATGTGTGATTCGTAATTAAGGATTCCTTGGTGATTTGCACCCGAACACATTTTTTTCACATTAGTTATCTCTTGGTAATTTTCTTGTTGATTATTCTTAGTTTTTAATTTAGATTTAATTTTGCAAAACCGTGACCGACTCTATAATACCATGACAACTCTTAGCTCTAGGGATCCTTGCTCGACTTAGTTCCTTTGGGTTCGATAACTTGGTTGTGTCTTAAATATACTTACTCGAAAAAGCTCCAATCAATTGTGCTAATTTTGCAAGATTGTATTTCTGGATAATTGACAAAACGTAGGATTACGCATAAATTCCTATTTTCTCTTGATTAACAACTCTTCTCATGATGAATTGATCCGTGTGTTCTTTTAAAATTATTTCGGTTTGGGTAATTATTCTACTACCTTTATTTTTCATAAAATTTTCAATTATGTATTTGTTGGTTCGTGTGTTCTTTTAGATGTCCACCCCGTATGCAGCGTTCCATTCTTTGAAGAATGTGGAATCTGAGTACAAGAAGGTTTATGATAATCTAGAGGTCGTTCAGCAAAAAATAGATAGGATGAGGACACTGCTTCTTACGGCCGATCGTCTCCTAGTACGGTCGGATAAAGAGCTTGACACCGTGGGAAGGTTGGTCGGATTTGACGGCCAGATATTCTATCAGGGCACGTTGGAAAGGGCACGAATGAATTTCATTAGAGATCATCCGGAGGCAAGGTTGATTAGGATGCCGTATTAGGTGAGATCTGATATCAAAAGAACAAAATACTTAGTGTTTAACTGATTTGAAATTCCTGTTCTTTTATCATTTAATTTCAAATTTTGATGATTTGAACCCTATGACTCATATTCTCGTTGTTGATATCAAGGAAGTAAATATCCCGATATTTTTCCGATATATCCTCGATATATCTATTTTTTGGGACTCTCGATATCGATATCTATTGGAATGATTTTTTTCGAAAATATCGATAAAATATCGGTAAATATCGGGATGTATTGATATCGATATCAGTGAGTTGTAGTTCAAAATTTTCTGAATATCGGGATATTTTGGTGGACATATCGGTAATATACCGGTTTTTCTAAAATATCAGTTTTTTTTTTTAAATACATCAGTGTTGTTTAGATGAAGATGACATATATTTTTTTTTTACATTTGAACCTCATAATACATCATTTTGGTATTAGTTGTTTAGCATTAAATAATTTTGAATGATCATTGTATCATTTTACATTACTTATGTATTTTTTTTATTGATATGTTTATCATAAAAAAAATATTTTGTTGAAATTTCAAGTTAAATTTGTGTAATAATATTAGTAATAATATTATATAAAATTTCATGTTAAATTTTTATCATTTTAATAAAATTTTCATCAATTTTCTATTTTTTACCGATATCGATATTCGATATCGATATTTCAATCGATATATCCGTAAATTCAAAGTACCGAAATTTTTATCGATATCGATATTTTCATCCTTGGTTGATATACATGAAGGAATTTGCTATTTGGTAATCACGTCCTAGGTAGTTTATTTCTCTCAATCTTCTGCCATGAAAAATTGATTGGAGGTCCTATGTAGGATTTTACATTTTATTTCTAGAGAATACTCCACTCTCTCAAATCAATTGTTGGGTTCCTCAGATTATGCTTTGTTTACTAAAATTGCATGTTTGGAACGAAATTTGGTAGTTCGCTTTATCCTTCTATTATTTTGCAAAGATCAGAGTTGTACGGTTGATCATGGACTAAATATATTAAAGTTGAAAAGGTATTAGGTTGCATCAGCTATTGTCCCAGTCTTAGGGCCGGGTATGCTGTAACATGTGAGGTAAAGAAAGTTGAGAAGAAGATAACATGACTTTTGCTAATTTTTCGAAGCATTTTTCCAAGTACATAGAATTTCGATTTTGACTTGATATTGCTTTAATTTCTTAGTATTCTAGTGTTGGATTGTCTTTTCATGTTTTTGTTACTTTGTTATATGAAAGTACTTGAGTAGTACCGCCAGTTCTTTTCCCATTTTTATGCTAGCAAAACCATTTAAAGATTACTTGGCTAAACAATCAACTATACCACATATCATTCATACTTAATTGTGCATTCATGTTAAATTCTCTTTGTTGATTTCCATCTTCCAGGTTCTTCTAAAACCAATTACGGTACAACTTGCTGTGGGTGTCTATTGAAGATCACCCCAATTTTTACCATATGTCGTAGATGTGGATGATTGGTCGATTTTGTTGATCGCGATCGTTTAAACGTTTTGATTTTGGTCATGTTAGTTTAAATAAATTTTGATTTTGATAAGAGATCTTGCAGGTTGCATTGACGGTCACCGCCACTTGGATAACCAATTTCCATTTTCATTTTCTGCAATATGTGGCTTTGTTTTTGTGAAAAAAAAGAGCTTGGGGCTTAATTAAATACGTGTGGGTCTTCAAATCGGGTTTACAAATGTGTCGGGACGGGGGCATTGATTATTTTATGGGCCAGGTTATATGGACCCCCATAGTTGCAAAGTTCACCACCTCTATCAAATTACCCCTATTTTGTCCAGTTCACCACCGTGATTTTTCCCATAATACCCTTTCCTCTCTTACATTAACAATTACACCATTTCACCCCCTATTTCAGAAAAAAAAAACTTGTTCGCGTGCTGCTTACTTACTGCCGGAGTCACCTGTTGCTGCTGTCGTCGTCCTTCGCTGCTGTCATCCTCCACTGCTCTCGCCATTGCCGTAATTCGCTGTGGTCGTCCTCTCCTGCTGTCACCGTTGCCGTCCTTCGCTGCAATCGCCATCTGCCGTCCAGTGCTTTCAATGGATAAAGGTTTGTGTTTTATATTTAGGTTATTTTGAGTTGATTATAGTTGTAATCTTTAATGTATTACATATTTTTACTGTTTGTTTAAACATTGATTTCGAACAAAATCGAACCCATGGAGTTTTGGTTCGGATCTGGTTTTTCAATTTGGGGTTTTTTGCTAGGATTTTTATGTAGAATAAAATAGAAAAAAACTGTTGAACCCACGAATTTTTGTTCTAGGTTAATTTTTGAACACACATTTTTTGTTCTACGTTTTTTTCCGAACACATTAGTATTGTATGTTATGATTTCTGGAAATTTAGGTGTTCAAAATATTGTATGTGTTTGTTTTTTTGTTCGTATATTATTGTTATTTGTTGTTCGACTGAAAAACGTGGTTATCAAATTATTTGTTTAGAACAGTTGATTTCGTTCGATCTTTTTTTTCGAACATTTTTTGGGATTCAAATTATTTTTCCGAACGGGGTGTTCGATATTTTTTTTGAATTGTTGGTGTTCGATCTTTTTTTTTGAACATTTTATGGGGTTCGATTTATTTTTTCGAACAGGGCGTTTGAATTTTTTTTTTCGAACAAATGATGGTGTTTGATTTAATCTTTCGAATAGTGAGTGGGGTTCGAACAATGGGTTTTTGTGTTTATTTTCGACCTTTAAATGTATTGATTTTTCCATTTTTGTTTGTGTTTGCTTACTTTATATTCACTTATTCTCATTCAAATTTTATTATTTTTTATAGGAAAAACAAAAGCAAAGAATCGACCTATAACATCTTCTAGAAAGAGAAAACAAGAGAAATTGTTGAAACAAACATTATTGATTGAACCACCGGTAGTGGAACCCGATGCTCAATTGAATTCAGAAGGTAGTTATGACGGTTATGAGGAGAGTTCGGATCCGGAGCATCCGGACAATACATGGGGGGCAGATGTATACTCTTCCGAAGAGGAAATGGAAGATAACATTCAAAAGGAACAAGAACAATGTGTTGAAGAGGAAGAGACAAAAGGTGATGAAGAGGGGGAAGATAACGATGGAGAGGAAAAGAAAACTGGAGATGAAGAGATAGAGAAAGAGAAAAAAGACAAGGAGAAAGATGATGATTCACAAATATCACATCCTCCGCTTCTCCCTGCATTCAAGAATCATGATGCAAGGTATATTTATGAGGGCAAAGAGCGCAATGTGTTGAGGTGTCATAGTCATGTCGCCAAACTTTTAGCGTGGGATGTGGATGCTGAAAAAGATTATCGTCATTGAAAGGGGATGTTTAGAAAGTCTAAATTACTTTCGCTCAGAAGATCTTCCTACAAGAATCCGAACAAAAATTTGATATCTGCCTTCGTTGAGCGTTGGCACCCTGAGATGAATAGTTTTTATTTCCCATTTGGTGAAATGACCATCACCCTTGACGATATCTTTTGCATCATGGGATTACGAGTTGATGGTATCCCGATTCAGTCGAAGCGTGATGATACAAGCAAAGGATTGAGCGATTTGATGGAATTGTTGGGTTTAAATCATCAAGAAGCAATAAAAGCTGTGGAGGGTACACATGGCTCATCGGTAAAGCTTAGTTGGTTAAGGGAGACGTTTGCACCGAAGATGGACTCCCATGATGATACTAAGGTTCTGTATTCGGCTCGAGCATATGTGTTATATACGTTCGGAACCACTCTATTTGCAGATAAGAGTGGTATGCGTATTAGCACCTCGTGGTTGCAGTACACAACCGATATATCTAAGTTTGGAGACTATTCTTGGTGAATTACATGTTTGGCTTACTTGTATAGACAATTGAGGAAAGTTTCGCAATACAAAGTCCGTCAGATTGCTGGTTACGTGACGCTGTTAGAGGTATTAATAATAATTTTTTAAAATCATTTCATATTATATTATTTGTTTGACCTTTATAATTTGCAGGCGTGGATCTATGAACACTTTTCGACTTTGATTTTACCTTAAAAAAATGTTGATTTTCAACATCCTGAACCGCTATCTTCTCAATACACACTGGATGCACATACAACTCCAAGTATCGATCACGTTCAAGGTTTTAGAGAGCGTCTAGATGTTTTCACACCAACAATGGTAAGAATTCAATTATGTAAAAATTTATGTGGTACATGTTTTGATATTAATGCTTGTTTATTGCGTATCATCTAGGTTACGTGGACTCCATACCAACCATTTAGACAGTATTATCCATTTCAACAAGTGTCTTTTTTCCATGGGTGTATTATTTGTGGTGATGTCATTGAGCCGCACATGCCAGATAGAGTGCTAAGGCAGTACGGGTATGTGCAGATAGTACCTGAGGCTCCTCTTGGAGCTACGGTTAAGAGGAGTAGTTTGAAGAAAGAAAGACAAGCCTGGATGATACTTGCAGAGTATTACATTACGTGGGATACACACATACTTTCTGTCGAACGACTTGGTGAGTCATGCAAGTTTTCTTGGGAGACCATTTATGGTTATGTCGAGTGGTTTGTTGATCAAGGTAACCCTGTAGTGTCAAATCCAAACTCTACGACACTTAATGCTCCTGAGCCTGTACGTTCCGCCGACCCGTGGGTGAGGATTGATGCCCCTAAATATGAGTTGACTAATCTGGTGGAAAAATATGAATCAGGTGAAGCATTCAACTTGGACGAGGCGGTACAACAAGTTAGACATGCCATAGCTGTTCTTACTGGACCAGAAGGTTCAAGTTCATCGTCAAGAGCAGGCCCTGGTTGAACAAGAGGAATCACTAGGTCTAGAGGCAGAGTTAAAGTCCGGGGTAGGCGTATATGATATTTTATGCTTTTGTTTGTTTAATTATGACTGTAGACTTGATGGTTGTTCAATATTAGGGTTGTTTATGGATTAATGAATTGTTATGGTTGTTTATGGATTAATTAATTGTTATGGTTGTTTATGGATTAATGAATTTTAGGGTTGTTTATGGTTTAATGAATTGTTATGCTTGTTTATGAATTGTGTATGGTTGTGTATGAATTGTTGTTATGTATGGTTGTGTATAAATTTTTATTGAAAACCATGATTTAATATTGTTCGAAAAAATAAGATTTTGAAAACCATGATTTATTAATGTTCGAAAAAAATAATTTGAAAACATAAACATGTTCGAACAAAAGCAAAAGATTCAAAATATTTTAAAACACAGTTTAAAATAGACCAAATTTATCAGTTCACCCCCCTCCCCGTTCGAAAAAATTTTGCGAACAAACGTAGGAAGTTCGAGTTTTTTATTCGAACATAAAATGTAAGAAATAAATTGTAGAACAATTTAATTTTGTTCGAAAATATTTGAAACACAGTTTAAAACCACTAAAATGTACTCAGTTCACCCCCTATTGTTCTTGGTCGAACAACTGTTGGATTTTTTTTTTCGAACATAGTTTGTTCGGCTGTTTTATTCGAACGTTTTACATTTGTGTGTTTATTATTTTCGAACGACTTCATATTTTTGAAATTTTTAAAAGAACTCTACAATATATTTCGAACATTAGTAACTTACACTTTACTAAACGAAATGAACATTTTTAGCCCCAAAAAGGTTTACATGTTCAACAAAATGATATTTTTCCCACACATTTACATCAAAATGATAATTGCCCAAAATGACATGTATAACCTATTCTATGCTAGCCTCAAAATATCAAAATAATGCCCAAAATGAAGAACAACTATACCAAACTAGTTACTACAATATTGTCTTTCGGTTTCTTGAAAAGAAAAGTCGTCTCCCATCCATTAGCAATCGGTCGATGGAAATCTATCCATGAAGTTATAATTAGGGGCAAAGTAACTCCAACTCCTAAATTTACCTGCACAAAACGTAAAATACATAACATAAATAACGAAACTATACAACTTTTAAAATAGCTAAATATAAAATAACTTTTTTTTATACCGGTACGAAGTGGTTGTTGTGAATCAACGCCATACAAATACATCTTGGGTTTGAAGGCACTTCAGTTTTATGCAGAAGGTATGAAACTGACATGATCGGGCTTAAAGTAACCAATACGATATTATACGTCGATGCAATCAAGTTGCCCATATACGGCAACATGAACCAGTTAGTTTGATGTGCAGTGTCAGTAAAGCAGTTAAGAGCATTCATAATTCAACCAACATGACCTGGAACCCTGAAAGCCTGCCCGTACAACTGGATGTTGTGTGACAACTCATTCATCAAATCTTGCCGAACACAGGCCCATGCATCCTCTCCGAACCCAAGTAGACTTGCAATTGCCCGGAATCCACAATGACCATCACTCTTCACATTTTCAATAGTAATCACATACTCTTGGTATTCAGCAGGAAGCAATGATGTCATATTTGTTGTGGACCGAGATCGAGTAGACTTTCGTGATATCTGTAACAAGTAATATATTAAACTGTAATACATAATTCAAAACTATTAATGAGGTTTCACGAGTAACTCTTACCGGCTGTTTTTTTAGGACTCGTTCTTTCTTTTGATATGATGGTGATGGGATTGTCTGATCTACATTGTACGCCACACTATTGGAGGAGGGATCACAACTTCCAACCTGTGATTGAAGAACATGCTCAAACAAACTTGGCTCCCGTTTTGTAGACTTTTCAGAGGCCTTTTTCTTTGTTGTGCTTGGGCGACCACGTGGGTCGGTGTTGGGTGTAGGTTCAACTAAATCCGTGGTTTCAGGGCAGGCCATCTCACGCATATCCCGCAAATACATTAATCTTCGACTCTCATCAAAGTTGTTATACACCTTAACCATATGAACAACAGCGTCTTCAAATCGATGATCGGTGTCTTTCTTGACATCATTTACGAATGACTCCATATCCAACTTCCTCCAGAAGGAATCAAAGGCACTCATTGGTATCGGTTTATCTGCGTACACATAATCCTCAATCTTATGTGCACACGGCAAACCATATGATGTCCTCAACACATGCTTGCAATTAGTAGGATCAAAACTTGGTGTTTTCACAACTCTAACTTCTTCAAACAGTTTCTCCAAGCATATGTAGAGACTACGCCTCGTAAATTATTGTGAATTCTGGGCAAGAATTTGTGTTGAGCAACATTTAGACTTTTCTCGAACGAGGCCTTAATTGCTGTGTGACAAGCTTCGTACAGAGTATCACACTTTAACCAACAAGTCTCAAAATTTCCCAACGAGTTGCCGAGTAGTCTCTTTAATGCAGCATGATGACTCTCAATCCTAAAATATATAAAGGTAAACTTAATAAACATATAAAGATAAACTTAATAAACGTATAAAAATAAAATTAATAAACATATAAAAACTGTTGGTGTTTGTATTTCCATAATGCATTACACGATTTGTCCATGCTTTCACGAACCTCTCTTTGTAGGGATTTGAACCATTGATTGATCACATAGTTCACCGGCTTTTTAATGAATTTCTTTTGGAGGACATGCACGGCTTCTTCATACTCTTTCTCAGTATCAGCATTGACAACATTATTAACTTGTTGAATGAAAGTCTCCCACTTTTTTTTGGACTTGAAATCCCCTTTGCACTTGGCTAATATATTTCTGTCAATGTGCCAGGTACAAAGAAAATGTTTCGCTTCAGGAAATCTAGAAGCAATAGCATTCACTAAGGCCAACTCACGATCTGTAATTATAACTGTTAGCTTACAACCTTCACTCAACATTTCCCTCAATACACCCAATGCCCAAGTGTAGTTTTCCTCTTTCTTAGCAGTTAGGAACACAGATGTAACAGAAAATGTCATCCCCGTTGATGGCACACCAACTATCTCTAAATAAGGTAACTTGTACCTATTTGTCTTGTACGTGCAGTCAATCAACAATACTTGTGGAAAAGCACGAACCAACTTAATAGACACGGGATGTGAAAAAAATAATTTCTCAAGAGTGGCCGTCTCCTCACATCTTCTTGAAGCGTTAAATTAGTTGTTGTCAACAAACTGGCCCATTAGATACTGCAATTGTGATTGTCCACAGTACTTAGTGATCTTGTGCTTCCTCCTAGCGTTGTATATTATCCAAATCGTAGAGGTATTTTCAACGTTCTTCGTCTTTAAGGCTTTCAACACAAACTTAGGAGGTGCATTACATTTGGACATATCTATGACAAACACCTCTTCCGCAGGCGTGAGCCGTCCAACATAAGAATGTCCTTCAAAGTATGGGGATATCGGATGATTATGGATACCACATTTTACCTCCAAAGTCCATTGAAAAGGAACTTTTTCTGTTCCTTTTAGTAAGAATGGACAACCACATTTTTTTTGAGCCTGTTTCCCTCCTTGGTGCTTCTTTTGTAGCATCACTTTTCTGCCTTCTTTTTGTGTTCTCTTTTTCAACAACACTAGGCTCCATCTTTTGCTTTGGTTTCTTATATATCCCCTCACGCTCACATGCTAATAATACACGCGGTTTTTTCTTCCCTGCACCACTATCAAAACGCTTAATAGTTATCACCATTTTGTTTTCATTTGCCACTCGACGTACCCAACCAATTAGTGAATCACGTGATTCAAAAAAGTCCATATTTGTGAAAAGGTCGGTGTAGTCCATAACTATTTTACGTCTTTCATTTTCCTCATTCTTCTCTTCCTCCCCTTCATTTTCCTCTTTTTTTTCCTCATAATCCTCATTGAAATCCTCAGTGTCATCAATACTATCATTTTCAGTGTCATCTTCATATTTGTCATCTAGCTTTGGCTTCTTCTTCTGCAAACAACAAAATTGTTAATCAATCTTGTTTGATAAAATTATATTGTTCGCAAACAAATACCATACAAAGAAAGAATGTAGGAAACATAATACCATAACAAAATAAAGGTTCGAAAATAATTGCCATACAACAGCATAAAGGTTCGAAAACTATTGTCATACAACAGCATAAAGGTTCAAAAACTATTGCCATACAACAACATAAAGGTTCGAAAACTATTGCCTTACAAAAAAACCGTTCGAAAGAAATTGTCATACAACTGCCAAAAGTTCAAAAATTATTGCCATTCAATAGCAAATTGTTCGAAAATTTCATCTGCACGAAACAACTTTGTTCGAAAAAAGTTCTCAAACAACATGTTAATGTACAAAAAAAATATTTCGAACAAACCTTGCTTGTTCGGAAAACCAGATCAAAACATTTGAAAACCAAAAGTTCGAGATAAAAAATGTGCGAAACAATAATACCAACACATATTCATTCCTAGTGCATATAAACTTATCAAAATAAAAAACAAACACATACAACAAAAGCCATACAAATACATTATACAAGATAAGCCCTACGTAACAAAATATTAACGTTACTCACATGTATGGGTTGAGAACCACGGGTTCGACCCATTGAGGAGAAAAAACGTGCTCAATATATTCGAAAATGATGGTCTCTCAATGGAATGTCTTGTTCGAGCACTTCCGTTCAAGACCTGTATGCGTTCGACAGATCGATGAATAAAGCTTCTGTAATGTATTTTTTTGATTGATAGGGAGGGGGTGAACTTAGTGTGTGGGTGATGTTAGTAATTGCTAATGTTGAAATTAAAAAAAAGGGTATTTTAGTCATTTTAAAAAAAATTTTAGAATACCACTTTTTAGAGGTGGTGAACTTAGCAATTATGGGGGTCCATATAACCTAGCCCTTATTTTATATAATTTAAAGTAAATAAATAAGATATGATTTTATTAAGATTTGTTAACAAAATAATATAAAATAATTATAATTTTATTAGATAAAATAAAATATACCCCATATATTTGGCCTACACACTAAGGGGCTGCTTGGTTGGAGGTATTAGAATTAGGTATGAGAATGACTAGTGATTCATTTTCATTGATAAATTTTGGAAAGAAAGTTGAGCACGAAAAAATTTGAGCAAGAAAAAAATTGAGCAGAGAAAAAATGAATGATTGTTAAATAATTGATTATAAGATAGAAATTATGTAATCAAAGTAAATTGGTGATTATTTTATTTTTAAATCAATTTGAAATTGTAAATATTACCAAACATCATCAATGAGAATGATTAATGAGTCATTCCCATTACCTATTTCTAATGCCTCAACCAAGCGGGTCCTAAGTTTTATTGTTGGGTAAGGGTCTAAATAAGTATATATATTATATCTATAATATATATATATATATATATACACTAGTATTGGACCCCGCGAATTTCGCGGGATAATAAAAGAAAAATTATATGTATAATAATTTTTTTTTATATTTATAATAAATGATCTATTTAAATTTAATTTAAATAAGTAAAAAGTGAAATTAAATATATAAAATACTAATAAATTCACAAATTTATATTTCATGTCTGCCTAAAAAAATCGACAGTTTAGTTTAGAAATATAATATACTCTCTCCTAAAAAATCGACAGATCTAGTTTTTTAAAGAGTTGGTAACATGTAAGTGCATTTGACAACCTCTATTTACATAGAGGTGCATGCACAATAAAATCTTTCAAAGAGGTTCAAAAAAAGGTGTCAAAAAGATTTCAATACCCTTTATTTCAAAATTCAAGATTCCAAATTACATTTCAAAATTTCAAAATCTCAAAATTCAAATACATCAATCCCATCACACTAAAAACAAAAACCTCCCTAAAAATTCAAATTTCAAATTTCTAAAATCACTCCACTAAAATCTCCGGTTCTTCTTCTCCTTCTTCTTCTTCTTCTCCAAATCACATATTTTTTTCTTCAAATCTCTTGTTCTTGCTATGATAAAAAATGTGTGCACAACACCAGAAAATATTTGCACAATTACAGAAAAAAATTGAACAATAATAAAATCTCAATCAAAATAAATTATCACTCAAAATTTTAAAATTATTTGCACAATAACACTTACACAATGACCGAAAAAATTTGAAACAATAACATAAAAAATTTGAACAATAACAGAAAAAATTTGCACCATAACAGAAAAAATTTGAACAAGGGTAGAAAAATATTTGCACAATAACCAAAAAATATTTGCACAAATTATCACTCAAAATATTTACACAATAACAGAAAAAATTTGAACAATGACAGAAAAATATTTGCACAATAACCAAAAAATATTTGCACAATGACAGAAAATATGTGCACAACATCAGAAAATATTAATAAAATAAGTTCAGAAACAATTAATAAAATACGTCTCCTGATTTACTACCTGAGGACGCCGAAATCTTTGTCTGGGCCCTGGGGGTAGGCGAATCGAATCGAGATCGAGGGTATCTAAGTTCATGTTAAGGCGATCGGCAGTGGTGCGTATATCTTCCATTGACATCACGTCCGCCATGGCTGCTGGATGTATTCACCTTTTTTGAGAAAGCTAGGGAGATGTGTCCGACTCTAATTACCGTCGACGTTGACTTTTTTAATCACCGTGGTGACCAGCAGCGGCGGTACTGTTGCCGTCTCCTTCCCTTCGTGACGGCGCCTGAATAGGCGTTCATGGTGAGCTCCATCACCGCCGCCACTGTACTCATGTCTCTTCTCTAATTAGAATACACGCTTTAATTTCAATTTCGTATTGTGTGAATCCTGGGAGTAAGAGAAATAATTTTGAAATTTAGGGATGAGGAACATATATTTGAATTGAATTTGAAAAAAATATCCGAAAAAGTCAAAGAGGGGGAGGGATTTACGGATATTCAGGTGATAGAGGAGAGAGAAAGCTCACAACTGAAATATTTGAATTCATTAAGGGTATTTTGGACAAATTACACACCGTTTAAAAAATGATGCACCTCTATATAATTCAGGCTTGCCATATGAACCAGGTTGTCATTATTTCTTTTTTCAAAAATATTATTCTGCCTAAATAATCTCAATATAAAATTATAATAAATTTGCAAGATAATAAATATTAAAGTATCATATGTTGCATAATTTATGAAACTAAATTATTAGTTAATACTTTAATGGTAAACTTGACTGTAATTAATAACCATTTGATATGTTTTGAATCAATATGTAATTTTTTTCAATTTTAATTCAATTATTGATATGATTTGAATTAAACATTATATTTTCATGCATCATTACAATATTCATTTAATCTCCTCCTGAAATACATCCTTAAAAAATAGGAATTCAATTTTATATTTTTGTAAAAAAATTTGGTCAATAATGTGTGAAATTTTTAACTACTTAATTAATCATAGAAAAAAAATGACAACAAATATTGAAAATGTGTATAATATGCTTTCTTTCGGTAGACAATCTAAATATTTTGTATATGTCAGTAAATAAATTAAATATATATTTTCAGTAAACTATACATATAATCAGTAAATATGCACAAAATAAATTAAATATATGTGTTCTGCATAATATGTATATATCAACAAATAAATTAAATATACGCTTTCTAAAGATTATTTATATAATCTGTATATATCACTAAATAAATTAAATTTACGCTTGTTTTCTGCAGATTATCTATATAATATGTATGTATCATCAAATAAATTAAATATATGCCTATTTTCTATAGTGTATCTATATAATATATGCATATCACCAAATAAATTAAATATATGTTTTCTATAAATTATATATATAATCTATATATATCATCAAATAAATTAAATATACATTTATTTTATGCAGATTATCTATATAATCTGTATATATCACCAAATAAATTAAATATATGTTTGTTTTCTGCATACTATTTATATAAATTGTATATATCATCAAATAAATTAAATATATCTAATATAATCTGTATATATCATCAAATAAATTAAATATACACTTTCGAAACATCTGAATACAAACTGAATAATTTGATTTAAAATTTCAAAATTTTAAACGTAGATTTTGTATCTTCATTTAATGAATTTGTATATTTCACTATGATTTTTGAAAAGGTATATTTCACTATGATGAATCTGGATTTTTTGACGAATCTTAAAGATAATCTTATTATAGTAATCCTCCACTTTTTCCTCACAAATCTTCATTTATTTTTCACTCAAGAAATATGCTTTTATAATTATAAGTTCTCATGAGAAATTATACATGGAGAGAAGCCTAAAATTTGTGATCCCTGATAGGCATAATCCCATGAAGTTTTCAAAAAAGAAAGCAATTATAGACATTGCAAAACGTACAATTTTATACAAACTGTATTGCAGAAAATCAATTTCATAATTCTCTATAGTAATTTTTTAGTTTGTCCATTTTATCTCCTTCCATATTTTTTTTTTAAAAAAAGACAGTAGAAATGATTATTCCTTCCATATATCTAAAAGTGTAAAATCTAAATTAATTCTTTAATTCACTTCATATACTTACCAATATAATTAAATAAACAGGGTAAATTCATGTAGATTAAAAATACGCACTACAGAAGTCCAATCTAATGTATTGAATTTCATGTTTTAACTGTCAACATATACATTAGCAGACACCATAATTCTACTATCCAAATTAATTATATTTAATTAATCGTCACAAAAGAAAATAAAAATACAACAAAATAAAGCAACGGTTCGTAATTCATGACCCCTTCTTTCTCTCTCTTCTTCAAGATGATTTAAAATTTCAAACGTAGATTTCGTATAAAGAGCTTAATGAATAAATAAATCAAAATTTTTTCGATACTTGTACGAAACTTTGAATGAAATACAATATAAAATTTACAAATTACAATCAATCAAAATAAATACAATCAATACAGTAATTCCTATAACAAAACTAATAAAATATATTAATCGTATAACAAATTGAAACAACTTCTGAATCGGATAAAACTAAACAAATAGATTGCAATTATTTATTAAACTAAGTAATTTCATGTTTACATTGAGAATGAAAATTTACAATAAATAAAATATAACTGATAATTACTCCCCGCCAATGTGATTCCACCAATGGCACTCCCATCATCATCAAAGTTATGCAAACTGCAAAGGAGAGAAAAAAAATTAAGCTCTCAATTATGCTAGACTAGATGACCTCCCGCGTATTATAAGGTATGTTCATTAAATAAACTTTACAATAAAATATATTATACATATAATATTTTTAAATATATATATATATATATATATATATTAAAATAATGTATATGTATAAAATTTTGAGTAATTATAATATTAAATTTAAATAATGGTAATACTAATTGTATGATAATTCATTCTAGGTATAAGAATTATTATAATTATGTGAAAATTTACTATAAGATTTGTTTCATATTTATTTTACAATTAATAAAAAAAAGAGACGATTAATAAATTTTTTTTATATAATTGATGCATAAATATTACTCCAAATAGTATATATATCGTATATTTGCAATAAATATCATATATGATTAGATTAAATTTTTTTTAATAATATTTATTTATATACATATATATATATATATATATATATATATATATATATATATATATATTCATTAGGGTGAAATAAAGTAAATTAATTGAGTCAATCCTTTTTAATCATTTTACTCATTATATTAATAATTATAGGTGACTAATTATACATTGACACATAATCATTACACATAAACAAACTCTTTAAAAATTGACACTTAAGCAAAATTCACAAGTTGACACCCAAGCAAAAACAAACTCTCTATTAGTAATATAGGGATTTGTGTTTATAAATCAGAAATAGAATAGTGTGATGAACCAATTAAATGAAAGTTGGCTTCTATTCATCTCTGGGTAAATTATTTTTCTAATTTCATTGACTATTCATGAATTTGGATACAATAGCACTCAAAATACAAAATATTCAAATAATGTGTAAATCATAACACGCGAAGAGAAGGGAGGAAACACCATCAGTATTTCAATTCGATTGCCTTGAAGGAGATGTTGATCTCTATCAACAGCATAATATGTAAAAATATAAAAATTATTCTGTAATCTGCAATTAAAAAATAAAATTATACGAAAAAAAAATTAGAGTTTATAATGATACAAAAAAAATTATTTTAAAATATGTAGATAAATAATATTATTCTAATCATAAAAAATTCAAAATTAACTAACTGCGAAGAAATACCTGTTGAACTAGTTCAACTTTCAGAAATTTCATAGTTTTTCTAGTCCATTTTGATTAGGATCTCTATCAAGAACATAGTCTGCAATGAGTATGTGAAAAAAAAAAATTACAGAAAATTTGAATTAGTAGAAAAAAAAATTAGGGTTTGCAATGAAAAACAAATAAGAGAATGTGAATTTATAGAAAATTTGGGGTGAGATGAATGGTTGAGATTGAAGTTATAAAATAAATGATTGAGATCAATACTTAAATCTTAAATGAATGAGATGAAAGAGATTTTGAAATAGAAGAATGTGGATTTGCCACATATGCTTTTAAAAGTTTGGCTTTATAAGGTAACTATAGCAAAATTCCGCGTACTACGCGGTTTGAAAGAAAACAAATAGATTAAATACTTTAAATATTTATTTAGTTTAATTATTATATATATTGGGAAAATTACATATATGTTCAAGAAAAAATTCAAAATTACAAATAGGTTCATGTTCAAATATTTTTTGTGCTCCTGTTCAAATTTTTTGAACCTATTTGTAATTAGCCTACTTTTTTTAAACCTATATGTAAATGCCCATTATATATTTCCTTTCAAAACATATTTTTTATAACTTAATTTATAATTAGTATATATATATATATATATATATATATATATATATATATATATATATATAGGTGTAGATTTTATTTTGTTGGGGTGTATAGTTCATTCCAATTTTTATAAAAATATATTTAACCTAAAAACATATTAAAATGCCAAAATTAATTCAATTTTAAATCAATGAATTGCATTAAAAGTTGAAAAAAATACTATAAATAACACCTATTCTAGAATTGCACTATTTTGAAATAGTGGACAGTGTTATAAAAAACGGTCTGGGCGCCCGCCTAGTCGCCGCCTAGCGCGGCGCTAGGCAACCCCAGACCGTACCGTTTTGCCTCAAAACGTCTAGAAAAATATGGTATGATGATTAGTCCGAATTAATCCCAATTAATACCGATTAGGTGGTTCTAATCTTGTTTAATCCGCTAATTTATCTGTGAATTTTTATTAATCAATTTTTTTATTAAGTTTAATACATCAATCTTTATTTCTTTACTGCGTTTTAAGTTGCATTGCATTTTTTTGATGTATTACTAGTTTGCTATTATTTACAATTATAACAAATTGTAGGTGGTTTTGTTAATTTTAATATTCTTAAGTATTCTTTTATGTATTATTAATTAAATATTTTTTTTTAATTATTATATTATGAGTTTAGGTGGTTTTGACTAGGCCCCGTCTAGACCTCGACTAAACACTTTAAACGCTAGACCCCATTATTCCGCCCGACTACCAACTAGCAACTTTTAGAACAACGATAGTGGATGGAGAAGAGTGGAGGTTGATTCTCTAATAGAAGTTGATTCTCCAATAGAAGATATAAGATAGATGTAATATATATTTAAATATCGAATCGAATATATATTGTTCAAATTTACTCGAGCATTCATGAAGATCATCCATTTGAATTTCCAAAAGTTTCATTTTAGTGTTCTGCATAGTTTAATTATTAATTTTGTATTGCAACACCTAAAAAGTGTTACTTAATGTATATAAAATATTACAATTGCAAATAAATAACATTTTTAATGGTGTTGTAGTTGCTCGTGTGACCTAAAGTTTAAGGTAACACTTTTAATAGCTAGCAATCAATTGTAACACTTTACTGTAACACTTAAAAAATGTTACATTTGACTCTTTATGTAACATTTTTTTCTTTAAATGTAACACTATTTTAGTAACACTTTTAAAAAGTAAGGTAACATTTTTCTCAATAGTTGCATCACTTTTAACTATGGAATGTAACAGCTTGTATCACCTTTAAATTTCTAATATAACACTTCTTAAATAATTATGCAACACCTTCAATCCTCACATATGTTACTTTTTATATAATTTTATGTAACACTTTTTAAATAGTTATACAACACTTGCAAGTATTACTTAATAAATTTTGTTGACAATATATATATATATATATATATATATATATATATATATATATATATATATATATATATATATATATATATTCAATGGAGATCTGAACTTCAAAATTGATAAAAAAAAATATTTAATAAACATATAAAATTTATAATCATGTCAACAGACTAATCGATAAAGCCCCTCATGTACATTTGACATAAATACAAGATAAAGAGGTCTATAAATTACATAATCTAAAAAAGAAGATTTAATAACTAGTTTACAACATCTTCCTCATTCAACTTTTCATGCTCCCTTTCCTGATCATCTCATGGTTCACTTCATCATTCCTTTGTACAACTTCAACTGAAACATAAAAAAAAAAAATATTATTATCATTAAATATTTAATTAGATATCAAAAGGACTCTAACCAGGTGGTTTAGCTCACTTGACCACTAGGTTCCTCACTTTAGTGGGAGACCCATGTTCGATTTCATTTGGGAACAAATACCTTTATCATTAAAAAAAAAAACAAAAGGACTCTGCAACCCAACACAATTATTATAAGAAAAAATAATTAAAAATAACTTAAACACAGCATCATAAATATTGTAGAACTAATGATTAGATAAACATATTTGAGATTTAGCCTATTACTCATGTATGTGATTAAGAATATCATAACTCTTTTATTGTTTTAAACAAACTGTTAAATACTAATCCATAGAAATATAATCACATGCATTTTCGAGGAATCTAAGAAAGAAGCCCCTAAAGACTAAAAAATACTAAATGTCACGTGATCTTTCATATTCGGCCTTATTTGGTTGCAAAATCAGTGGTAGATTACTTAGCACTCAAAACAATAGTAATTATACATATGAGATTTACATTGATAAACCACTATGCTTCTAATCTTTTATTTCATTAAAAACTCCATAAATTACTTGAAAGAAAATGATCCAATTATTACAATAATGAATAAACCAATGCAAATCTAATCAAATAATGAATAGAAAATCATCTCGAAACCCTTCGATGGGCCTTATCCACGCGAAGAGGTGTCTTTTTTAGTCCTTCCTGATTGAAAATTTCACCCAAACCCTTCAACAAAAGTTATACAGCTTTTCAGTAGCCAAAATCTCTGTCTTTTTCTTAAAACCTAGCTCCCCAAGAAGCATTCCTTTGTTCAGTTCCACATCATAATGCCTAAATTAAAGCGCCATTGACAAAAAGATTTAAATTTTCCGCTCTAAGATACAAACTGCAGATCAAATATGGAAATACATTTCAATCAAACTACCATGATCAAAGCACAAATTTCCTCATTAATAACGTAGAATAAATAGTACATGTTCAATTTTTCACGTATAAAAAATGATAATTATAACTACAATGTATTACCCATTGAGATGACAAATTAAAAATGAAAAGAAGAGAAAAACAGAATTAAGCATAACCAAAATGTTCAGATAAAGCTATAGAAAGAAAAAATCTGCATGCTTCATGTGTTGTTCCCTCCACCAGTCTCTTTTATTTGTTTATTGTGCAACTTCATACTAGAAAGGACCTATCTTTGTGAAGTAGAAAGTACTCTTTTCTTTTTTAAATGATCCCTGTTGGTCCCGGATTGTTGAGTTGATTAAAACCTTGAGTTAGCTTTCTAGAACAAAATCTAGAAAAGGGGGGGGGGGGGGTTTGAATAGATTTTGTAGAATTTTCGAATCTCTCCAAAATCAATTCAAAGCACCAGATTAACACAGCGGAAAATAATTTTAAACTCAACTTTTAACAAGATCAAAAGCAACACTGATATTCAGATTTTAGCTATGATTCTGAAATTAGACTTTGAACAGTAAATTGTAAATTGAACAGAAAGATAAATGAAAGCAGTAAAGAACACCAGATTTTATAGTGGTTCGGATTATAACAATCCTACATCCACTCTCCTTCTCCAAACTTTGAAGAAGGGTCTCTACTATCAACTTACTCACTGACTTTCAATGTACAACTTACAACTTACAAGAATCTTCAAATCTTCAAACTCCTAATCAACACTGCGAAATCTAACTCTAAAATAATAGAAGTGTTTTTGAAGATGTATGAGAAAGTGTTCTATAAACACTTAGAAAAATTTATGAAGAAATCGTGGAAAACTATTTTGTGATTTTGAGAACTTGTCACGCTTCTACCCGGAGTTGATGGGATCCGGTGCATTAGTCTTTTGGTATGAAAACACTCCGTCTAACAATTTTGTCACGCTAAATGAACTTATGCGAGAAAAATGGGCGCGCACGTTAGGGAGCTTGCAAAATTAGATAGGCATATCTTTCGACCCGTTTGGAGTCTCGCGGCCCAGCACAGCATATTAAGTCTTTTGGCTTCGGGCGAACCCCACGGCGTGGCTTAAGACTAGCTAGCCCGTTGGGGGCAAATTCGGAGTCCAAAATCGGCCGTTTGGTCGATTTCGAAAAAACGTCCGTCGGGACGCATGAAGGGCCGCGCTCGATATTCGCCATTTTAAAGTGGTGAGAGGCGGGTCATCCGTTCGAAAGTAGCACTGACCCCAAAGGTGGAGTGGGCAAAAAAAAAAAAAAAAAAAAAAAAATAAATATAGGCGGTAAAAGCAAGCGAGGAGAAAAAAAGGGGTGCAACACGAGGACTTCCCGGGGGTCACCCATCCTAGTACTACTCTCGCCCAAGCACGCTTAACCGGAGTTTGATGGGATCCGGTGCATTAGTCTTTGGTATGATCGCACCCGTCCGGTTTGTCACGCTAAATGAACTTATGCGAGAAAAATGGGGCGCGCGCACGAGGGAGCTTGCAAAATTGACAGGCATATCTTTCGAACCCGTTTGGAGTCTCGCGCCCCACAGCATATATGCCTTGGCTTCGGGGCGAACCCCACGGCGTGGGCAGCTGGCTAGCCCGTTGGGGGCAAATTTCGGGTCCAAAATCGGCCGTTTGGTCGATTTCGGCCTAACGTCCGTCGGGACGCATGAAGGGCCCGCGCTCGACCGCCATTTAACGCGGTGAGAGGCGGGTCATCCGTTCGAAAGTAGCACTGACCCCAAAGGTGGAGTGGGCAAAAAAAAAAAAAAAAAAAAAATAAATATAGGCGGTAAAAGCAAAGCGAGGAGAAAAAGGGGGTGCAACACGAGGACTTCCAGGGGTCACCCATCCTAGTACTACTCTCGCCCAAGCACGCTTAACCGGAGTTGATGGGATCCGGTGCATTAGTCTTTGGTATGATCGCACCCGTCAGTTTGTCACGCTAAATGAACTTATGCGAGAAAAATGGGGCGCGCACGAGGAGCTTGCAAAATTGAGCAGGCATATCTTTCGACCTTTGGAGTCTCGCGCCCCCTGCAGCATATGCCGCACCTTGGCTTCGGGGGCGAACCCCACGGCGTGGTGGCTAGCTAGCCCGGGGGGGCAAATTTCGGGTCCAAAATCGGCCGTTTGGTCGATTTCGAGACCAAAACGTCCGTCGGGACCGCATGAAGGGCCCGCGCTCGACCCGCCATTTAACGCGGTGAGAGGCGGGTCATCCGTTCGAAAGTAGCACTGACCCCAAAGGTGGAGTGGGCAAAAAAAAAAAAAAAAAAAAATAAATATAGGCGGTAAAAGCAAAAGCGAGGAGAAAAAAGGGGGTGCAACACGAGGACTTCCCGGGGGTCACCCATCCTAGTACTACTCTCGCCCAAGCACGCTTAACCGGAGTTGATGGGATCCGGTGCATTAGTCTTTGGTATGATCGCACCCGTCCAGTTTGTCACGCTAAATGAACTTATGCAGAAAAATGGACGCGCACACAGGGAGCTTGCAAAATTCGAACAGGCATATCTTTCGACCCGTTTGGAGTCTCGCGGCCCACAGCATATGCCGCCTTGGCTTCGGGGCGAACCCCCCACGGCGTGGCAACTGGCTAGCCCGTTGGGGCAAATTTCGAGTCCAAAATCGGCCGTTTGGTCGATTTCGAACTAACGTCCGTCGGGACGCATGAAGGGCCGCGCTCGACCCGCCATTTAACGCGGTGAGTGAGGCGGGTCATCCGTTCGAAAGTAGCACTGACCCAAAGGTGGAGTGGGCAAAAAAAAACAAAAAAAATAAATATAGGCGGTAAAAGCAAACGAGGGAAAAAAGGGTGCAACACGAGGACTTCCCAGGGGGTCACCCATCCTAGTACTACTCTCGCCCAAGCACGCTTAACCCGGAGTTGATGGGATCCGGTGCATTAGTCTTTGGTATGATCGCACCCGTCCAGTTTGTCACGCTAAATGAACTTATGCAGAAAAATGGACGCGCACACAGGGAGCTTGCAAAATTTGAACAGGCATATCTTTCGACCCGTTTGGAGGAGTCTCGCGGCCCCACAGCATATGCCTTGGCTTCGGGGGGGAGAACCCGGCGCGTGGCTGGCTGGCTAGCCCGTTGGGGGCAAATTCGGAGTCCAAAATCGGCCGTTTGGTCGATTTCGAACTAACGTCCGTCGGGACGCATGAAGGGCCGCGCTCGACCGCCATTTAACGCGGTGTGAGGCGGGTCATCCGTTCGAAAGTAGCTTGACCCCAAAGGTGGAGTGGGCAAAAAAAAAAAAAAAAAAAAATAAATATAGGCGGTAAAAGCAAGCGAGGAGAAAAAAGGGGTGCAACACGAGGACTTCCGGGGGTCACCCATCCTAGTACTACTCTCGCCCAAGCACGCTTAACCGGAGTTGATGGGATCCGGTGCATTAGTCTTTGGTATGATCGCACCCGTCGTTTGTCACGCTAAATGAACTTATGCGAGAAAAATGGGCGCGCACGAGGAGCTTTGCAAAATTCGAAACAGGCATATCTTTCGACCCGTTTGGAGTCTCGCGGCCCCCCAGCACATATGCCGCCTTGGCTTCGGGGAGAACCCCACGGCGTGGTGGCTGGCTAGCCCGTTGGGGGCAAATTTCGAGTCCAAAATCGGCCGTTTGGTCGATTTCGAACTAACGTCCGTCGGGACGCATGAAGGGCCGCGCTCGACCGCCATTTAACGCGGTGAGAGGCGGGTCATCCGTTCGAAAGTAGCACTGACCCCAAAGGTGGAGTGGGCAAAAAAAAAAAAAAAAAAAAAAATAAATATAGGCGGTAAAAGCAAGCGAGGAGAAAAAAGGGGTGCAACACGAGGACTTCCCGAGGGTCACCCATCCTAGTACTACTCTCGCCCAAGCACGCTTAACCCGGAGTTGATGGGATCCGGTGCATTAGTCTTTGGTATGATCGCACCCGTCGTTTGTCACGCTAAATGAACTTATGCGAGAAAAATGGGGCGCGCACGACGGGGAGCTTGCAAAATTGACAGGCATATCTTTCGACCCGTTTGGAGTCTCGCGGCCCCAGCATATGCCGCCTTGGCTTCGGGGAGAACCCCCGGCGTGGCGTGGCAACTGGCTAGCCCGTTGGGGGCAAATTTCGGAGTCCAAAATCGGCCGTTTTGGTCGATTTGAACTAACGTCCGTCGGGACCGCATGAAGGGCCCGCGCTCGACCGCCATTTAACCGCAGTGAGAGGCGGGTCATCCGTTCGAAAGTAGCACTGACCCAAAGGTGGAGTGGGCAAAAAAAAAAACAAAAAAAACAAATATAGGCGGTAAAAGCAAACGAGGAGAAAAAAGGGGTGCAACACGAGGACTTCCCAGGGGGTCACCCATCCTAGTACTACTCTCGCCCAAGCACGCTTAACC
>CM061059.1:6937551-6963547 GCA_030762865.1 Paraleonurus japonicus | reverse complement strand
TTATAGATGACGAAAAAAATAAAGGAACCATAGAAAAATGATCCAACAGAAAATTGAGTTAGCAGAAATGTATTTTTAAATTTAAAAATCAGGGCAAACAGTTTAGCAGAGTAATATGAAATTGCCGAACCAAAACACAACATCTAATTAAATCATAAAAATGTTGTTTAAACATTCCTAAAAATTAGAGTAATCACATTACCGGGAGTACAACAAAATTAACAACTAATTAGAGAATATATTATATATGAACAACGTACAAAATAAATATCAGTGTTTGATTCCAAAAATATAAAGCATATACGAAAAGAGGGATATCGCCGCGACAGAGGATGCGCAAGGAGAATGCTTTCAATTTCGATCATTATGACACGTACAAATTTGTGTGAGACCGTCTCATACAAGTTTTTGCCATTTCTTATTTTTTTGATGATCTGAATTTGGATGGGAAATTCAAAAATTCAAATTCAAATGGAAAATATAAATTAAATCAAAGAAAACTGAGAAACTACCTCAAATTTTAAAAAGAAACTATATATTTTTTTTTGAAATGCGATTTTAATTAAAAAAAGTTTGAAAACCACTGCACTTGTACAAAAGATTTTGAAAAATAATAAATATAGACGTTCGACTTGGTTTTTTTAATTTAATATGGTGGTTTTGAAAATCATTCTTAATTTTGTGGTGGTTTTGTGATCTGTTATTGAATTGTGGAGGGGCGCCACCAATATTTAAAAATAAAAAATTTAAGGGGCGCCAATCATGTTTTTTTTTTTTAAACTAACAACCTCTTAATTCTATCAGTACATTTTGATTCTCATAACCATTGCTATATTCTATATATTAATTAATTTCATCCTTAAAAAATATATATATACTAACAGCAATTATATATATATATATATATATATCTTAAACCTTCTATTTGTGAATCTTCTCATTTCTACGTGGCCTATCTAAATGTCTTTCATTTTGAAATCCTGCATTTTCATGCGTCCCCCACTTTAAGGCAATTTTTTTTTTTTAAATTGGGGTAGTTTCTCAATTTTCTCCGCTTTAATTTTTATTTATTAATTTAAATTTTAAAATTTTCTTATCTAAACTTATAATTTAACCGTTTAAAAAACTTCCCTCCTCACTCCACATTTTATTTTCCACTGCATCCATCTTTTCTCTACGTATTTTCCACTTTTTCATTCATTCTCTACTAAATCTTCTCAAAATTCCATTGCTGCAAATTCATCAATTTGCATATTCTCCATCTCTCATTCATCAATGTGCATATTCTCCATCTCTCATGCAGTGGATTTTCTGAATTATTTTTTTTATAGTTTCTCTATATTTTTATTTTTATATGTTTGCATATCTAACCCCAATTTTTTTTGCTTTCGTTTAATCTCAAAATTTCACCACGACTGTAACACATGTTAAATATGTATTATTTTTTGGGTCAATCTGTGTCCTGTCAAAACTATATTTTCATCAATTCTTCATTTCTTATACTGGTTATTTGTGGTCCAATCTCAAAATTAGAAATGGATTCTGTTCATTTTTTATGGTTATATTTTTAATTCATGGATTTATTTTTGTGTCTGTCCAAATTATATCTTCGTCACCGATCATCTCCTTTTAATGTTTCATTATAATGTCTTTACTCAATAGTGTCTCTTCTTTATTGCGCTTCATAATGAAATTTTGTAATTTATCTCTGCTTATCTGTTCCCTTCTCTTTTATTGATATTTTTCTATTTTTATTTTTGGTTTTCAATATTGTTTTACAGTATTATATTTTTTTTATTTTTCTTAATAGAATAAGTTTGAATTTAAATTTAGTTTTGACGAATTAATTTTATTGGGATAACTGCTCACTTCTTCTTCTTATAATCTCCTGAGATCGCACTACTTTATTGACTATTGATCATTATTGTTGTTTTGCTAAAATCAAATTTTAATTATCAACAAGTGTCAATTTGTTTGTATCTTCCGATGCTTTTGTTTATAATAACTCACATACTCACTAAACGATGACATTTTTTTTATGAAATGATTATTAGAAATTCTCTAGAACCCTTAACAATATTTTTGAAGATTTTTCTAAACAAAAGGTAATTTTTTAAAAAAAATTCAAGAACTCATGAACTGTCTTCTCCCTCAAAGAATATGAATGTCAATTAGAAAATAATAAAAATTTAAATGAAGCATAAATTTATATTTAAAAATGCTTATTACAATGTAATAATATATATTATTTTTTAAATACGCAATATACAAATTGCAAAGACATTGCGTTTTAAAGTACTTAATATTTAAATTTTATAACAAAATAAATAATAAAATTCATATACAACATTTAAAAGGTTATTTTCAAATTATTTCAAGTTCATATTAAAATTATATTAATTGTCTTTAAAAGTTTAAATTCATTTGATTTCTCAATCTTATTTGGATTGTTTCATAAGGTTAAATGTGATATTATAATTAAAAATATATGATCACGTTGATATTATTATAAACACGATGAATACAACCACTTTACATATCTTCTGTCTAACTTAAATATTTATAATAATATGGCTTAACGGGGTCTCAATCAATCGTATTCTAAAGAGTAGCATGACTCAACTATTAAAAAGATGCTCCCAACATATATTGTTTTACACTATATTTATTTATTTTTATTTATATTTAATAAGTGTGCGTGTCTGCTTTATAATGTATATTTTCAATCAAAGTCTAAATTTATTTAATAATGATTAATGTTCTAACACAAATATTTTACACTATATTCCTTCAATTTATTTCTACTTTCAAATATAAGAATTAATTATTTGAATTCAATTATACATTTTACACCATTAAATAATAATTTAAAAATTTATTAACAATCCCGCGTATTACGCGGGTCTTACACTAGTGTATATATATATATATGCGAGAGTCTGAAAGAGACGTCAATGTGAAAGTCTATTTAAAATGAAAATCTATTTATGAACATTTATTTTTTTTCAAATTTATTTATGAAAAACTATACTATATTTAAAATATATATATTATGAAAGTATATTTAAAATCGAAAAAAAATTTCAATTCAGTTCGGTTATTTTAGTATTTGGTTTTAAAATTTAAAAATTTTGGTATCGGTTTTATGAATAAAATTTTGGTATAATTGAAAATCGAACTGAAATTTAATATATATACTAGATTAATATCCGTCGTTTACGCGGGTTGTTCTCAAATTAAATTGATAACATAATATATTATAATATAGGAAAAATTACAAATAGGTGTAAAAAATTAGCCAAATTACAAACATGTGTAAAAGTGCAAATTTTTGTGCTTCTGTGCAAAAAAAAATTGTGCTTCTGTGCAAATTTTTTACACTTAGTTGTAATAAGGCTTACCTCTTTCTACCTTATTGTAAATGACCCTATATTATATATAAATTAATTAATTTATTGTGTAAAATAATATATTTATATTATAAAATAAACATATTCAACTGATATATATATAAAAGTATGTAATAATTCTGTATATTTTAAAATTTTATTTTTCAATACATCAAATTTATAAAGTATATAAATAGAATTTTATTTTTCAATATATCAAATTGTAATATAATATTTATATTCCTATATATTATTTAAAATTGTGATATAAATAGAATTAATTATTATACTCAATATTATGATTTAAGAATTAATCACTATACTCAATATTAAGATTTAAGAGAAATCACATATTTAGAATTATATTATATAAAATAAAATATCACATTAATTTAAAATTATATAATATCAAATTTTTATAAAGAGAACTATTTTGAGATAATATACTTACTTTAAGAGATTTATTAAATTAGTCAAATCTTCCAATATTAATCATTCCATAAGTTTTTCTTAATTTAAAAAATTTATTACTTATTGACACATCATCACATTACTCAATATTATGATGCCACATAATACAATATATTTTAATGCATAGATATAAACTTAATGAAAAGAAGACACATCATCAAAATAAATGAGAAGATGACAACTAAGCAAATTAAAACTCCATATATATATATATATATATATATATATATATAACATTTAAATATATATATATAAATTAAAACTCCATATAATCATTTATATAACATTTTGGAATGATTATTAAATATTTTATTTGTTTAGAGAATTGTGAAATGTTAGAAATCATTCTCATCTATGAAATGTTAGAAATCACTCTCCACCATTCATTCATGATTTCAACTTGTATAAATAGAAGTAAATATTTCATTAGTAAATCATCTAAAAAGTAGTCAAATATCCAATAATATTATTATTCAAAAATTTCAAAGTATCAAATTTTTATTTTATAATTTTATTAAATTTTTAATATTATTTTTAAAATATAATATTTATAATGAGTTTAATAAAAAATATTAATAATAAATAAAATAACTCACCTCACTTTAAATTTATCAATATTCAACCCGTTATCGCACGGGCAAAAATACTAGTATTTTTTTATTAAAAATAAACGATATTGTTAAAGAATATATTTGAGTTGCACGATTCATCTAGTACACAATAAATAGGGGTGTGCATTCGATATTCGGTATTAAATTTAAAATATCAAAATATCAACATAAAATACTAAATACGAAATTTAATACAAATTTTGTAAAATTATATATATATATATATATATATATATATATTAAATTTCGGTTCGATTTTGAGCAAATATGTCAAATGTTCGACAAACGTGTTAAACATCTCACTTTCAAGTTACCATCATCATGTGAGCTCAGTGAAATGGCTGTCTTAAGGAAACAATTAGTTGTAGATCTCTTGGGAGGAGAATTGGTGGTGTTGAAGTCTGAAAAAAAAAATGGCTCACTCACTATTGTTGTATGATATATAGTTAGAATACTGTTATCATACTAAATAGAATATCATCTATTACGTATTTTTGTTACTGTTATATATTTATTGAGCTTAAACTTGTTGATTTGCTTTGGTAGATTGAGGAATTCTTTTAGTAACAAATCTAGCTTTTATTTCTACATAACTAATTGTTAAGGAATTTAGGTGAATATGAATCTTTATCCTAAATCATAAATCATTAAAAAGAAGTAATATTTTGATATGGATCCATTGATGATTGGAAACCAAAAAATAATAAGAATAAAGTTGAAAAATATGGGTCATGACTTGAGATTACTTGTTTCAACTTTCCTATATTCTGTTGAATAAAAAGTTTCTTTAAAATTATTAGCTTTTATGGGAATAAAATGTTGAAAAATCCTTTTTTATTGAGTTAAGCTAGAATAAGTATTATTATGTTTTTACATGGCAGAGGTATCTGTATATTTCCTATTTGTTCTTGCAAAGTATGTGTACAATTAACATTTTATGCTTAGCTACTACATCTATAATCCCAATCTTTTTTTGTTTTTTTATGCTCTTAATGACACGTTATGATGATTGTCACAATACCATACCATTGCAGCTTTGTTTTTGTATTTAATATTACCGTTGGATTATATGCACACATGCATACCTGCACGGGTGTGTGATCCAACGGTTCCTAGCTCCTTTAATTAGACCCTCTAGTTACAAGTGGGGATTCGTGTCCATTTAATAATGCCAAATCAGGCAATTTAGTTTTTCTAATTAAGATGTCTTCATTGCTTGTTTCCCTTATCAATAATAAGATATGTACCTTAAAGTATTGTGTGAACAATATTTAAAGTAAAACTTGTTTTGGGAGTATTAGTTATTTTACTATAGGGGTATTAATTATTTTATTAATTTTGAATGATATTAATTATTTCATTAAAAATTAATAATTGTTTTATTAAAAAATATTAGTGGTAAACTATTATAGTAACACTTGTTCACACACGATCAAAATAGTGTAAATTACAAGAAATCACTTCATGATCAGCGAGGTTATGTTTTTGTGTTTAGGAAAGAAAGTGTGCGAGTTTAAGTTTTTGTGTGAAACAAGACTAACTAAAATGCTTTTGATTTAATCATTTGACAATTAAAAACAGTCCCTCTCTAATGTTGGTAATTGTAAAGAGAGCAAAAGCGCTATTTTGTAAGTGAATAAAATTATTTTACAAAGCACGTCTTTGTTAGGTTGTTAAGATAGGTTAGTTGGTTAAGTTTAGTTAGTTCACCCCCTAAGCTCATATATGTATAATGAGTTACGGGTTTTTAGTCTGCTTCTTCATATTTTTAGATTCCAATTTCTGAACAACTCTCTGTAACTGATTCTCTCACAATAAAGAATGATTTCTATGATTGTCAACATGGTATCAGTTAATCGCTATTGATACGCACAGTTTTCGATCCTTCTTCCGCTGGCGCACCAAGAGTCATGCAGTTAAGAGGGCTTTAAGCGTGAAGAACAAATTACCTTTGGTGGACGGTACAATTTCTATCCCTTCTGAAAATGATGATAGGGCCATATATCGCGCTTGGGTTCGTGCTAACGATTTAGTTTACTGATTCTGATTGGGCTAGATGTCAGATAACTAGAAAAAGTATAACTGGTTATACCATCTATCTTGGTAATTCACTAATATCTTGGAAATTCAAGAAACAAACTACTGTTAGCAGGTCATCAGCTGAAGCAGAATATAGAGCCATGGCTGCAACAGTCTGTGAAGCTCAATGGGTGTTGTATATTCTTCAAGACCTTGGCATTCATGTAGAGCTTCCAACAGCCTTGTACACCGACAGCAAGTCAGCCTTCTCCATGGCACACAATCCATGCCTTCATGAAAAGTCGAAACACATTTCGATTGATTGCCATTTCACACGTGACAAGATTCAAGAAGGAATAATCAGGCTTATACAGATTCCTACAGCAGAAAATCTCAGTGATATAATGACCAAACCCTTACCTCTTGCTGCTTTCAATCTTATCAAATCCAAAATGGGCTTGATAAATATCCATGCCAATTTTGAGGGGGGTGTAAAGAGAGCAAAAGCGCTATTTTGTAGGTGAATAAAATTATTTTACAAAGCACGTCTTTGTTAAGTTGTTAAGATAGGTTAGTTGGTTAAGTTTAGTTAGTTCACCCCCTAAGCTCATATATGTATAATGAGTTACGGGTTTTTAGTTTGCTTCTTCATATTTTTAGATTCCAATTTCTGAACAACTCTCTGTAACTGATTCTCTCACAATAAAGAATGATTTCTATGATTGTCAACAGTAATTTAATCAATTGCAAAAATTTGGTAATATTTTAGATTAATAACAAGGAGAACACGTAATGTACACTAATTGAATTAAATAACTTTAGAAGGACATTCTTTGTTAATACGCATAGCTCCAGTTTTAACTCCTGGCAAGTGGAACGTAGAGCTGCTTAATTTGGCTTTCTCAGTGGATGATGTTAGAAGAATTTTGTATACTGCTATTTCGCCTGGTATCTGATTCTCTAGTTTGGCATTTCTATAGGATGGAAAAGATATTCGGTCAAGTCCGCATACAAATTGGAGTGGGAGGCTCCTCACTTAAGTGGGAGACCTGAGTTCGATTTCTTTTGAGAATGAATTGGAGTAGGAAGTATAAGGAGGCTTGAAGAATTTGGAATTGTAAGGAGGCTTGGTGAACTAATTTCTAACCACTAACAACTAACATTTACCGATAAAAGAAAAAAAAAAGTCCGCATACAAATTGCATTTGACCCAAGCCTAGAGTAACAAGGGAACTGGAAAGTGAAGGACTTTATTTGGAGGTTTGTATGCCACACTATTCTAATTTAAGGAGGAAACATGTTGAGGTCGACAGATGCAATGCCAGTACTCAGAACTCTTGGCATATTTTCGTAAGCTGTCCATTTGCAGAGGAAGTTTGATACCAATGGTCGATGGGATGACTGATTTCCCTTCCTGATGCTACTTTGGTTATTAATGCTTGCATACTAAAATGTGGAGTTGACGGAACTTTGAATCGGCGTACACATCCGATATGTGGTTTTACTAAAATCAACGTAGATTTGGGGCAGCTGACTGGTTTAGGCATGGTTATGCAGAATGAATTTATGGGTGGTTGCTCGATGGTTTTTCCGGGAAGCTCTTTCGTGGGTCAAGAACTTATCTAATTCAGCATTCAATGATTATGTAAGCTCATTATTTCTTCTTTGTTTGATTGATCGATTTCTTTTGTTAGACGTAGTGCTAATATTTGGACACATGAATTTGTTACTACAATTTCAGTTCCAATAATGTCATTTTTTTTCCTTTCCATTTGTTAGAATGAAGTTTGCATTTTGTTATTGGTTTCAAGCAGCCTGTGTTGTAATAATATTTTTGAGATATTATCTCATCTGCTTCTGTAACCTGTAGGATTATCTGTACTGGGATGAGGATTTATGCGGTCTTGGAGATTGATGATAAAAGGACAAGTCTCAAATCTCTTTGGTTTTGAGCACGTAGTTTGGTCTTTTCTGCTGGCATTCTATATAGTAAGTGGCCGTTTGGTAGGCATGTTTAACAATAAGATAAGGACCTAATTTAGCCTAAATTAGGTCCTTATCTTATTGCTAAACATGTCTACCAAACGGGCACTAAGGATTTAAAACTTACCTTGCTCTATTAGTTAGATTTTTGTAGTGCCCACATTGAGTAGTAGTTTGTAATAATATATATTGTGGTTTTAACAGATGATTGCCCTTCTGTTATCTAGCTATCTTTTTGTTTTTTTGATATCATTGTTATCTAGCTATCTTTTTGTTTTTTTGATATCATTGTTATCTAGCTATCTTTACTTGGCTTGACTTAGATGTGCTAACCCCGGTCTGATTTTGAGTGTTGGATCTGTGATTCTGTAGAGCAGCTTTTATACGTATCGGCTTGATTTGATATATGTGTCTTGGTATCTCTATCTAATTGTGTTACACTTATGTAAAATTATGTTGTAAACAGCTCATTAAGGGGAGGTTCACAATTACCAAGGCTCTGTTTATTTAAGGCAGGCAGGTCCTCATTTGACTGTTTGCGTGCTGGAAAGGCAAAATCTTGTATGAGACCGTCTCATGCATGAGACCGAATCACTTTTTAATAAATTGTTATCACTTTTTAATAAATTGCGTGCTGGAAAAGCTTTCGCCAATTTGAATCATGTTTCTGTTATACCTTGTGTCTAAATATCAATAATTTTTCTTTATGATATGATAAAATTACCATCATAAAAAGACTGTTTCTGTTCTTAACAGTTAGTAGTAGTTAGCAGCAGTTAATTGTTCAGTTAGTAGTAGTTAAGTGTTCAGTTAGCAGTAGTTGGTTAGTTAGTGCCTTATTTCTGTTTGGGGGCTGTCATGCTTATAAAATAGGCTAGGATCTATTATTTTGAGTATTGGAGAATTGATTAGTGAAATTTCAGCCGTAGGCTTGGGACGGGAATCTCCCGTATTTCAATTTAGAGCTCTGTGATTCTTGTTTCGATCTCTTTGACTCTAACACTTTATGTCTAGATATATAAGCTAGAATTAGAGCAAAAGAGACTAGAAGGACAATTTGAATCGTGTTGTTGCTTTGGAATCTAATCGGTCTTGCACTGCAAACAGGTTCTGTAAATCAATATTGGCAATACTGCTCCATCTATAGTTCTTCAACTATATTTTGATCTAAATTGGGAATTAATTAGTTCATTAGTTGTCAATTTTCACAAAGGGCATAATAGAATTTCCAATTCATTATAATTATGCTGGCAGTGTTGTCTAATGATTCTACTCCAAGAATCCCTGCTCCTGATCACCAAAATTGCACGCACATTAGCACGATTGAATGATGTTACAAATCAAATATAAATGTGTATAGATTGTGTGTGCACTGCATTAAATGAAATCGAATAATATTAGGCCTCACTTGGTAGCAAGTCTTATTTTTGTATGGGTCATATTATTTTATAGGGGGAAGGGGTATTATGCTGATTGGTAGCATGTAATACATCAATTAATACATCACTTGGTAGCACATATAAAATCCGTATAATTTTATGTTGTGCTTGGTAGCACATATAAAAATTGTATGGGTCTAATGTAGTTACTTGGTAGCATGTATAACATCCATATAAATAAGCAAAATACCAATTTTACCCTTCAATTAAAATAATACTATAAAAACTATTTTACAAATCATTTATCACTTATCCATTACGCGACATTGTACAGTAAAATTGCAATGTTGAATTTTTGGTTGGTTTCGTGTGGCCTGTGTGGGTTTTATGTGGTTTATATGTGCTATTGATGTGAGATTTGTAGTGTTGTGTTCTCAAATTGCACTAAAACCGCAATCGCAACAATGTGTCTCATTCTTCAAAGCAAATACAGAAAATAATTATTGATAGTTGTTTAGGGAATTTTTTGTTCAATTTTCCTATGACATTGTAAATTGAATTTTGTCCATTTTTTAATTAAAATTAATTTTAACTAAAATATTGAATACATATAAAATATGGAGGGTTGTCTCTTGTGAGGTGAGTGTATAATACACTCGATTTCTATTATGATATTTTTAAATTAATTTATTGTTACTTTTTATTTTTAATTTTAAGGACACCATTATTTTAAAAGTGAGAGATCAAACCAAATATGGAATATTATATAACATATTGCAATAATTTTTAAATATTCTATTTGTATAGAAAACTGTAAAATATTAGAAATTATTCTCATCTATTAAATTAAAATAGTCTCCAACATTCATGATTTGAATTTGTATAAATAGAAGTAAATATTTCATTATGATACCTTCAAAATATAATAAAAACATCCGGCCACGATTTTAATTTACAACTTGATCTTATGATATAATTATTTTAACAACAATCATTTTATAGTAAAATATTTTTTTAAATAAACAATTAATACTAATAGATTAATAATAAAACAATTACTGCTATTTAAAAAATACACAAAAAAAGTCAGAACAAGACAAAATTTAAAATATTATAGAACAATCATTTCAGTACACAAAATATTACCACATCATATGGAACAAAATTACAAATAAAATTATCAATGATAATATAATTCTTCGATTTCTTTTGCAAAACTTCAACTTTTTTTTTTAGCTCTATTATTTCTACTTGCAACTCTGAAACAATCAAATTTTCTCTTGCTTATAATGGAGGATCCAAATCCTTCAAAGTATTCACACCCACCTCTATAAACAAAAAAAAAATATCATTAATTAATCAAATAATTAGTATCTAGTATTTGACCATTGAGAGAAATAAGCACATGCAAAATACATCATTTAATACATAACTATAAATTCATCATTTCATTACAAAAAACATGTTAAAACATTTGCAACCCACACTTTAACCAATCTATATGTCATCTATAACTAAAAATTCATCATTTAAATTACAAAAATAAATAGATGAATTCTTATTGTCACTACAACTCAGATTGCAATCTTATTGCATTCATTGTCAATACAATTTCTTGTTCCACACTATAATCAAGCCAATTCTTGTTTAACTCATGCAACAATTAGAATGCAAAATAACATTGTTGCCCATGACTATAAATTTATCATTTCATTATAAAAAATATGGCAAAAAATTTGCAACCCACCCTTTAACCAAGCTATATGTCGACCTTCTATTTTCTTCATGGAAAACCTACTTATGAATCCATCAAATTACTATAAATTCATATTTTAATTAAGAAAATATGAAAAAAAAAAAAAAATTGCAACCCACACTTTAACCAGTCTATATGTTACCCATAATTAAAAGTTGGGCTCATAACATATAGGTGGAAAGAGGCAAGGCCTCTTACAATGAGGCGTAGGCTCAAAAAACAGGCCTCAAATATTGCAAGCAGATGTAAAAAAACATGTGGAAAAGTCTGTAATACCCCAAGCCATTTTACCCATTTTATTTATTCAATTTTGCAGATAAAAAGCGTGGATTGGACCCCTGCGTTTTTACCGAGGCGGAGGAGAGAGATTTCAGCCATATTATAGTTCAGGGATTCATTTTCGCTTCATTTCGGTTTCGATTTTGAATTCTTTTTTACTGTAGTTTTGAGAGCAAAATTTTCAAAATCTGGTTCTTGAAAATTGATCCTTCGTTCGAACAAGAAATAATTTGTCGATCTATTGAAACGAACAACTTTTTTTTTTGTTTTAACCAGTTGATTATGGCTCGTACGAAAAAGATGGTGGTTAGTTAACATTAGAAATATAGAAGGAAATCCAGGAAACGCTGTATCCGACATCAGCCAGGTATTCCGGCAAGATTCGAGTTTTAAATACATTTGGCTTTGTGTTTGTTCTTAATTTTTTGGGAATTTCTCGGCTTTTAAATATGTCTGAGTTTGATTCACTGTTGGTTGGGATTGCATCTATGTTACATTTGGAGGGCAATTTATGCCCACGACATGCTCGACAAAATGCATCTATGAGTGTTGAATCATTATCAGCCATTTCTTTGATTGTTGAGATGATTTTCAGATAGTTTTATATTTATTGGAATTATCCTCATGGTTTCTGCTGTTATTTTGGGATCATTGCATGTAGTTTCATGATGGATTATGCTCATGGAAATGTTTCTGCTACTGCTCAAATATTTTTTTTATTACTGTGCAAATATTTTCTACTACTGTTCAAATATTTCTTTGATTGTGCAATTTTGATTGCAACTGTGCAAATTATTTTTTTGCTATTGTGCAATTTTTTTCCTGTTAATTTTTGTCCCTACTACCGTACAATCGTGTTCTGCAAGATGTTGAATTAACGGACCAATGGTGGATAGGAGCCTCTGGACTTTGATTGCAAATATATTCATCTGTGTCAAAATGTTTATCTCAATGTGCAATTTATGCAGGGTCAATTGAACAGAAATTTATAATTATTTTGCACTGTGTGCAAATATATTCAACTGTGTAGCAAAATATTTATCTTAATGGTGCAATTTATGCAGAGTCGATTGAACATATATTTTTGGGTGTGTGCATAATTTTTTGTGCACCTATGCATAAAGAAGATTAGGGACGGTGTTGACCGAATTTTTGCACCTATTTCTGCAGTGAATTGATGGATCAAGAGCTGAAAAGGTATCGGAGACTCAGCCAACAAAATTTTGCAGAATCTGCTTATTTCATAAGCAACTTAGATGTATCACAACCAATGAATTACTTGTATTTGTCATTTTAGATGTACCTTTGCTATTTGTGTAATTATTTTTCCTGCTATTGTGCAATTTTTTTTTCTGTTAGTGCAATAATATTTTTACAGTTGATGAATAAATATATAGGTCATTTTTGTAATATGGTTAAAATACTGATATTTTACTGCTGCTTAGAAAATTGCACGAATGCTTATCTTATTTTGCACATTCACAAAAATATTGATAAGTAAATTACTTATACTATTTATACAACATAGTTGCACAATAGTGAAAAAAATATTTTCACAATAGCAAAAATATTTGCACAATTGCAAGTGATAGCGAAAAAAAATTTTGCACGATAGTGAATAATATTTGCACGGGCGCCCCTTGTGTGAGACCGTCTCATGCATGAGACGGACATGAGACGGAATCACTTTTTAATAAATTATTATCACTTTTTCATAATTTGTTATCACTTTTTTATAAATTGTTATCACTTTTTATAAATTGTTATCACTTTTTAATTTGTTATCACTTTTATACTAATTTGTATCACTTTTTTAAAAAGTGATAACAATTTATTAAAAAGTGATTTGGTCTCATTCATGAGACGGTCTCATACAAGTTTTTGCCTATTTGCACTATAGCGAAAAAATATTTGAACAAGAGTAGAAAATATATAATTGCACAATAACGTAAACTGCTGCTTAGAAAATTGCACGAATGCTTATCTTATTTTGCACATTCAGAAAAATATTGATAAGTTACTTATACTATTTATACAACATAGTTGCACGATAGCAAAAATATTTGCACAATTGGACGTGATAGCGAAAAAAATATTTGCACGGTAGTGAATAATATTTGCACTATAACGTAAAAACTTATTTGAACAAGAGTAAAAAATAATTGCACACATTAATTTGAACAGAGCCCAGCACCAGCAATCAGCAAAAATTGCACTTCCATAAAGTCAAACCCAGCAAGATAACCTGTGAAAAATATGAGTATAATCTATCAGAAAACTACAATAGATCCCAGAATAACACCAGAACCATGAGCATAATTCCAGATAAATTTAGAACCAGCAAGATAAGATGTGAAAAACATGAGTATAATCTATCAGAAAACTACAATAGATCCCAGAATAACACCAGAACCATGAGCATAATCCCAGATAAATTTAGAACCATGAGCTAGTAAACCCAGACATATT
Organism: Paraleonurus japonicus; assembly: GCA_030762865.1. Lineage (NCBI taxonomy): Eukaryota > Viridiplantae > Streptophyta > Magnoliopsida > Lamiales > Lamiaceae > Paraleonurus > Paraleonurus japonicus. The sequence goes on along the minus strand of CM061059.1, from coordinate 6,949,191 downwards.
TCTATTTAAAAACCGAGAAATTCCTAGAAAATTACGTATATAATCTATAACAGGATGAATCAATCCCAGACATATTTAAAAACCGAGAAATTCCCAGAAAATTAAGAACGCACGCAAACACAGACGTATTTAAAACTCGTGCAAAATCAGAATCCCGCCATCGCCGCCTATGTAGATTGATAATCGCCTCCGGCGATTAGAATTTTTTCGTCGACCGTCACCGGAGAACTTTCCCCTCCGCCTTGAACCCAAATCGGAACAGTGTCGTCGCCAACGATCTGAAGATTCTCAAGAAGATGAATAGGAGTCAGGCGGTGGAATGAATGGCTTCTTCGGTTCTTCCTCTGCTACCAAATACTTGCTCCCCTAAAATTTCAAAATTAAAAATACTTGCTCCCCTAAGTCGACGGCGAAGGCAAAGGGGCGGCGCTTCGCGACTCAGACAGCGGCAACCTTGGGTGCAACAAATTGCGAAATCAAAACCTCTAATCGGTTCCTCCATTCCAGATCGCTGTATGAGCACTACCGTCTGTGGATCGGAATTGCGTGATGGGATGGAGAAGAACGACATTGAGGGAGGAGAGAGAAAGTGCGAAACCAGTTGAGAGAGATGCAGAAGAGAGAGTGTCAAACCTGAAAATGGAGAGAGAGAAAACCCGTGAGGTAGAAAAGAGAAAATAAGGGTAATTCAGGGAATTTGTAACATTGGTGGGGCCCAGCTAAAAAAATTTACAGTAATTGAATTTGAACCTAGAATTTACACATAAATGTAATTCCCTCTTAAAAGTTCATCATTTAAATTACAAAAATATGTAGATGAATTTCTATTATCACTAATTAATATTACCAATTAAGTTCTCATCACTAATTAAGAGAAGAAAGGATAACTCTTCAATCCTTGCTCAGTTAGCAACATGTTGTTTATCAATCATATAATTGGACAGTATTGTAAGAAAAAAAAAGAATAGAACATAATAACGAACAATGCATTGTTCTACCTTTATTGATAGGGAAGAATCCTGTCATTAAAGCCAATAGCGCAAACCCATCCAAAATCAACATTCCAACTTTTTTTCTGCTCAAATATCTAAAAGATGAAGGCATGATTCTTTCTTTATCCTTGTAACCAATAAGGAATGTCTTTGAAGACCTTCGAGGTAAGTAAAAGTAGCCATTCTGCGCCTGTTTTGCAAGAACCCACAACTTCCCGACAATCTTAAACTCAATGACCCTCCAGTCATTGTACCTCCAACCCCTCAAAGTAACTTATTACAAAAACAAATATATGGATTCCTATTGTCACCACAACTCAATACTGCGATTGCAATTTTATTGGATTCATTGTTAATACAATTTCCTGTTCCACACTTTAAATGTTGCAGCAATTAGAATGCAAAATAACATTGTTGCCCACACTAATGTCGATATATATGTCAACCATGACTAAATTCATCATTTCGTTACAAAAAAAAAATATGTAAAAAAATTTGCAACCCACACTTTAACCAAGTTATATGTCAACCATGTCAACCTTCTATTTCATTCATGGAAAGTCTACTTATGAATCCTACAATGTGTCAAATTACTATAAATTCATATTTTAATTACGAAAACATTGCAAAATAATTCTAATGAAAATTAAAGGTCACCAAAAATATGCAACTGACATCAAACACATTTATTTATCTTATATGCAAAAAAAATTCTAGTAAAAATTAAAGGTCACAAAAAACGCAAGATAAAAGACAACATGCATTTAACATCAAACACATTCATGCAAAAAATTCTAGTAAAAATTAAAGGTCACCGAAGATAAAAGACGAGCATAGAGAACATAAATTGATACGCACAAGGAATAGAACTTGAGGTAGAATCGTAACTTTGGAACAGAGGTAGAATCGTGACTTTGGTGACTTTGGAACAAACAATTGATCTCCAGTATATTTGGAATAGCAGTTCATATCACCACTGAGATCTCCAATCGAAAACATCTCTCCGTATGCAGTTGGATCCTCTGTTCCTTCAATTGTCATGGGCATACATCCCTTCAACACAATCTATCACATACTGCACAAAAACAGAGAAAATAAGAGACTAATGACCTTCATTTTATCAAGAAAATTCAAAATAACCAATTAGACATTGGATACAAATCAGAGGGTAGAGAAACAAGAAATCAAACTTCCGAAATAAGTGAAATGAAATTTTAGGGCTCGAAATAGAGATGATACCATGGTGGCGGTGGATGGCCGGAGGAGTTGCTGTCTGAACGCCGATCTGAAGGACTCTGCTTTTTTTTGTTTCTTTCTTTGACAAGAACGAATCGGATTTTGACTCGTCGAACTAACAATCGCAACGGCAACGATGCAACTCGTCGAACGATTCAAAAATAGCGACGACGACGGCTAGGGTTTTTCCACATAGGAGAGAAGAAAATGAATCAACCAAAATTGAAATCAATAGCGCTGAGGGGTAGAATTGAGAGAAAAGTTACTGTAGAAGTCACCTTCGATTAAGAATAGGGGTCGAGACCTTACAAACAATACAGAAGGGAACAGTGATCCCGCACTGCTGCAAGCCCGGGTCGACGTATTAATGGCGGGTCGGCGGCGGCGGAAGAGGTGGTACCAAGCAGCTGAATACGGCGCCTTCGCGGAAGAGACAATGGCGTATTACGCCCTTATTCGACCTTATCTCCCATACCAAGTGAGGCCTTAATGTATATTGACAGTGTAGGCGTTTGGTATACTCTCTCCGTCCCATTTTAAAAGTCGTTTAAGGTTGTTTCACATATATTAAGAAAATAATAAATATGTGTATAATAGGACAATTTTACCCTTCTTGTAGAAGTAAATTTCAGAGTGAAATAAATTTATCTAGAAAAATGGAGTATCACAATAAACAAGAACAAAGGTATATTTGGAAAAACTCATTTATTTCTTATAGATTGTTGCAAAATGACAAATATTTTGGGAAAAAATTTATTCCCTAAAAAGACCATTAAAATGGGACGAAGGGAGTACTATAGATGCATTAAGATGCTTTGGAAAATTGTTAACAATTTTGGGCTAATATAATTCTTTTTTTTAATCTGAAATATTATTTTTTTCATGCGGTAAAAAAAATCAAATAAGGTTGGTTACCCAGTATACATATTGAATATTTTTGTCTCAAGTATAAATATGTAAGCAACCATCAAGTTGGATATTATCCAAATAACAAAATGTAACCTATGAAACAAAACAAAATCTTAACGGTAGAAATGACATTTAAGAGGGTTAAAATTAACTTTTAATACTAATCTTAGAAGTTATCTTATTTATCAAATTTTATTGTGTAAAATAATATATTTATATTATAAAATAAAAATATTCAACTGATATATGTATAAAAGTATGTAATAATTTTTCTGTATATTTTAAAATTTTATTTTTCAATACATCAAATTTATAAAGTATATAAATAGAATTTTATTTTTCAATACATCAAATTTTAATATAATTTTTATACTCCTATATATTATTTAAAATTGTGATATAAATAGAATTAATCATTATACTCAATATTATGATTTAAGAATTAATCACTATACTCAATATTAAGATTTAAGAAAAATCACATATTTAGAATTATATTATATAAAGTAAAATATCACATTAATTTAAAATTATATAATATCAAATTTTTATAAAGAGAACTATTTTGAGATAATATAATTACTTTAAGAGATTTATTAAATTAGTCCAATCTTCCAATATTAATCATTCCATAAGTTTTTCTTAATTTAAAAAATTTATTACTTATTGACACATCATCACATTACTCAATATTATGATGCCACATAATACAATCTATTTTAATGCATAGATATAAACTTAATGAAAAGAAGACACATCATCAAAATGAATGAGAAGATGACAACTAAGCAAATTAAAACTCCTATTAGTGTATATATATATATATATATATATATATATATATATATATATTTATATATATATATATATAACATAATCATTTATATAACATTTTGGAGTGATTATTAAATATTTATTTGTTTACAGAATTGTAAAATGTTAGAAATCATTCTCCACCATTCATTCATGATTTCAACTTGTATAAATAAAAGTAAATATTTCATTAGTAAATCATCTAAAAAGTAATCAAATATCCAATAAATATTATTATTCAAAAATTTCAAAGTAATCAAATTTTTTATTTTATAATTTTATTAAATTTTTAATATTATTTTTAAAATATAATATTTATAATGAGTTTAATAAAAAATATTAATAATAAATAAAATAACTCACCTAACTTTAAATTTATCAATATTCAACCCGTTATCGCACGGGCAAAAATACTAGTATTTTTTTATTAAAAATAAACGATATTGTTAAAGAATATATTTGAGTTGCACGATTCATCTAGTACACAATAAATAGGGGTGTGCATTCGATATTCGGTAACCAAATCGAACTGAAATCGAATAGTGAAAACCAAATAAAGTGAAAATAAAGTAAAAATACAGTAAAAACAAAGCAACAAAAATTATTTATACTCTAAGTTTCAAGTTCTCAAGTTCCAACTTCCAATAAAAATTTTAAATTTAAAATATTAAAATATCAACATAAAATACTAAATACGAAATTTAATACAAATTTTGTAAAATTATGTATATATATATAATACTAACTATATTTTAATATTATATATATATATATTAAATTTCGGTTCGATTTTGAGCAAATATGTCAAATGTTCGACAAACGTGTTAGACATCTCACTTTCAAGTTACCATCTTCATGTGAGCTCAGTGAAATGGCTGTCTTAAGGAAACAATTAGTTGTAGATCTCTTGGAAGGAGAATTGGTGGTGTTGAAGTCTGCAAGAGAATGACATTTAAGAGGGTTAAAATTATCTTTTAATACTAATCTTAGAAGTTATCTTATCTATCAAACACTTGTAGTAAATTTATGTAAAGTTTTTTAAGGCTACCAAATAATTTATTGTGTAAAATAATATATTTATATTATAAAATAAATATATTCAACTGATATATATATAAAAGTATGTAATAATTTTCTGTATATTTTAAAATTTTATTTTTCAATACATCAAATTTATAAAGTATATAAATAGAATTTAACGGTAGAAATGACATTTAAGAGGGTTAAAATTATCTTTTAATACTAATCTTAGAAGTTATCTTATCTATCAAACACTTGTAGTAAATTTATGTAAAGTTTTTTAAGGCTACCAAATAACTTTTTATATTTGTTTCACAACTTACCAAACACTAATAAATACTCCCTCCGTCCAATTTTAGTATGCATATTTTCCTTTTTTGTCCGTCCAATTTAAGTATGCATGTTCTAAAATGGAATATAATACGTTATCTTCACCCTCAAAACATCTCTTTAATTACTCAAATTGTCATTGACTTTACTCACAATCAATCACTTTATTCATAAATGGACCCCACAATACCCCCATAATACCCTCCAACATATCAACTTTACACATAAACTATTAATATTTCTTAAAACCCGTGTAAAAAGTTTTATGCATACTAATATTGGACGGAGGGAGTATTACTTATCTCATTCAAACCCTTAAAAAATATCTCAATGTCTATCTTGACTCCTTTTTCTATGAGACCTACCAAATGAGACCTTACAAGTTTATTAAGATTTAATGGTTTGACATTTTATGAGTATCATTTGGGGTGTTTGATTCAAATTCTTCCATGGAAATAGTAATATGAACATTAAATGATCAATTAAAATCTAAATGATGATTATGTTGTTGCTAGTTTACTCTTAGGCCCCATTTGGTAGGTCTGATAAGCCCAAGAAAAAAATATTTTCATGCTTTTCCCGACATTTGGTAGCTCTGAAACTTTTTCTCTGTGGCCCGAGAAAAGCTCTGGCCGTTTAATTATATCTTGAAAATCACTGTCGCTTTTTGTAAACCATGTCCGCTTCTCCCCATCCGATACCTTATCATTGCGGAACAGTGCTCCTGAAAATGAAATGCAAAGATAAAAAATGCCCCTCTTTTGGGATGATTTAAATCAATTCTCTCTCAGCTACAACTAAAAACTCTAGAATTTGAAGGAGAAGCTCTGCGACATTCAGCGTCGTGAAACAAAGGAACAATGACGGCAAACTCATATGTATTTCTTTTTCGGGTGGTTAAGAGCGAAGGAGAGCCGTGGTGGTGGTGACTCATCCACGACTGCTGAACGGTAATGGTATTGACCGGCGGTGGTGGAGAGGCGCGGTATTGGTTTTAATTGTCTGGGTAAGCACCTACACCTTTCGTCTCCACTGTTTCAATTAATTTGTTTTACTATATTTTGTAACCCTAAATTTTCTTGTACCTCATCGAAGAGGTATACTGCAGGTTACCATAATTTGTTTTCGTCTTTCTAATATTCTCAACTGGAAGAAGCAGCCCAGAAACATTTGTTTAGCATTCAGTCTCTCTTACCATGTACATGCCAATTATACATACTATATAACTACCGTTTATTCCAATTTTTTTCTTTTTCACCTATAATTATGGGTTTACATGGAGAACAGCACGAGGCTTTATGTCAAACCCAACCAAAATAATTATTGCTATTGATGAGTAAATTATCCTAATAACATAGAGAAGTCTTGATATTGGAGATAAAACTTTTTGTATATTATTTTATTTTTTATCTGAAGCTATTAGTAAATGTACATTTGACAAACCTCTATTAATGTGAGAAAATTGGTATATGTTGGTTAGAGTGGAGTCTGATGCTAGTAATTGCAAGACAACTTTTTCCAGATGGGAAGCTCTGTACTAAATGGAAGTTAAGAGTAGATAAATTGATATTAATGTGACAGAAGTAGGCAAGCTGAAATATGTTGGAGTTAGGTAAATAGTAAGCATTTATTCATTTTGATCTAGACTCTTAATAGTGTGGAGAGAGAAGGAGCTCCAATAATGTATAGTGGTCATTCACCGTTTGAGACCAAATCTATTGCAAACTTATAATTTTTAGCTATTGAAATTATCAATCCATATCATTGTCTTCTTAGACCTTCAATTTAGTGATGCAGGGTTAACCAACCTGCTCTAGTTTTTATTTATAGAATTCATTGCTTATAATCTCTAATTTTTCTTTCAAGAACCAGTTATTAACATCTAGTGGTCTATGTCATATTACAATCCCCCTGCTTTCAATTTTCTAGAGTTCATGGTCTGGTTCTTCCCGATCTCAGTCAATTTTGGAGAAAGTTATTGTTGCAGAGAAAAAAACTGAAGAGTGGAAAATTGATTGGAGATTGTTGAAGATAGGGAAAAAAATTACTTCTGGATCTTGTGGAGATCTATTAGTGCAACACAACACATGGAATTATGTTGATATATATATATATATATATATATATATATATATATATATATATATATATATATATATATATATATATATATATATATATATTTTTCCCAACATTGCCATTGTGCTTACTTCTCAAGTTTTTTCCATGACTAGGTATCGTGGGGTATATTTTGGTGAGGATGTTGCTATCAAGGTCCTTTAGTTTGAGCATTTAAATAATTCTCTGGAGGTTGAGTTTGCACAGGAGATTGCTATTTTGAGGTAATTATTGTTGCAGACTGGTATAGTTTGAATTTAGCAGTAATTAATTCATTAGTGATAATTCCTCAAAAAATTGTTAAGATAACGAAAAATGTATTGCTTTTCACAAGTAAGCTTACAAATATATTACCAATTAGTTTTTATGGGAATGATGCAATCTTATCTAATTCACTTTGGAACTTGTTAAAAGTTTGGAATGGTTTGATTTTATACGCTCGTGGGAAGAGACGGATGTCAACAATAGATGAAATGTGTGGACAAATTGGTTTGGAGTGCCACTCCATGCGTGGAGTCCCAATTTCTTTAATCTAGTGGCGACGAAGTTTGGAAAAGTATTAAAGGTCGAGGCGTCCATGCAAGCAAAAAATTCTCTACAATTTGCAAGAGTGTTGATCAAGACTCCTTATGCAAAGATTTCACGGAAACTATTCCCGGTAAATATTGACGGCAAAATCTCTCTCATTAACGTCAAAGAGGAAAAGTGTGAGGAGGAGTTTATGAAGCAAAGAGAAACAGATGAATCCGAGGTTGACGCCTTAGAGGGGAGTGGGTTGGTAGTTTTTTCGTCGTCAGAGATACCGGACTCGCTGCCAGAAAACAGAGACGACGATCGTGAAGGCGGTGGCACATGCATCGATTCGGTTCCTACTCAGCGTGACATGTTTGAATTTTAGGCCAAAAATCGAGACGAGAGGCCACGTTGTCCTAGGAATGGCGGCGGTAACCGAAAAGGCACTTTTCGGAAAGATTATTCAAAAGCACATGCAGTTAATTCTAAAAAATAGAATTCTTTGAAGGTTAATGGGCCTGTAGTGGGCCAAACACATCAGCTGGGCCCAGGGGATAATTGTGTGGAGTTGGAATGACCATGTTTTCGGGCTAGTCAGCTCATGGTATACTAGAGGGTAGGGGTGGGAATAGGCCAGGCTTTGCATAAGAAAGTCTAGGCCTACTAGATAATTTTTAGGCCTGAGTCTGGCCTATTATCTATGATAGGCTTTTTTTCAAGGCTCGGCCTGACCTCTTTAATAAATAGGCCAAGCCTGAAAGCCTTTTAAAGGCCTATTTGCTGCAACTTTTTTATTCTTCATTAAATTTTAAAAAATCACATTTTTTATATTACACCGTAAATACTATACAATTCAAAATACGAATAAAATTAATATACCAAAAATTATCAATTAGCAAAAGCAATAACAAAATCTTATGTAAATTAACGTGATGTAAGTTATTTTATTTATTATTAATATTTTTTACTAATATGTAAATTTATGAGATAAAATATATGAGTATCTCATAATTATTAATATATATTATATATATATATATATATATATATAAATATAATATATTATATTATTATATATATAGTTAAATAGGTCGGCCTGTTACGCTTAAAAGGCCTACAAGAAAGCTCAAGTCTGGTCTATTTAATTAAATAGGCTTCTTAAAAGGCCTGAGTCTGGCCTATTTATTAAACGGGCCGAGCCGAGCCAGGCCGTAGGCCCCTGTCGGGTAGCCTGGCCTATTCCCACCCCTACTAGAGGGGTCTTGATTGCCAACTGATTTCTACGTGAAGACGGAGCGCAGGTATGCATTTTAAATATCTATGCCCCTGCTCCTTGCTGGAGAAAACTTTGCTTTGGGATGTGATTGGTAACTTTATTTCTCAACAAAGTAATGGGTATATTTGTGTTGCCGGGGATTTTAATGCAATTAGACATGAATCAGAGAGGGTTGGCAGGGGTAATACGACTGATCATAGGGATATAATGGCTTTTGATGAATTCATTGCTCAAGCAAATTTGGTCGAAATCTCGATTGTAGGCCGTTCTTTTACTTGGTATCGTAAGGATGGTACGTGCAAAAGTAAGTTAGACCGGATGCTTGTTAATGAAGATTGGCTCAATAGATGGCCAAGTTATGTGGTTAAGAGTTCTGGAAGAACTTTATCTGATCACTACCCACTGTTCATGGTGTCTTCGGTAAAAGATTGGGGACAAAAAACGTTTAAGTATATTAATAGCTGGATTTTGGGAAATGGGAGGAGTACAGGGTTGTAGGATGGACAGGTTTCAGATTGAAGGCAGATCTTAAGGAGTGGAATAAAACAGTTTTCGGAAACATTGAAAATCAAATTGAAGTTAATAGGCAACAAGTAAAAATTTTGGATAGAGTGGATGATACACTTGGGCTCGTGGAGGAAGAAGTAATCAGGAGAAGCAAGTGCACAGCTGAATTAACAAGAGCAATGTTATGGCGTGACAGTTTGTTATCACAAAAGGCAAAAATCAAATGGCTCAATGAAGGGGACATTAACTCGAGTTTCTTCCACAGCTGGATTAACAAGGAGGCAAAATTTCGCGAACTGGAGGAAATACTTGTGGGAAACAGATGGATTGATTCAGTACCAGAGATTAAAAGAGCAGCAAAGTCGCATTTTCAAAACCAGTTTCTTGCCAGAAGTGTAGTTCGTCCACAGCTCCCTTCGGACATGTTTGAGAAGAGACGTTCGGCAGTTGAAACAGAATATTTAGAAGCCAGGTTCAAAGAGGATGAAATCAAGGAAGCAGTGTGGGGATGTGATTCTAACAAAAGCCCAGGCCCGGATGGATTCTCGTTTGCCTTCATAAAAGAAAACTGGAGCAACATGAAGAGGGAGGTGCTACAGATGATGGAGGAATTCTATGAAAATGGAAAAATTGTTAAAGGCTTAAATTCTTCCTTTATCATACTTATCCCTAAAAAGGAAGGATGCAAAGCTTTTGAGGATTACATACCGATTTCGCTTATTGGGTGCCTTTATAAGATCATAGCCAAAATTCTAGCAAATAGAATGAGCAAAAGTGTTAGACGTGGTGATCTCTGAAAATCAATCAACTTTTGTAGGTGGGAGACAGATACTTGATGGGATTTTAATCCTCAATAATGAGATTTGGATGAAGCAAAAAAGAAAAAAAATCAAAAGAGCCTTTTTCAAGATCGACTTCGCCAAAGCGTATGATACGGTAGACTGGGACTTCTTGGAGGATATGTTGAAAGGGATGAATTTCCCATCCAAGTGGAGAAGGTGGGTTTGTGAGTTTTTGTCCTCGGCATGGACTTCGTTTCTCATCAATGGGAGCCCATCGAATAATTTTAATTTGGAGAGAGGTATAAGGCAAGGTGATCCAATGTCTCCCTTCCTTTTCCTCATTGTGGCTGAAGGTTTGAGTCTCCTAGTAAAGAGGGCGGTCGAGATCGGTATTCTTGAGGCTTCGGAGGTTGGCAGAAACAAGGTAAAAGTGACTCATCTACAGTATGCTAACGATACTATATTTACATGTCCGGCGAAGATGTCTAATATTGTAAATTTCCACAAGTGTGCTTTATTGGGGGTTAACACAGAAATTTCTTTGGTGGAGAATATGGCGAGATATCTCCAATGTAAAGTGAGCAAGGTTCTCTTCTCTTACTTGGGATTGAATATTGGTATTAATCATTGGCTTCTACGTTCTTGGTCAATATTAATAGAAAAAGTTAGGAGAAGGATTAATTCTTGGAAAGGGAAAAATCTATCTTTTGGCGGAAGAATCACTTTAATCCAGTCTGTTTTGTCTTCGGTACCGATCTATTATCTCTCTTTCTTTCGATTACCGAAAACCACCATTCGAGTGCTTGCCAATATTCAAAGAAAATTTCTTTGGGGGGGTTGCGAGGAAACCGATAAAATCCCTTAGGCATTATAGACTTGGAGAGATTTAATTTGGCACTATTAGGGAAGTGAGTTTGGAGGCTGTTAAAGGATGAGGAGAGGTTGTGGGTGAAAGTTTTGAAGTCAAGGTATGGAGAAAACCCATTTAAGGGTGGGGAGGGAAGAGAGTCGAATAGGAGAAGAGAGAGTACGGGCTCCCTCTGGGTGGTGGAGAGATATTTGTGAGTTATATGCGGGAGGTGAGGGAGTTGGGCTTGAGAGTGAGTTTGTGAAGAAAGTGAGAAAAGGGGATAGAACATTATTT
>CM061059.1:6901186-6937051 GCA_030762865.1 Paraleonurus japonicus | reverse complement strand
ACTCTTTTGGTTTATGAACAACAGTTTAAAGAAACGATGGGCAGAAAGCCTTTTATTTATATAGAAATCATAAATATATTACATGGATAAATCCCCTTCAGGAAAGAGACTATCCTTTTTAGCTACTCATAGTAGCTTTGCACACTAAATACATAAACTTAAGCACTCAAAATACTCAAACAAAGCTTACAACAAAGACTCTTATCTAAGAAAAAGAAGACTGAGGATAATTTTCGGATGCCTCCTTCATTCTTCTTGAACCTTTATATAGAGGTATTGGAGCCTCTCCCTTCTGTCCTACATTATTGATGACCAACTTATCTTCACATGGAGGGGTCCCTCTTATCGGGTATCCAATGTATTAGTGCTGACTCATTTTCCATTGGATTCCTGATGCCTTATCTTTTTTGCCGGATGGCTCCAAAGCTTGCTGACTCGTTTCTCACTCTCTTTTGTCCGTAAGTTTCAAGTGGGAAGGGTATCCCATGCAATCTGATGACTTTTGGACCTACATCTTTAATAATGGGATGACTCTTGGACCCTTCTTGGACCTACACCTTTAATAATAGGATGACTCTTGTTGGACCCACACCTTTAATAGTGGGTGTCTTGACACTTTACTTTTTCTGAAAAATTTAAACTAAATATTACATTTAAATTTTTCTCTTTTTCTCTGGATTTCTTAAGATTGGGGTTTTCTGAAACTCCTTGGGAAACTTGTCTTCTTCCTGGGATATTCTTCTTTTTCTGGCCGGTCCTTTTTTACTGGAAATTTTTTTCCGAATAATGGCCTCTCTTGTGTTGCACAACTTTCACATATATGCTCGTGCAATCTCCCCATATGAATCATGTTTCAAACTTTTCGGCGTGTATTTTCGGTCGCCGGTAACTGGTTTTTCCAGATCATTGCTCGTTTGGCTTCAAATGCATCATTAGCAAATCTGGTAGTACCTCCTGTCATAGTGTTGAGTAGAAATGATCCATTTGCTGAATTTTGATATATTTTGAATGGATACTTTACTTTGTCCATCTCGGTGAGACAGACCCAAATTCCCCAAGCTCTTCTTGTGGATATTTCGTCTTCCGTTAGGTTGACGACTAGTGTTGGCTTTGTATCCTGTTCCTTAATATAATTTAAGGCCTTCTTGTCTGGCCTTTGTAACTTCATGAAATGGAAGGTTGGATACCTTATAACATTGTCTGGATCTTCATGAGCCGCTGAGATAAACTTTATTTCCAGTTAGTCTCCCCTGAAAAGAGATAAGGAGGTGGACCGAGAATCCAAGAGGTGTAAGATTTCTGAGGAAATCGATCCTCCGAAGATGGAAGCTGACGAAGAGCTGATGATGGTGGAGTTGTATCCAGAGAAGAGAGGATACACAACAAGGATCGGAGCCCAGCTGGAGCCAGAGCTAGAGAGAGACCTGGTAACAGCTCTATGAAGAAATGCAGACGTTTTTGCTTTTTCTTCCTCTGACATGATAGGTATCCCCGAGGAGGTGGCGATGCATCACTTGAACGTGGACCCTAAGGCTAAACAAGTGAAGCAGAAACTAAGGGTCTTTGGACCAGAAAAAGATGTCATTACGAAGGTTAAAGCAGAGAAACTGCTGGAGGCAGGACATGTCAAGCGAATCCAATTTCCCACCTGGCTATCCAATGTCGTGTTGGTGGCAAAACCAGGGGGAAATGGAGAATGTGCATAGATTTTCGAGATCTGAATAAAGCTTGCCCTAAGGATCATTATCCCTTGCCTAGGATTGATCAGATGGTCGATTCTACATCGGGATTTGAGCTGCTAAGTATGATGGATGCCTATCAAGGCTACCATCAAATACAAATTTTCCCTCCAAATGTCCCAAAGGTTAGTTTCATTATTGCTAGTGGAACTTTCTGCTATATTAGAATGCCCTTTGGATTGAAGAATGCAGGAGCGACCTACCAGAGAATGGTTGATAAGATGTTCCAAGACCAGCTAGGGAGGAACATGGAAGTCTACGTTGATGATATGCTGGTGAAAAGCGTGAAAGCTGAAAAACACGTGGCGGACCTGGAGGAAGCTTTCTCAGTGCTCAGGAGGAATGGCATGAAGCTGAATCCAGCCAAGTGTTCTTTTGGAGTGAGGTCCGGGAAATTTCTCGGATATATGGTGACCCAGCGGGGAATCGAAGTTAATCCTGCTAAGGTTAAAGCCGTGCTCGACATGCAGCCTCCCACCAATATTAAGGAGCTGTAGAGATTAAATGGGAGAATTACAGCACTGAGCAGATTCATAGCCAGATCTGCAGAGAGGAGCCATCCCTTCTTTAAAATCTTGAGGAAGGGGTCCAAGTTCGAGTGGAACGAGCAATGTCAGCAGGCGATTGAGGAGCTTAAACAGCACCTGGCCCAGTTACCTACATTAACGAAGCCTATTCCGGGGGAGACACTCTACCTCTACCTCTCTGTAGGTGGGGTCTCACTTAGCTCCGTGCTGGTGAGGGAGGAAGGGTCGACCCAGAAACCTGTTTACTACATTAGCAAGCTCGTACAAGGAGCCGAAGTGAGATACTCGGAAATAGAGAAGGCATCCCTGACTATAATGGTCACGGCACGGAGGTTAAGACCTTATTTCTTGTCACATAAGGTCATTGTTCGGACTAACTACCTTCTGAAACAGGTGATAGGGAGAGCTGATCTTTCAGGAAGAATGGTCAAGTGGGCCGTCGAACTGGGAGAATATGATGTGGACTTCGAGCCATGGAGGACCATTAAAGCACAGGCCCTCTTTGACTTTATCCAGGAGGGTACACGAGCGCTAGAGGAAGAAGAATGGAAGGTATATGTTGACGGTTCTGTATCTATGCAGGGCTGTGGAGCGAGGATCGTGATTATTGATCCAGAGGGCCAGGAAATGCAAGTTGCAGTAAGGTTCGATTTTATTACCTCTAACAACGGAGCTGAGTATGAGGCCCTGATTCGAGGAATGGAGATGGCCGCAGAGCTGGGAGCAGGTCGGGTGGTCATATTTTCAGATTCCCAACTTGTAACCCAGCAGGTTACGGGTGGGTACGAGGTGAAAGATGGGAAGATGGTAGCCTACCTTCAGCGAGTAGCCGAGCTGCAGGGAAGGTTCAGTTCCTTTGAGGTTAGGCAAATACCTCGAGAGGAAAATTCCAGAGCGGATAGCCTTTCAAAGCTGGCGAGTTCTGCAACACTGCAGGGAGGGGGGAAGATCACCCTGGTGACTGCAGAAGCTGAAGCAACGGCTCCCCTACTAGGGGTCATCGGAGCTGAGGATGATTGGAGAACTAGCATATATCGAGTGTTGTAGAACCCGGAGAGCTGCCCGGATAAAAGGAAAGCTCAGAATTGGAGAATCCGATACACGATGATCGGAGACAAGATGTACCGGTGGTCCTTCACGCAACCTTACTTGAGGTGTTTATCCCCTCAAGAAGGGAGGTACGTAATTAAAGACATACATGAAGGTTGTTGTGCTGACCATGCAGGGGCTCGGGCAATAGTCCGGAAAGCCTTGAGGGCCGGATACTTCTGGCCTACCATGACCCAGGACGCCGAAGACTGGGTGAAGAAGTGCGAGAAATGCCAAAAGCATGGCTGCCTCATCCACCTCCCTGCAGAGGAGATGGGGACCATGCACTCTCCATGTCCCTTCGCGAAGTGGGGGATGGACTTGGTGGGCCCATTCCCGATTGCAGTGGGCCAGCGGAAGTTTCTATTGGTGGCAGTGGACTACTTCAGCAAGTAGGTCGAAGCTGTACCTCTAGCAAGGATAGAAGAAGGTAACATAATCAAATTTTTATGGAGATATATTTGCTGCAGGTTTGGCATACCTAGAATCCTGGTATCAGATAATGGGACCCAGTTTATGGGAAACATGGTACGGGAATGGTGTGATAACCTGAAGATTGTCCAGAGATTCACATCGGTGGCACACCCCCAGGCCAACGGCCAGGTGGAGGTCACCAACAGGACTATTGCGAACGGAATACGTGCCCGACTCGACAAAGCTGGAGGGAGGTGGGTCGATGAGCTGGAGTCAGTTTTGTGGGCTTATCGGACCACCCCCAGGGAGCCAACAGAGGAGTCCCCCTTCCACTTAGTGTATGGGGCAGCTGCAGTCATACCTTCAGAAGTGGGGATGGAGACACATCACTTAGCCCACTTCCAGGAGGGAAGAAATGAAGAACTGATGAGGGAGAACCTAGACATGATAGAGGAGGAGCGCAAAATCGTCCACCTCAAAGCTGAGAAATATAAAAGCCGCATAAAGGCTGCTTATGACCAGAAAGTCATAAGCAGGAGATTTGAAGAAGTAGATCTAATCTTGAGGCAAGCTGACGCGCTGAAAAACATTGGAAAGCTCGATCTCAAGTGGGAGGGGCCGTACAAGGTGACCAAAGACCTCCGAGGAGGAGCTTACAAGCTACAAGACATGGAAGGAAATCAGCTGGTAAGACCTTGGAATGTCTGCCATTTGAAGAGGTTTTATACCTGAAGAAAGCACCCGCCTCGCTGCAAGTAGGTGGTTCCTTTTATGCAAGAGTTGTTTTATTCATGTTATTTGAATTCTGAATAAATTGTAATGTTGCTCCACTGGTACTCTTTTTTCCCCTCCCTGCGGGTTTCCCACTGGGTTTTACCGCAGGGAGGTTTTTTAAAGAGGCCGGCCAGGTTAATCCTTAGCTTGCGTTGATCGATTATGGTCAATGGGGCAAATTTGTTTATCAATTAATGAAAGAGATTTTTCATTATCTATGAGTTTATGAGTTTATTCTTTCGTTGATTACAATTGAAACAATATGATTGCGTGTTATTCGACACGATTACATCACAACACACGAGTGATTACATGAGAATTGATAACTTGCGAAAAAGTTAAACAAACAAATAAAATGCACGAAAAGCATTCAATGAGAAATACGATAAGCATTCACGAAATGAATTCGCATCAAGCAAAACGAAGCTAAGAGATAGCTTCAAAACACTAAAGTTAAACCTACAGAGAGGGTTTAACCCACCTAAACCCAGAGAGGGGTTATGAGAAACGAACCTAAGAGATGGCTTCAAAACACTAAAGTTAAACCTACAGAGAGGGTTTAACCCACCTAAACCCAGAGAGGGGTTACAAGAAACGAAGCTAAGAGATAGCTTCAAAACACTAAAGTTAAACCTACAGAGAGGGTTTAACAAACCTAAACCCAGAGTAGGTTTACGAGAAACGAAGCTAAGAGATAGCTTCAAAACACTAAAGTTAAACCTACAGAGAGGGTTTAACCCACCTAAACCCAGAGAGGGGTTACGAGAAATGAAGCTAAGAGATAGCTTCAAAACACTAAAGTTAAACCTACAGAGAGGGTTTAACCCACCTAAACCCAGAGAAGGGTTACGAGAAACGAAGCTAAAAGATAGCTCAAAACACTAAAGTTAAACCTACAGAGAGGGTTTAACCCACCTAAACCCAGAGAGGGGTTATGAGAAACGAACCTAAGAGATAGCTTCAAAACACTAAAGTTAAAACTACAGAGAGGGTTTAACCCACCTAAACCCAGAGAGGGGTTATGAGAAACGAAGCTAAGAGATAGTTTCAAAACACTAAAGTTAAACCTACAGAGAGGGTTTAACCCACCTAAACCCAGAGAGGGGTTATGAGAAATGAAGCTAAGAGATAGCTTCAAAACACTAAAGTTAGACCTACAGAGAGGGTTTAACCCACCCAAATCCATAAAAAGATTGTGAAAGGGGTTAAGAAATAACTTCTAAAGACCGAAGTTAAACCCGCAGAAGGGGTTAACCTATCTAAACCTAAGGAAGGGTGTAAGAGTTGAAGCTGAAAGATGGCTTTGAAGAACTCAGCTAAACCTACAATAAGGATTTAGCTAACTAAATGTCAAACATGAGATAGGGCTCTTAGGAAAGCCTTGATCGAGCCTACGAGAAGGGCTCGGCTAAACCCACGCCTAGGAGGGGTTTCGGGATTTGAAACTGCCGAAGTTTCAAAGTTATTGGGTTAAACTTATAAAGTTTAGCCTAAACCGTGTCTAGTGAGGACTATTAGACTTAAGGCTATGAAAAGTCTTAAAGCTAGCAAGTTGGACTTATAAGTGTCTAACTAGGGTGGTCCCAAGAAAGGGATTACGAGACAGAAAACTAAGGCATACTTGGCTACGGGTAAAGCTGGATCCACGACAAAGCTTTAACCCGCCTAAGTCTGGGGAAATCTAAGAAAAGAAACTAAGAAATAGTTTCGCAACATCAAGCCAAACCTAAGGAAAGGTTTTTTAGAAGAAAAAACCTGAGCCCAGGGAGGGCGTATAGCTTACTTACTCCTCAGAAGGAGTGGCAAAAAGTGAAAACTGACCATTGGCTTCATGCCAGCTAAGTTGAGCATGCATAGGGAATTCAGCCAGCCTGAACCCCAGGATGTTTAAGAAAATGGGAACTAATAGAAAGATTCCTAGGGCCAACTCGACTCTATAGCAAGAGCCCAATTGGCTAAGTGAGAAGTCTAAGATATAATGGCAAGCCTACAAAAATGGCTTAGCTAGATAAGCACCTAAGAAGGGTGACAAGGATCGAAGCTGCGAAAAGTTTTGAAAGTATTGAGGATAAACATGCAAGGGTGGATCAGGCATATATTCAGGAAGGAGTATGTAAGCTAGGCAGGCCAGAGTCTAACTCATCTAGACCTGGAAGGCAACATATGAAGGAAAACTAAGAGATAGCCTGAGGGAATTCAGGCTGAACTAGCGGAGAAAGGGTTTGGTCACGCTAAACCTAGAGGGAGGCTTCAAGAGCAAGAATCTAAAAAAGCCTTTTGAAATACTAAGTTCAACCTACCAAGCAAGGTTCTAACTTACGTAAGCGTGAGAAAAACTATCTGGAGAAACCCTTAGACTATGAAGTCAAAGGAAACCCGGAAAACCTAAAGTATAAAGCCCTAGAAAGAAAAAAGGGATCTCAAGCAGATGAAAAATCAACCTATGAGAGAAGGGATGCATTCACGCTACAAACTAGTATTATGTTCCTAGTGACTAAGCCACGCATGCAAGCTAACAACTTAGAGGCTAAACAGTTTGTAAACATGCAGCGAAAATCAAATACGAAAAGCATAGATAAAAAGTATGCAACTCCAGACAAGGGAGAACACAAGCATACATGCAAGAACGTGCTCCCGGTAAGGGAGGATAAACAACACTCACGCAATAACGAGCTCCCGGCAAGGGAGAATAAACATCAGTTATGAAAACTAATTCCCGGCAAGGGAAGGCGCACAAGATAAATGAGAATTAACTCCCAGCGAGGGAGGATCGCATATATTCATAGTAAAAGGCCCCTGACAAGGGGGCAACAGTGTTTGAGAAAACAAAATAAACTCCCAATGGAGGGAGAGTAGAATTCGGTGCTAAACCAGCACGAGGGACAAGAAAGTAAATTGTTCATTACATCATATGAGATTGTTTTAAGAAGAAGAATTACTAGGGGGAATCTGGGGGACCTTCTGTTTCAGCAGCAGCAGCATCCTGGTTCGCCTCCACCTCCATAGCCCGTTGGAGACATGCCTCCTCCCTAGAAAGAGGATCGTTTAAAGCAAGAGGGCATAAGGGCTGCGCCATGGAGGCTGGAGTGGCAGATGTCACCTCAGCTTTCAGGAAGTCAGAGACGGTCCGACTCATTACTGGAAGCCACCACTCCTCCTCAATAAGGCGGGTAGCATCCCCCTTGAAACACGGTGATGTGGGCATGGCCTGGAGAGGTCTGGTCTTGTTGAACTCGCCGGAGAAAGAAGGATCGGCTTGCTGCTGCACTGCGGCATTGAAGCCGTATTCATAGAAGTACCTGATATAGGGGCTCATGTCTCCCAGGAAACTGGGATACTGCAGATAGGTGTCCCTCAAGTTTGTCCACAAGGAATGTAAGAATCTTTGACTAGGTTCAGAGGTGAAGAGATGATCACGGAAGGATTTCGCTCCCTCCACCAAAGCATTTGCATGTATCTGGGACTCTTGCAGGGCGTGATGAATGGCCAGGTCATTAGTCTCTTTCTCTGCAGCCTCCCGGGCTGCCTCGGCCTTTGCCAGCTCGGCCTCGACCTTCTTGATGCGAAGGGAAGCGAGAGTGACCTTCTTCTTCTCCGCAAGGAGGGAATCCTCCAATTCTTTAAGCTGCGGCGAGGGGAGGAGATTAGAAGGGCTCCACAAGCTGGACAAGAGAATACCTAACTGAAACACGAATACACGAGTTATGTTAGTAACTAACTGGGGAAGGGGATACTGATAATTCCCGTGAAACGCAAAGTACCTGGGCAAAGTGGCCCGCAGCCTGGTGCTGTTGCTGCTCAGGAGGGAGACTGACTAGCCTTTCACAATCTTGGGCTGAGATTAATTCGCTGAAGAATTTGCTAGCAGAAGTACCTGAGGAGTATGAGTCGACATCAATTGGGGCAGAGGAGAGGCCCTGGCTGCGCCTAGTGGGATACTTGCACCTAAAAGTATCCTTCGAATGTAATGAGCCTTGGCTAGCTGTAGCTTTGCCTTTGGCAGCCTTTGACTTCTTTGGAGGAGGGGCATCAGCCTCGGGATCTTCTGATGGAGTGTGAAGGGGAGATAACGGGGGTGCATCAGGAGCATCAGTCTGGGGGGCTGGAGGAGGTAACGCCGAATCAGAAGAATCAGCGGGATCCTCTAGTACCTTGAAAGCCACAACATATCTGAATAAAAAGAAACGGAAATTAGAGGCAATCCTGCTACATGTGAGACATAATACATTTAAAGGAAAGCCATTACCATCACTTGGCTCAAGAGGGATTCTCACTGAGCTAAATTTGAAATGAGAAAGGAGGCGAGGGTTGGAGCATAACTCGGGTAAATTAAAATACCCGTGGGCGTTTACATGGGCATTTAATGCCCGAATGATCCGGCGATTAGTAGCAGAAAGAATCTGAGTATAAGGAGCAGGAGGGGAGGGGTTCTTGTAAATCCACTTTTGGTTTTTAAAGGGCCAAGGACGATCGGGGGTGATAAAAAGATAGTGATCACTCCATTCTTTGTTGATATTTGGGACTTTCCCAAGAAACAAGCATTTTCCCTTCACTCTACTACTCACGTAGTAGAAGGGACCAGAAGTTTTGCAATTATATTGAGAGAAAAACAACTCCGCTGATGGTTTCCCCCCATTCCCTTTAAGGAGAACATAGAAGGAAATCATCATACGGAGGGCATTTGGGGTAAACTGATTGAGTGGAACCCCGTAAAGGTCTGAGATTTGGCAAAGAAACTTGGGAGGAGGAAGTCTCAACCCCGCTTCGAACTGGGCGTGCCAGAAAGCGAGGGTCGGGGGAGTAGTCAGGTTAGGACACTCACTTGGATCAGGCATTGACAAATGGAAGCCTGAAGAAACAACGTTATCTGAAAAATAGTTACCTAGGGCTTTTTTGAGTTTGGAAGAGCCCGCGAAAGAATCCCAAAAGCGACTCCTATCCACCTCCGGGGAAGAGGAGGATACCGGAGAGGTATCCCCCGGGCAGGTGGAATCGGAGAATGATGGGAACTTTGCGAGATGTTCCAAGTGGGAGATGGAGTTCTTGACGAACTGGAAGAAGGCATGAGTCAAAACCCTATTCTACACGAAATAAACTAGAAAAGGAGAGGAAGAGTTTACCTGGAGACGAAGGGGAGAGCGGAGTGTGGAGGGAAGAGTTTTTTGAAGAGAAATTTGTAGCAAGGCAGAACAGTGTGAACAGACTTATGAGAGGGAAGAGGAACAGTGATGCGAGTGATTCAAAATGAGAGAAGAGTTGATGGAAGCGTGCGTCAGTAACTAATGAGGAAGGGCAGATGCATGCTCGACAGCTGTCTAGAGTAGAAGCTGAAGAGTCACAAAACGCCAACAGACTAGTGAGAGGGGATGTATCCGGGAAGCCGAAGCTGCAGGGAGGACATCCCAAAGCTAAAGCTGCAGGGAGGATGTCCCCGAGAGCAAGGCTGCAGGGAGGAGGTCCCAAGGCTAAATCTGCAGGGAGGACCGCGTAAATCTTCCTTACTCCAGGGAGCTCCGAGATCGCTCACCGGAGTAGGGGGAGTGGTTGATGCGGATAAAAATGTCAGGCCCAACTGCACGTAGGGCCCAAGTATGCCCAGCCCAATAGGGTCCGATGGTGTAACAAAATTCCCTAGATAAAGGGAGGAAAACCCGAGATGGGCCCGAGCCCAGGTCGGCCAAAACCATGCTACGAAGCCCTAAGCCCACCTACAGGTGGGCCACGAGGCTAAGGCCTGTAGGGAGAGGGGCCACGAGTCCCAAGCCCAACTACAGATAGGCCACGAGGCTTGAACCCCGACACGGGTCGCGAAGCCCTAAACCCGACTGTAGGTGGGCCGCGAGGCCCAAACCTAGTTGCAGGTGGGCCGAGAGGCCCAAGCGAGATTTGGAGAAGACGCGAGTATTTGACCAAGCCCATAGCGGTTATCTATCTGATAAGATCGAGAAGAGACGAGTAGTTGAGATAATTGAGGCCCAAGTCAAGGAATATTCCCTATATTCCTCATTGACTGGGTCCAACCTCCGTCCAGAGGGTAATTCATAGGTATAATACAGATTTCTTGAGGAATAAGTTATCCACGCACGACATCATGGCAGAACATGCGGGATAATGCCTGGAGACCGTGATGACGGTTATTACTCTTAACTTACGTATAAGTAACACACCCAGCAGGGAGGTAACGGTATCGAATTACTATCACTCTCACTTAGCTACTCTATACGTACTTTCTTGAGTGTTTTCCGGTGATCTGACTTAAGCGTCGGAGTGTCTACGCCGGAGAACCCTCCGGCGTGTTTTGCAAGTACGTTGGTTCGAGGGAAGCTAAGGATCCTATTGCGTAAAGACTTTACCCACGTGAACCCAGATGGGAAAACCGGCCCAGGTCAGTTTTTACGCATCACCATGGTTAAGAAAATTTAATCATAGCCCTATAAAAAAATTTACAACAAAGAAATGTAAAAGATTCATGGACCATGTCTAGTTTTGGTTCTGAATTGTTTTTCTACTTATTTTACGGTTCTGAAAATTTATGTTTCAATCCTGGACAACATATTATGAGGCATACTTCGACGAAAGCCAACAATTATTATTACCACATCATTTAAAATATAAAAAAAAATCTTAAAAATCCATTCAAAATATCGGGAGATTAAAAACAAACTTAAAAAGAACACTTAAAAAAAGATGCATATAAGAAACCAAAAAACATGACAGAAACGGGAGACTAAAATTCAAATTCTCAAAAATTCCCAATTTTATAATAATAATAATAATAATAATAATAATAATAATAATAATAATAATAATAATAATAATAATATATCAAAAATTATTTAATAATAATAAAGAACAAAAACCTGGAATAGGTTAATTTTTGTTTTGTTTTGTTTTGTTTTTTTGAGAATTTACAAATAAAATATCGGAAACACAATTTTGAATTGGTTTTTCCTTAAATAACTCAATTTGTTTTAATCTAAGAAACCATTTTTCGATAAACAAGTTCTGAAAATATTTTTAACAATATAATATTTTTAATAATATTTGTTTCAAGATATTTTGAATTAGTAAATGTTAGTTACTGTCTACTGAAAATAGAAAAAACGAAAATCTGGAAAAATAAAAACGAAAAGCAAACCGAGTCGAAGATAGCCTTCTGCCCGCAAGTTTAATACACCCTGGTATATGCTCACAATACGGTGTAAAAATTCCAAAGGTGAAACGGTTTCGTCTCTTATACGTGTAGCACCACAACGTATAAGAGCTCCGGCGAACTACCGAAGTGGAACTGAACTGAACTTGTTGGTCCCTGAATGTTGAGTTGATTAAAACCTTGAGATAACCTTCTAGAACAAAATCTAGAAAGGGGGGGTTTGAATAGATTTTGTAGATTTTTCAAATCTTTTCAAGATCAATTCAAAGCACCAGATTAAACACAGCGGAATATAATTGAGAACTCAACTTTTAACAAGATCAAAAGCAAGGCTGATATTCAAATTTTAGTTAAGATTCTGAACTTTAATCTTGAATTAACAAAATTGTAAATTGAACAGAAATTAAAGAAAGCAAGAAATAACACCAGGATTTATAGTGGTTCGGATTATGAATAATCCTACATCCACTCTCTTTCTTCAAACTTTGAAGAAAGGTCTTCACTAGCTGCTTACTTACTCATTGTACAATCTTACAAATTACACTTTGAACTTCAGATCTTCTACAATCTAATCAACTCTCTGAAATCTAACTCTAGAAATAAGATGTGTTTTTGAAGATGTGAAGTGAAGTGTTCTATAAACACTTAGAAAATATTTGAAATCTCTCTTTGACAAATACTCTGTGAAATCAATAGTGAGTAGTGTGAAAATCAAATTTGCATAAGTATCTAGAAAAATAAACTCTAATCCTATTTATAAGTCTGAGAAGACAGTTAGTTTGTTAGTTAATTCTAACAAACTGAAAACTACTTAACAAACCTATTCTTGATAACTGCTCTCGACCTCAGCTGATTCTTCCTACTCGTCTGCAGCTGACTTGGTGAAGACTTGCCTTTCTTATTCTACTCAGCTTGTCTTGACCTCGTCTGAGCTCTTCATGATCGTCTCCTGCAGATGACTAGTTTTGAGCTTGTCTTCAGATGACTTGTAGACTTTGATCTCCAGCTAATCTTAATCAGCTCTTGACCCAGTCTGATCAGCTTAGAATTAAATCCTGATCTGAGCTGTTTATCAACGTTGTCTGCTCATCTGGATTTCTCCTTTTAACTCATCAAAACTCTACTTGGTCTAACAATTTCCCCATTTTTGATGAAGTTAAAACCTACAAGAAAGAGACTCACTCACAGCTGAAGTTAGTTTATAGTTAATCAAGATTATTAAATAGGTAAATCAGAGCACATATTTCACAACTCAACAGATTCATTTCACAATTAAAGTAAAAAAAAAATTAAGTCTTTTAGGCTTTTTTAGAAGTACTTAGAAAAAAAAATTGAGTCTTAAGACTTAAAAAAAAATTTCCTTTTCAAAATTTCAAGTCTGAGAGATAAAATTCTCAGATGACTTTTACTAAAATAAAATTTAAGTTTTTCTTTAAAGCAAAAAAAACTTTTTAAAAAAAAAACTAAGACAAATAAATCACAAACGATCAAATATATTCATTCAAATATTTACACATTTACAATGATCAAAAGATAAAAAGATAAGGAAAAGAGAAAAGATCCTTTATCAGACTCCCCACTGATTGGATTCAGGAATATCCAACCAGGTAAAGACTCTCTTCCTTAGCTTTTTCAGCTCCTCCTCGTCTTTTAACCCGGACTCAACCTCGGCTTTGGCAATGATGTCTTTGATCCAGTTCATGTCGACTGAGCCGTCTGGATTGGTCTTGGGCCTTCCTTTTTCATAGGCTGGAGCACACAGATCAGCGTTGAAGAATTTATCAGCTTCTACCAGCAGCCTCTGATAGAAATCCTTGTCCTCAATTTCTATCCACTCATGCCACTTTAGATCTTCGTCTGGCTCAGCTGAATCAGATCCCTTCAGGATGAACCAATGATACATCCATCTGGCTTCCAAATTCTTTTCTTTATACTCTTTGAGGAGTCTGCCAGCTACGACCTTTGGTGGATTGAGTGTCCTGTGATATGGCCTAAATTCAGACTCATCCGCCTCCTTCATCTCCCATTTTCTGACATCTCTGCTCCACCTCATCTCCAGTCCTTTGCTCTTCTTCTTCAGCTTCTTCCTTTCTCTTTCTCCATAGAAAGCATGTTCCCTCATGATCCTGCTGATCTGTTCCTCAGGCAGGTTAGAGTAATCAGGCTCCCTCTTCCTTTTCTCAGAGATAGTGAGCTTAGGACTCAAGACTTTGACTGGAGCAGATTCTACAATTATCTTTCCTTTCCCCTTCCCTTTCACCTCAGCTGCTTTTGTCTCAGATTCTTTTAGCTTTGTCAGCAGCTGGGCAGTCCTTTCTTCTTCTTCTTTCTTCCTCCTCTCATCATCTTCCTTCATCGCCTCCTCGAGTTGGCTGACCCTCAGCTGAAGTGCAGCCAGCTCATCTGATTTGATGCGAGCTTCCTCTCTGGCTGTCTCCAACTCAGCTGTGCTAGCCTTCGTCTCAACTTTGCTTTTCGTCTCATCTAACACAGCTGTGAGTGCCAACTCTCTTTCCTTTACCTCCTTCACCTCCTTTTCCCCCTTTTTTACTTCATCAGCCAAGGTAGTCAGCTTCGTCTCCAGTTCAGTGCATTTAACCCTGTAGTCTGACTTGTCCAAGGCCAATGAGTCTACCACAATTGAGTTGTACTCAGAGACTTGTGATTTCAACCCTTTGACCTCCTCCTCCATAGCTGTCACCTTTTCAGCAAGAACATATTGAGTTATAGATGTAATCTTTTCAGTAAGATTTACCTCTACTTCTCGCATATTTGAGATCATTGCTTCTGTGACAGCTTTCACCATCTTCTTCGTCCTCCTCTGGAGATTTTTCTCGAACGCCTGCTTCATCTTCCTCTCCATTTGAGTAATTATGGAAGTGATAGCTGATGTGGGACTTAGGGCACTTTCCTCCTCCTCAGATGAGGATTCGGAAGAAGAAGAGGTAGAGGGGGGAAGTTCAGAAATTTGAGGTTGAGGAATTGGGGAGCTCATCTGAATGTCTTCAAGAAAAGAGTAAGAGGTGACGTCTATTTCTCTCGGGGAGTAAAGTGTTGGGTTTTGGATGGGGTGGGGGTGGATGTAGTGGTTGGTTCTATTTGTGGAGAGATGGTTGGGGGAATAGTAAATTCAGGTTGGGTTGTAATGGGGATAATTTCAGTTTGGGTGGTGGTGGGAATGGTTTCAGATGATGTTTGGACTGTTTGGAGCAAGCGTGGGTGTTTTGAGAGGCTCGGAGGTGCCAGCCGGGCACACCTCTTCATTGCCAGGTGGGGATTTTGAGGGAGAGAGAGATGAAGTAGTACCTTCCTCCTGGATGGGTGAAAGCACAACTTCCTTGACTGGAGAAGCTGGGACATCCAAATGTTCCACCTCACCGCGATTTCCACCACCGGTATCTCTTCTCGTAGGAGAGTGGAGACTTCCGTCTCGCGACCCGAGCTGCCGCCGAAGATTCGGGCGTCCCTAGGACCTCCTCTCGAAGAATAAATTGATTATCTTCATCGGAATCCTCATCTCGCATCTGCTGACTTGTAGATGGCTCGGCCATCGGTGCCCCGTCTGCAGCCCACGACCGACCTCCTCCTAGACCTCCTTCTTGTTGGAGACCTTATAGAAGTTCTTGCCTCCTCATGTTACTTCTACAACAGCCTGGATCCTTGGCTGGTTGAGCTTCTGCAGCTGGTTCGCCACCCCAGTTGCTGGAGGTTGGGGTACTTCTTTGGCCTCTCGTACTTACTGCCAGGCCGCCACCGCTCCCTTTGCCTCGAGCATCATCGGACTCATCATCGAGTCGGCAACCCTCCAATCCATTCATCTTTTGTCAGCAACCCTTTCTGCTTTGAATATTTCTTTAAACCCTCCCTCGTTTCAAATCTTTTATTCAGCCCTTCCATCAACACTGTGATCTTATTAAAAAGACTCACAGTTGAGGTGACTGTCCAGTCTCCATTGGTTGGGTTAAACAATAACCTCAGCTTTTCCTCCTTCAATCTCCTAAACAATACATCTACCCAATCCACATGTACTCCATCAACAATGGCTCTCATACAGCACAATCATGACTTCGTCACTCCATCATGGGAGCTTTGATCTCCTAGGATTGACTTGGTGACGATTTTCATGAGCAGCCTGAACCTTCTCCTCAACATATGTTTCTTTAACTCTCTCCTAACACCCCTATATGTAACCCTCGCAAACATATCAAACGATTCTTCCCAATCGTTCTCCTTATATACCAAGGGATTGACCCCTTCCATCGAAGTATCCAGAATCCTTGCAACATTTTCTTTTGAGTATTCTAGCTGGGTACCTTCAACCGTCGTTTTGAAACCATCCTCTGTGAATTCACTCCTTGCCAGAAATTCTGCTCCAATGAAATCAGCAGTCTTGTTCAATGGGGATTTAAGCGAGCAAAATCCTCGTAGTCTTGAAACTTCCAGTAGTCTGATGATTTCTCTGGATTCTCTGTCATTTGTAGTCTCGAAATCTACAAACATCTCAGCCTTTAATTTGTTTTTGACAGAATCAGTAAGCATTTTGAAATCAGATCCTGAAGCGGATATATAAGAAGGTGGTTTTGGGGTTTGGGAAGAAGAAGATGCCATTGATTAGTTTTCGAGAGTAAGAAATTTTCAGAAAACTTTGATAGCAGGTAATTGTGAAAGTAAAAAAAATTTAAAACTGTTGAAGGTAAGTTTTTAAACGAAGGGGGAGAGAGAGGGAATGTTTGGGAAATCGAAACGTGGCACGATCTCAGGGTTCTGATTTTAAACCGTCGATTTAAAAGGCGCGTGTAAAACATCAACGGTTTTGCGAGAAAATCGATTTGAATTCAGGCGCGTGTTCTACACGCATCTTGAATTGCGTAAAAAGTAACCGTTTATCCTACGGATTAGACGGCTAATAGACTTACTTTATCAGAAGTAATTAGTATACCTGACGTAAGCAATGAGATGTCTTGCTTAGTATTCAGGTATTCTATTTCAGACTTGGTAAAAGGTCAGACTAGGTCAAGAAGATCTTATCTGATATTTTTTTCGAAAACTCTTTCCTAGTCTGATTTTTGAAAGACTAAAAATTTTAACAACAAAGTATTTTCAGCTTTGTTACAAAACAGATTACTTGAAATACACGTTTAAGGACTTTATTTAAAAACAACGATTTTGAGAAGAACAAAGATGAAGGTTTTCTGAATGAAGAGATTTATGAATCTAATCTGATATACCTGTTCCTGCAAACAACTCATCAAAAACTCATTAGTAGCTGAGGTAGATCAGATAGGGTGTAGATAGTCATCTGTTTTTCAGAAAATCAGCTAACTATTGTGCCCTAGTCTGATTTACCATATGTCAGATAAGCAATTATCATGTCAGATAAGGTCAATATGACTAATCCTTGATTCTTGATTCCTAAATAGGAGATCAATGATATCACCACTGATTGTCCTTTGACACATATCTAGTCTGATAATTCTTTCTAGACATAATAAACTAAATTGAGAGAGACAAGAATTAAAAAGAACAGAATTAGAGATTTACTAAAGAAGCATCTAATAAACCTAATTCTACAGATAATTCTTTAAACCTCGTCTCTGCCAGTGGTTTTGTCAAGATGTCTGCTTTTTGAAAGTCGGTTAAGATCTTCTCAAGTCTGATGTCTCCTTTTTCTACATGGTCTCGGATGAAGTGGTGTCTGATATCTACATGTTTGCATCTTGTATGGAGAACTGGGTTCTGAGTGATAGCTATGGCACTATTACTATCACAAAAGATAGGTACATCATTAGTGATAATATTATAATCCCTTAGTCTGGCGACTTATCCAGATCAACAGAACAACAACTTCCAACGCCATATACTCAAATTTGTTGTGGAAGTAGCTACAGAGGTTTGTTTCTTAGACAACCATGAAATCGGCTTACTTCCAAGAAATTGGCAAGTACCGGATGTAGATTTTCTATCTATCTTACACCCACCAAAATCTGAATCGAGTATCCGCACAGCTCAAAGTTGTCATCACCGGATACCACACCCAACATTTATCGTGTTCCTTTCAAATACTTGAGGATTTTCTTTGCTGCTTCAAGATGGCTTTTCTTAGGATTAGCTTGAAATCTAGCACAAACTCCAACTGCAAAAGAAATATCAGGTCTACTAGCAGTTAAATATAACAAGGAACCAATAAGACCTCGATACTCAGTCTGATCAGTATCTTCCCCCTTCTCGTCTGGATCCATTGAAAAATTTGTCATCATAGGTATCTTAGCTTCTCGGCTGGTACCTATTCCATATTTTTCAATGAGATCTTTTGTATATTTGGTTTGATTGATGAATATTCCTTTCTTTGTCTGCTTGACTTGAAGTCCAAGAAAATATGTCATTTCTCCCATCATGGACATTTCAAATCTGCTTTTCATAAGACTACTAAACTCTTCACATAAAGATATGTTAGTTGATCCAAAAATTATATCATCAACATAAATTTGAACTAACAAAAGATCACAACCAAATTCTTTCCTAAATAGAGTTCTATCAATTCTTCCTTTAACAAAACCATTTTGAATTAAATAATCAGACAAGGTGTCATACCAAGCTCTTGGTGCTTGTTTAAGTCCATATAGAGCTTTCCTTAGTTTATAAACCTTGTCTCCTTTGACAAAACCAGGGGGTTGCTCTACATAAACTTCTTCAGCTAGGATTCCATTTAAGAAGGCTGATTTAACATCCATCTGAAAAACTATGAATCTTTTAAAAGCTGCATAGGCTAAAAATAATCTTATGGCTTCCAGACGAGCTACTGGTGCAAAGGTTTCATCATAATCAATACCCTCTGATTGTGAATAACCTTGAGCAACTAGTCTGGCCTTATTTCTAACCACAATATTATTTTCATCCCTTTTATTTTTAAAGACCCATTTAGTTCCAATGACTTTTTGATGATGAGGCCTTTCAACAAGCTCCCACACATCTTGTCTTTAAAACTGATTTAGTTCTTCTTGCATGGCATTAATCCAGTTGGAATCAGTTAAGGCTTCTGTAATTGATTTAGGTTCAAGTAATAACACATATCAACTGAACATACAATCTTGATTTAGTTGGGTCCTCGTCTGGACACCAGAGTCTAAATCTCCAATTATCTGTTCAGCTGGGTGATATGACATTACTTTCTTACCTTTATCTTTTACAGTGGATGATGTCTTGTTTGAATTATTTATTCCAGATGATTCTATGTTACCTTCTGAGAACCCTACCTGATCAGCTGATATGTTGTTGGTCGTCTGATCAGCTGATATGTTGTTGGTCGTCTGATCATTTAGTAGATCAGCTGTTGAGGAAGTTCTTTCAGGTTCCTTTTCTTTGTCTGGTTCTTCCTCTTCATCTGAGTCTGATTCTTGATTGTAGAATTTTATGGTTGAACTTTTAATAGTCATCTGATCCAGATCATCTGATATCTTTGTGATGTCCCCTGTCTTATCCAACTCAAAAGAAGATTCATCAAATACCACATGGGGTGTTTCTTCTACACACAAGATTGTCTTATTAAAAACTCTATATGCCTTTGATATAGATGAGTATCCTAAGAATATCCCATCTGCTATCTTGGCATCAAAAGTTTTTAATTGAGATTTCCCATTATTGTGTATGAAACATTTAGAACCAAATATATGAAAATATGAAATTTTGGGAGATCTTCCCTTCCAAATTTCATAGAGAGTTTTACACTTATCCTTAACAATCAGACTCCTATTTTGAACATAGCAAGCTGTATTTACTGCTTCTGCCCAAAACCT
Source organism: Paraleonurus japonicus (assembly GCA_030762865.1). NCBI lineage: Eukaryota > Viridiplantae > Streptophyta > Magnoliopsida > Lamiales > Lamiaceae > Paraleonurus > Paraleonurus japonicus. The sequence continues at coordinate 6,917,562 of CM061059.1, read as the reverse complement.
TTGAGGAGTGTTGAATTCAGATAACATTGATCTAGCTGCCTCTTTCAAAGTCCTGTTTCTTCTTTCAACAACTCCATTTTGTTGTGGAGTCCTTGCTGCAGATGTTTCCTGAGCTATACCATTCTCAATGCAGTAGTTAGAAATCAATTTATTTAGAAATTCAGTACCTTTATCACTTCTAATTTTAACAATATTTAATCCTTTTTCATTTTGAATCTTTTTAAGAAATTCTGGAATCTTGGTCATAGTCTCATTCTTTTTGTATAAGAAAATAACCCAAGTAAATCTTGAAAAATCATCAACAATTACTAAGGTGTATTTTCTTCCACTAAAGCTGAGAGGAGTTACTGGACCAAACAGATCCATATGAAGAAGTTCCAAAATTCTTTCTGAAGAAGGATTACTTATTGTTTTAAAAGAAGTTTTGGTCTGTTTTCCTTTTTGACAAGAAACACATACATGGTTCTTTGAAAATATTTTATCAGGGAGTCCTTTAACTAAAGATTTCCTTGCTATTTTGTTAAGAGTTTTGAAGTTTAAGTGACCAAGTCGTCTGTGCCACAGCCAACTTAGGTCATCTGAACTCTTAGCAACAAGACAAGTATCTTTAGGACAACTTTTGAAGTTGGCAACATAGATGTTACCTTGTCTTACTCCAGCCAATAGAATATTTTCATTTAAACCATCTAAAACATAGCATGCATTATGAGTAAATTTGACACAAAACCCTTTATCACAAAATTGTGAAACAGATAATAGGTTGTGCTTCAATCCTTCCACGTAGTAAACTTCTTGAACATGAACATCTCCAATCATTAGTGTTCCTACACCTTTAGTAATTCCAAAATTGTTGTCTCCAAACATCACTCTTGGTCCATCAATGGTTTGATAGTTAGAGAGAAGTCGTCTTTCATAGGTCATGTGCTTGGAACAGCCACTATCAATATACCAGATGACCTCAAGAATGTCTCCTCTATCAACTATCTTCTTGTCTTCCTGCAATCACAAATTTATTTCTTAGGTACCCTTTGTACTTTGGGTCCTTTCAAGTTAAGTTGACTCTTAGGAATCCAGATAAAAATATTAATGTTCCTTAAAACCATAGATTGAAGCTTGCATCCATATCTATCTACTAAGATAAGACTTTCAAGATCAATCTGATTTAGTTGATCTTTTGAAATTGTCTTGAATCTTGGTAAGAATGGATAAGATCTACTTCTTCCATCAAAGCTATTATACCTAGGATAGATCTTTGATTTAGTCTTAGGTTCAGCCTTAGGAGTTACTTTCCTCGTCTGATTTTTCTTTTCAGAAGTATCAGATGAGGTGATTAATTCCTTTGGTTTCCAAGGACTGAATAAAGTTTCTGCCTTAGGTTTAGTTGCTTTCACAAATACTCTAGGTTTTATAGGATCATTTTTCTTATTCCTATCAAAACCTAATCCAGTTTTATCACTAGACTTTTGAGATGAATTGAAGATTTTATCTATTGTAGTTTGAGAATTATTCAAAAGTCCAAACTTGAGATTTAATTCCCTGTTAGTCCTTTTATAATTTTCATTCTCGGAATGAGGATATTTAAAAATTTTATTTTTAAAGAACTCGATTCTGTTCTAACTTATCTGTCTTATCGGACAAGGTGCGTGATCATCTTAGTCTGACATTCCCCCTTGAATGTACAGTCTAGTTTCTCACTTTCCTTAGTCTGATTGACCTTAGTTAGATCAGAAATTTGATCCTTTAAATTAATATTTTCAGCCTCTATCTGTTTATAAGCAGATAGAGCAGTCTCCAAATCTTTCAACAGTTTATCAATAAGATCGGGATCGATTTTTATAAGGTGTCACAGTCATTATCTGATGATGAATAGTAATGTACCTCTTTAGCCATTAGACATATGTCATCATATGACCCAAAATCAGATGAAGATGAGGATGATGATGTCTCTCGAGCTTCTTCTTTCTCAGCTAGGAGAGCTCTCTGGTCAGCATATCTTCTATCTCTTTTCTTCCTCTTTTCTTCTCTCTCTCTCTCTGGGAGTGAGTTGAGGACAATCATAGCTGTAGTGACCAGGTTTGCTGCAAGTATAGCATATATCTCCTCTGTCTGTTTTTGGACTACTATCACCTCGTCTGATAGGTGACCTATGACTTCTTGACTGATCCTTCTTTTTATCATTATCTGAACTCTTTTCATCTCTGTCTGATCTATAGTTCCTTCTACCTAATCTGTCTCTTTTGTTTCTTCTGTACTTCATCTTCAGTCTTTCATATCTTTTTAACAACAGAGCCATTTCTTCTTTTACAGACAAATCAGATGCTTTAGCAATTTTTTCAGATTCATCTTGATGGACAAATGCTCCAGTTTTTCCAGATGTAGATGACTCTGCCTCATCTTCTTCATCTTCAATGTGAATGTCATATTCTAGTGCTTTAAGATGAGAGAAGAGAGTGTGATGTGATATTGATGACAAGTTTTGTGTTGCCTTGAGAATATTGGCTTTCTCTCTCCATCTTTTGCTCAAAGATCTGAGTATCTTGTTGTTAATTTCTTTCTCAGTGTAAGTCTTACCCAAATCGGCTGCTTTGTTCACAAGATTAGTCAATCTCACATCCAGTTGATCTACAGTCTCACCATCCTTCATTTTGAATGTGTCAAAAGCATGTAGAAACAGTCAAGCTTGTTTTCTTTGACTTTTCTCGATCCTTCACAAACATTGGCTAGAGTTTGCCACATCTCTTTGGCAGTTTTGCATCTCTTAACCTTTTCTGTCCAATCCTTACTTAGAGTCTCAATGATTTCAGTTCGAGCTACTTGGTCAAGATTGTGGACCTTTCTTTCATCATTTGTCAATTCAGAGCTCTTCTTTTCTTGTCTGGTCCTGGATTCAGCTGACTCAGCTCCAGTGCTGGTTCCTCCATGATAGAATTTTATAGGTCCCTCTTCTAGAACCTCTTCCATCCTATCATGTATGGCTTTTAGGTGATTCTCCATCCTAAATTTCCAGTAATCATAATCTTCAATAGAGAATTCAGGAAGATTCCTAGACTTTTTGTTTTTCCCTAAAGACATGATGAAACAAAGAAACAAAATACTCCACAAGCTAATTAGTAGCACTATTAGTTTAAAAGAAGAAAAATGAAGAAAATCAAGATAATTTCAGAATCTTGTTCAAGACCTAAAATCAATATCAGAACAGCTTAACACTGCTCTGATACCACTTGTTGGTCCCTGAATGTTGAGTTGATTAAAACCTTGAGATAACCTTCTAGAACAAAATCTAGAAAGGGGGGGTTTGAATAGATTTTGTAGATTTTTCAAATCTTTTCAAGATCAATTCAAAGCACCAGATTAAACACAGCGGAATATAATTGAGAACTCAACTTTTAACAAGATCAAAAGAGATCATTTCCCAAGACTATTCAAATTTTAGTTAAGATCTAAGTGAGATTTAATCTTGAATTAACAAAATTGTAAATTGAGGTGGATTAAAGAATGAATCTCTAGAAATAACTGCCAGACAGATTTATAGTGGTTCAACGATTATGAATAATCCTACTTTCAAGTCTCTTTCTTCAAACTTTGAAGAAAGGTCTTCACTTCTCAATTTAGTGAGAGTCCCCTTTTGGAAGAAATTATGAAGTTAAGGAAGGTGGCTTGAAGAAATCTAGGAGTGTTTTGATAAAGAGGCGGGTTTGTTTTGATCCTTTTAAATTAATGTTTACGGATAGACCTAGATCGTGACTTTGACCTAATGATCAAAAGAAATCTATTCTTCCTGAAGGATCTAGATATTTAATTTCGAAATTATGCCTGCAATATTAATTCAAAATTAAAGATTTTCTAAGTATGATTTTCTAAAATATGATGCAAAGATCATAGGCACCAATCTCACGTAGGGAGTTTTTAGGAGATTAAGAATTGTTACTTTCTTGCCCTTCTTATGACGATTCCAAAATAATGAAGCGTTTTCATATATGTGCTAACGGTAAAGAAACTCAAATATTGAAACAGCACAAAGTCGATCATCCGGATTGAACCAATCTTTTTCCAAGCGGCGTTGAATATCTCACCAGTTCATCTGATTTTGATTCCACATAAAATATTCGGAATATTCTAGAAGGAAATCCTAATATTTAATTTGGCTTTGATATCACGGATTAATTCAAAATTAAATTCATACCCATTTTAGTACATGACACGTGGGTCTCAGATGTGTTCCGTTTCTTCCAGCAAAAAGGGGAAGAAGAGCATGAAGATTAGCTTAGATTGTTCTTATTCTTGAGCCTGTCTAACGGAACCGAAAGACAAAGATGTGACTTTGACTTGGGTCACCCGAGTTTTTGGGTCTCCAACACCAAGAACCAAAGTCTAATTGCCAAGATCCAAGATCCAAGGCCAGGCCCGGGCGGGCGGTGCGCGCGCGTGTGTGGTGGTGTAGCATAATGGGTGCATACCCACTAGCACACTTTAGTCCAAGTAGTTCATTTTCATACTTATATCATGTTCCAAATCCTTGTAATTTTTCTATGTGGGACAAGAGCACTTTTAGTGCCTCTTTGACTTCCACTTCAATCAATCAAAATTGATCCAAAGTCTCAACTTTGTGTATTAATATATCATTCACCCCAATTCGGTTTTATGAGTTTAGATACACTACGATCATCTACTCACGGAGTAGAACAATGCTATACCATTTAATTTCCATGAAATTAAATATAACCCCTTTAAATAATTGATCAAACATGAGTAACATTGCACCTCATGAAACCCAAATAATTTCCATTAATTTTTCCTATCAATTTCTCCAACAGTTAACGACTCTGTTCTACCCCCAATCTTGTTCATGAACCACAATCATCTTCAAATTTGCACAAAGATATTTTTATGAAACAAAAAAAAACAATTTGAGGAATTTTTCCAAATTTAACTTCACAGTCACATAAGAACTTGATTTTTCCCAGATGGGGAGTGGGGTTGGGGTTGGGGTTGGGTTTAGAGGTTAACGGGGAAGAACTTGATTTTTCCTCTCAAGATCAAAGATACCGAAAATATCAATCACGTGTCACTCACATGAGACAAAACAAAATATTTTGTGACTATTTTTAGAATCTTTCAAATTTTGAAATCAAAACTGGAGAGTTGATAATTTATGGGACCAAATTTTTTTAACTCCACGTGTCATTGTTAGCGATAAATATTAAGTAACTGTGCAAAGCAATCACAAATCTCATTTCACAAGTTCAACCAAAATTTTCTAAAAATTTAGGCGAAATCTAATTAGAAGATAGATTAGAGAAAAAATTATCCTTAAAAGTAAGAAAGAGGAAGAAAGATCGCGTCACAATAAAAGTGTGAGAAAAACAAATTCACATTAAGTGTAAACATGTGAGAACATGTTTTTACAACATAGAGACATGAAGGGAGGGAAGGGAAGTAAACTGATTTTTTCAACAATCTGGACATCAATTGTATGGTCTATATGGAATGCAAGGAATGAGCTTGTGTTCAATGGTAAGGAGCTCAAGGTCGACAATTGTTTTAGTGAGATTAAGTCTATGGTTTGGTCTTGGCTTGTAGTAAAAGAGAAATTTAAGTGTAACTTGTCGTTTTCGGAATGGTGTGCAAATTTGACGTGGGATTAATTGGTGTAGGATGATTCGGCTGTAATGGGATTGGTTTAGGATGATTGTGTTGTAATGGGTTAGAGTACCCCTTCTACTGTATTTGGAATAAAAATCTTGTCTTTGAAAAAAAAAGTGTAATCATGTGAGAATAACTCATATTACACGGATTTTATATCTTTTTTTTATAAGGGAGATTTACTCGAAACAAATAATTATCACCACATGGAATCGAACCTGAAATGTCGGAGTGTATATGCTCCAGTCATCATGTCCATTTATCATCCGTTTATACCCATGTCCATTTATCATCCGTTTATACCCATAGGGCACACAAATTTTATATCTGCTCAATATTATTAATGATTGTGAGTTATGCAATAGGAATCAATATTAATTTTATCTTTAAATTGATTATTTAATATTATGATGTTACATATAACGAAAAAATGGGGGTGGTGCACCCATTCTAGGACATGGTGTTCAAATTTATAAGGCTTTGGTGTATTTATTCAAATGGCCCTTCTACTATTGATTTTCAGGTATTTATTTTCTTAAAAAATTGATTTCGAAAATGATGTGTTTATGCGATAAATTTTATTTATTATTGAAATTATTTTATTTTCATATTATTCGCATATAAATTCTAATATTTATTGAGTGGATTCAAACCTTAAATATTCAAATTTTAATTTTAAATAATGCTCTAAGTAGTTCCAATTTCAAAGAGCTCATTCCCCTAAAATTCTAAAGTTTGATTAGTAAAACAAAAAATAGCATGGAGGCAAAATGTCGGGAGCCCTGACCGTAACAACAACCAAACTATTTCATGAGATATGGAGTAAAATTGCTTTGTGATAGGAAACTAATACCAGGGTGTTCGAGAGGATCACTAGAAATTTAGAACATTGGAAAAGTATAGGAAAAATAAGTTTTTTCATAACACTCTTTCGAATGTAGATTTTTTCTGCCATTTACAAGGCAACCTTCCCTCTTTATAATAGGGAGAATCTACACCAATCATCTTCTTTCATTCTTGGCCTTCCATGTGTCCTTTTGTCCCAAATAAGGTTAACTAGCATATCATTTATATAAAATAACTTTTGTACGCATATTACTATGAAATAATTGTCACACAAAAACCGTTGAAAAAGTCAACTGTGAAAACTGATTTGGGACGGAGGGAGTATCATTTAGGCTAAGCATGCCCCTTTGTCTTTCATGTGTCCTTTTAGCTATATCCTTCTTTGTTTTCCATGTATTATTTTGGCTTAGTATGCTCCTTTATCTTCCACGTGTCTTTTCAGCTAAGTATGTTTCTTTGTCTTCCACGTGTCCTTTCAACTAAGTAATTTGATGCCTATGTTGCTATTTTGATGAAGATAATAGTTATCACTATACGTGGCTTTTCATCAGTACTCTTCTCGGCTAAGGATGTTCGTTGGCCTTTTTGACTTTCTTCATAGGTTGATTTGCTGACTTGTTGAATAAAAAATTTACTTTCGAAAGAGTGGTATGAATAAAATTTCCTTTTCCTATACTTTTCCAATGTTCTAAATTTAGTGATCCTCTCGAACAACCTGGTATTAGTTTTCTATCACAGAGCAATTCTACTCCATATCTCATGAAATAGCCTGGTTGCTGTTACGGTCCCTACTGTCCAGCAACCAAGGAAGGATTATACCATCCTTGCTTCATGTTATTGTCGCCGTTGCCCAAAAATAATATTTATAAATCGCCTTAACAAATCGACTAAAATGTAGTAGGATAAATAAGGGGTCGATCTCACAGGAAATATGAAAATTATTTAAATTGTCTTAGACTTTTGGTGACTTAAGTAACACAAAGGGGTTTAATGAGACAGGAATGTATTATAAAAAAAAAATTATAAAGAGATAATTATTAGGCACTCTGAGAGTTATAAATTCTATCAAAATCTAGCACGGGCCATCCAGTGTGGGCTTTCTTGCAAACATTTGGGCTTCTTCAAAATCATAATCTCTCATCCAAAAAGTCCTTAAATCATCCAAAAATCACAAGAAAAATATTTAAATAAAAGTCCAACTATTAAACACCACATAATCACACTTTTTACTAATAAAACTATGCATAAAAAAATGCATCTTAAAACTCGTCAGGCAAGTCAGAAGAGAAGATCATTTTAGCAGAGATAAAACTTAATATATGGAGTTCGATGAGTACACTGGTAGCTATTACGAATCTGTAAAATCATGCACTGATGCTTTATTGCGGTCTGTAATGTTTTTATCTGAACTTTTTACCCCACTCATAATTCATACAAAGCACATATGAAAAGTATCATGCGATCTCATTTTAATCATATAATCATTTGAATGATGTCAAACATACTTCGCCATTTTTGTGCTACCAAATTAGAAGTCGCCCTAATTGAATTCCAAATTCCATTAACTCAAAATTACACAAAATTTCGATTTTTTTTTTTTTTTTTTGCGGAAGGGATGAGAAATACACTCTGTACTTATTAACAACGATCATAACATAATTTACAAAACTTAACATCTGAGTAACACAAAGCTCTTAACCCAATTCATCACAAAACGCACACTCAACACTATATAACAACCCTGTCAAAAAACAAAAACACTATATAACAACGCTGGCGGCTTTTGATTCTCCAAATTGGGGTTAACCAGAGATGTCAATGGCCTTCACCTCAGGCTTCTTCACTTCCTCCTTTGGCACCGTCACTGTCAGCACTCCATTCTCCATCGCCGCCTTCACGGCATCCAATTTTGCATTCTCCGGCAGCCTGAAGCGGCGGAGGAACTTGCCGCTGCTCCTCTCGACGCGGTGCCACCTGTCATTCTTCTCCTCCTGCTCCTTGCTTCTCTCCCCGCTAATTTGCAGAATAGAACCGTCCTCCACCTCCACCTTCACTTCCTCTTTCTTCAACCCCGGCACATCCACCTTGAAGAGATGGGCCTCAGGAGTCTCTTTCCAGTCGATGCGAGCATTTGCGACGGCGGTGGTTTCTCCGGCGGAGGATGAGAAAGGAAAACCCTGAAAGGGATCCCAAAGGTCGAGTGAAAATGGATCGAAAACATTGCTCCGGCGGTTCCCAAAAAAACTTGGAATCAGCGACATTTTAGCTTGATTTCAGTAAAGAAAAATTGAAGACGTAGTTTGATTGTTTTCGAAGAATTTGCCAATTGCTATTTGATGAGGAATTTGGTAGAATTAGGTTATTTATTTATACAGCAGAGGAGATGATTCTGGCTCTTTTCACGATTCTTCCCCCATCTTCCAGATGGTTCTCGTGCAATGCAATGATTATCCATTTTATATAAATTACAAAATTAAATTTTCTTTGTGGGTACCAATATGGGCCAACAGCAATCTTGGGCATCAAAGTCTTTTATCCATTTATAAGATAATATAGCCCGCTAGCTTACCGTTTCTTGCACATTGTTGGGCCTCAAAAGTCTTTTAAGGGTCAGGTTATTTTTCACCCAGGAAATTTCTAAGTACACAAATTTTAATTTTTTTTTAATAAAATCTATTGTATAATGACTAAATTACTCTTCTTTATAATTTTAAAATTTTGGAAGGTAAGTACACGCACCAATGTGTGAATAAATTTATTGCACATTGTGTAAATGTGCAAAAAGTTATGTCGAACAAAGGTGTGCGTACTTATAACAGAGCCCAAAGTGTATGTACCTAACAATGTGCGATTTTTTTTTTCGAACAACATACAATCGTGCGAAAAAATTTGTCGCACATTGTGTGTACCAAATTGTGAGCACTAAGGGTATTGTGGAACTTTCAGGTGTGTGTACTAAGATATTTCGAGTGTGTACTTAGTTTTTGTGTGACTCGAAAAAAAATATTTGAGAATAACATGCCTTGTCTTTTAATCATTAGTCAAGTTAATTAGGGCTGAAACCGAGCCCAAACAAATCAAACAACACTATTTGGCTCGAAATTCTAGGCAGTGATGCTCGTCTCGAGATGGAGCGAGCCACAACTATAATGTTTGGATTCGGCTCGAAGGAAGATAATTGTGTTAATGATACCCTCGGCTCGGCTCGGAATATAAAAGGTGCAGCCATGCATATTCACAAAATTGCTGTTGTCCACTTTGTTACATTAAAGGTGCAGAAGTTCAATTTTTGTGGAAGTAAAGAAGTACCAAAAGTTGTAGAATTTATGCAGACCCACTTTTTCATAACAATATATAAATAAATTTACTTTAAAAGAGGAATCCATTATTTTGGAGAACCTCAACACTGCAAATGAACTATAAAAATACCATACATTAGGGAATGTTATCAAACACATGAAATAGATGAAGTTCTAATAGGAATATTATCAAACACATGATGAGTGATATCTGGTTGAGGAATTATTGAAAAATATTGATGGTAGAATCCAAATTTTTTTAAAAAGAGATACAGAGGTAGTTGAGAATTGAGATGAAAATGAGATAGAGTTAAATAGTTTGTATTTTCTGTAAGTAAACTCACCCCTAATTTCAATTGCAACCCTGCATCTTTCCATTTTGTTCTTCCACAAAATCCGTTATGAGAATTTAATTGAGTGATGCTTAGAATCTCTAATTGAGTGATGCTTAGAATCTTCAATCACACCATTAAAACATAGAAAATATAAGAAGTAAATATAGGAAAAGGAGCAGAATTGTGTTCACGGGCTTTTCGAAACGAACAGAGAATTGTTAGAACTTGGCTCGGTATTTGTCACGAACATTAAATCATGTTCAAACTCGGTTGAAGAAGGAGGTGAACGAGCTCGAACGAGTTGTCGGCGAGCTGAGCCCGAGTTAAGTGCCGAGCTGCTCGGTTTGATTTCAGGGTTACAAGTTATTCCAACACACTAAATTACTGAGTGCACACATATTTCTGAGTACGCTTCTCAGTACACACATTTGTGCCAAAAATTCAATCGCACGTTGGATATTTGTGATAAAAATTCAACCACACACCAGATGTGTGTACATAGAACTGTGTGTACTCAATAATTTTGTGTGTTGAAATAACCTATCCCTTTAATCATTTAGCAAACTCGTGATGGTAGACGAGTACAAGTGAGCCATGGACGGCACAACCAAGCGCTATGGAGGTAACCCGATGAAACTGATTATTGACTCCGTTAAAAGCTTTGGGAATGCTTCGCTGCTACTCATGATAGATGTAGGTTTCTCACAAGACAGCTAGTAAAAAGTTTCTATGGGGTGGTCATTGTTGATGCAAAAGGGAACCTTAGGGACCATAAAGCCGGTTACCTTGGAATCTCAGAGTCGCCACTGGAAGTAGAATGTCGAGCAATTTTTGAGGGCCTAAAGCAGCTCAAGGGATGGAGAGCGAAAAATATTATTGTTCTGTTTGACTGCTTGGAGGCTATTGATGCAATTAATGGGAATGAACTTTTTTGGAATAGGAGTGGATACACTTTGAATTTCATCAAGGAGGGGCTGCGGAAATTTGAGAACTGGAATTGTATATTTATACCCAGGAAGTTGAACGAGGCAGCTCATAAGTCATAACTTAGCAATTTAGGCTCGAGCACCTAGTGATCCTCTGAATTGGGTGATGGAATGGCTATAAGATTTGCGACACTGGCTCACTTAAGGTCGTGTTGGAGTAGCTCTTATATTTAAAAAAAAAAAAATTGTGATGACATTTTTTATGGGTTATATACGCCTTCAACATTCGTAGATACACCCACTATATTTTTCTATTATTTAAATATAAATAGAAAATGTCTAAAATACCTTGAATAGTTGAAAATCAAATAAACCAATATCTTCTCTCCCACCACCATCACACTACAACAAAAACATTTTTTACCAAGGAGAATTAATTAGGATTTAATTTCTTGTGAGAACTATTTATTTAAATTTTTAAAAATATCATAGAAAATACTATCTTTTTTTAAAAAAATTAATTATTTGGTTAATAATATAATAACAGACTTTCCAAGACTATAAAATTTGTGATATATTTTATTTTTAAATAAAATTTTAGATTAGTTTTTCGACTTACCCGTCTTAATTTTATAAGCAATCAATATTGTGTCGCAAATCTTTAATTGCAGAATTTATTTATTTATTTATTTTAGTTGACACGACACATGTCGATTAATTATTATTTACTCAGAAATATTTATTATTTTTTTCCACCAAAAGTTTTAAATTGCAGTAACTTTTTTCGTTTCAAGTTCGTTTTTAACATCATACATCAAATTATTTTTGGATTTATGACTATTAGATGTTATATTTCACAATTTATTGCTAATAAATACAATAATAAAAAAAAAAACTTATACTACTAGATACTATTAGTCTTCTATTGTGTATGTAATGTTCCAACATTCTTGACAACATTCTGTTTAAATATCTACGCACACTTTTGATTTGGCACCAGATCAATAACTTGATATACTAAGTTTAAATCCTAAGTTTAGTGTGTATAATTTGCAATGAATTATCCATTCACACCTTCATTTAGACCTCATGTTCTTGATGGAACAAATTATGCCCATTGAAAGATTAATATGTGTATGCATATCAACCTATTGATAATCGAGCATTAATGAGTATTTTGACTAGATGAAACCAACTAAGGACTCCAATTGATGATGACAATGAAGCCCGAATAAAAAAAAAAAAACAGGATTGGACGAATAACAAAGTTACGTTATCAAGCTTCATTCCAAAACATGAGTTGATACATCAATGTGATTCATATTATAATTGTTTGACATTCATGTACTTAATTTAATTAATTTGATAGGATTTCAGGCTAAATTAACTAATTGCACTTAACATGGAAAAAGTTAGTATTTACCCTTTATATATGTAAATTGAGAATTTAGAAGTAAAATATAGTTTAATATTTTATTAAAGTCAATTGAATTAATGAATCATATAAAACACATTGAAATGAAGGTCGCAAAGAGTCAACTAGAGTTCTAGACCTCAAATTATGATGAAAACAAACGGTAAAAACTGAACCTTGAAAAGTAACCCAATCCGATGTCAAAAGTTGATTTTGTCCAATAAGCTCATAATAACATCTTTGCCCAAACCCATAAAAGGCCCATCATGTGACAAATACATGGTTAAAAATGATGCCATTTTGCAATTTTCAACGATTTTGAAACATAAATATACAAAAAATTAGAACCAAATTCGTACTTCAAACACTCTTGGATCAATTTAAAAAAAAAAGGTGAAAAATCATTAAAAAAAAAAAAAAAGTGAAGAATCATAAGACTAAAAAATGACTATACCCCAATATAATTAGGTAAAAACTCGTGTTAACTCAGTGCATACGATAAACTCTATTTTATTATCACTCACTGTCATGCACATTCACTATCACTTTCATATTTATTTATAACCATGTATATACATAACAGTGATAGTATAACAGTAAATGTACGTGATAATGATAATAAAATAAAATTCATCGTATATATCGTATATATCTAATGTACACAAGTGTTACTCTATAATTGGGAATTTAGCTTAACGTACTCAAAATTAGAGAATATTTCGATCTTATGAGAAATACACTCTGAATCTTTATTAACGACGCCAAATTTCGATCATAATACTTATCAAAAAAAATTTTTTTTTTTCAAACCTTAACATCTGTATACACAAAATTCTTGAACCTAAAAAACACAAATTACACATTCTCGAGCTTAACCAGAGATATCAATGGCCTTCACCTCAGGCTTCTTCACTTCCTCCTTTGGCACCGTCACTGTCAGCACCCCATTCTCCATCGCCGCCTTCACCTCATCCAATTTTGCATTCTCCGGCAGCCTGAAGCGGCGGAGGAACTTGCCGCTGCTCCTCTCGACGCGGTGCCACGTGTCATTCTTCTCCTCCTGCTCCTTGCTTCTCTCCCCACTAATTTGCAGAACAGAACCATCCTCAACCTCCACCTTCACTCCCTCTTTCTTCAATCCCGGCACATCCACCTTGAAGACATGAGCCGCCGGCGTTTCTTTCCAATCGATGCGAGCATTTGCCACGGCGCTGGTTTCTCCGGCGGAGGATGGAAAAGGAAAGCCCTGAAGGGGATCCCAAATGTCGAGTGAAAATGGATCAAAAACGTTGCTCCGGCGGTTCCCAAAGAAGCTTGGAATCAGCGACATTTTAGCTTGATTTCGGTAACAAAAATTGAGGGCTTAATTAAGTTGATGATTTTGGAGGAATTTTCCAACAAATATTTGCTGAATTTATTTTGATGAGGAATTTGGTAGAATGAGATGATTTATTTATACGGCAGAGGAGATGATTCTGGCGCTTTCAACTATTTTCTAAGCACGCTTTCACGAAACTGCTGACATCTTCCCAAATCTTCCAGATACTTCTCGGCTTTTCTTTAGCACCTCTATGACTTTGTGTATCTATAGTTTTTTTTTTTTTTTTTTTTTGACGGGGTATAGTTGACTCCATCTATAGTTCAAACACATTAAAATTTCATCCATGCAAAAGTATCATTATTTCATAAATGAACAATTATATTTTTTTAATTAGAAATAAGTGAACAATTAATTTTTTTTTAATTTAAAATAAATGAGCAATTAATTTAAAATCGACGTTTTCACTAATTATATAAAATAATATATATACTGATACAATAATTTTAATTGCTTGTTTTTTTAAGATTTAAAAAAAGGAATAATGACAGCCAAGTGCAAATATCCTCATCTAATTACAAAGGAGTGCACACTTTTTTTTAGGGGATGTGTTTTGACAAAAACACCCTTAATTCATTTTCAATCACACACTCTCTCCTTTCTATCGTCTTATCAGATTCTCTTTTTTAAATTTCAAAATTTTACTTTCTCTTCATCTCTCTTCCCTAAGCCACCTAGTCCCTAATTAATATACAGCAGATTCTTGAAACCAAAAGCATGGCCCGATTTCAGAATCTCACTTCCCTCTCTCTCACATGTTTAATCTTCTCTCTCATCTTAATCCCTTCTTCTTCTTCACACTTTCACGTACTCGACGTCCTTGCTTCCTTGGACCAGGCCCATCAAGCCTTTTCCCCAAATCTCGCCGGAGAAGCTTCCATTTTCCGGCGACTAAACCCTAACTCGTCTGCAGATTCCGGGTCGAGTGAAATTAACGACAAATCTGGAATTTGAATCGCGCAACGACGACGACGAATGGGAAATGCGCGACGGCGCGTTGCGACGGCTGAGGCGCGACGGCGGCTGCTGTAAAAAGTGGTTGCGCTGATGGCGACGGGATCTGACGCGACGAGCGTCGCGCGACGGCGATGTGGTGGTGATGGTGGTGGTTGTCGATGATGGATGACGGTGGTGAGTGGATGGGTGAGGGTTATTGGTGTTGGTGGCTGTGTTGGTGATTTTGCAGGTTGGGAAGGAATCAATGGCTGCGTAGGTCTGTGAGGGAGATAATGGGTGTACTCATTGGAAGTGTGGGTGTACTGGGTGGGTGTACTTCCAAATCTGATGGATGCACTCGATTATGGGTGTAACAGTTTGTTTTTCGTCATCTCAAGCATATCTACAATACTCTTTTTTTTTTTTTAAATGTTTGTTATCAAATTAAGCTCTATTTTGTTTGTATAAATGATTCAAATGTCATCTCTTTGCAGAACAAAAGATTGCTAAAACACAAACTGGACTGATGTGCAAAAGATTGCTGAAATATAAACTGGATTATATGAGGCGAAAGCTTTGGTATAAATCAACCAATTGGTAAAATAATTTTGCTTCTTTTTTGTGTTTGTTTGTTTGTTTGTTTTTTTTTTTCCTGAAATTGCTTCTCTTGACACATATTTTATGTCATTGTGCAAATATTTTTTTGTTATTGTGCAAATATTTTTCTGTCATTGTTCAAATTTTTTCTGTTATTGTGCAAATATTTTGAGTGATAATTTGTGCAAATTTTTTTTGATTATTGTGCAAATATTTTTCTGCTATTGTTCAATTGTTTTCTGTTATTGTTCAAATTTTTCCTGTCATCGTGCAAGTGTTATTGTGCAAATATATTTTCAAAATTTTGAGTGTTAATATGTATTGATTGAAATTTTATTATTGTTCAATTTTTTTCTGTTATTGTGCAAATATTTTTTGAAATTGTGCAAGTGTTATTTTTATAATAATCGTGGAGATTTGAAGAAAAAACAAGAAAAAAAATAGCAAGAACCGGAAATTTGAAGAAGAAGAAGAAAATGAAGAATAACAAGAACGGAAGAAGAAGAAGAAGAAGAAAATGAAGAATACGAAGAACCGTGATTTAAGTGAGTGATTTTAGGAATTTGAAATTTGAATTATTAGGAAGAGTTTTTGTTTTTAGTGTGATGAGATTGATGTATTTGAATTTTGAAATTTTGAAATTTTGGAATTTTGGAATCTTGAATTTTGAAATAAAGGGCATTGAAGTCTTTTTGCCACCTAATTTTGCACCTCTATGATACTTTTTACTGTTCATGCACCTCTATGTAATTAGAGGTAGTAAAATGCACCTACATGTAATTGACCCTTAAAAAAATTAATTGTTCATTTATTTAAAATTTTAAAAAAAAAGTAATTGCTCATATATTTTAAATTAAAAAAAAAACAATTGCTCGTTTATGAAATAATGGAATGAACGAAATTTTAATGCATTTGGAATTATAGATACACAAAAATAAATTAAATTAAATTTTAATGCATTTATCATTTATAAATTAAATTGTATTATTAGCTTAGGAACAC
>CM061059.1:6871140-6900686 GCA_030762865.1 Paraleonurus japonicus | reverse complement strand
TCTAATTCTTCTTTTTCTTGGCAGAGTTGTTCGTCCCTAAGGAAGGAGAGCTGAATACCGACTTCCGACTTGCGCTCGCCAAGCTGACTCTCATTCCCTTCGCCGACCGAAAGTGCTCGGTGGTGAACAACGACGAGTCAAGGCTAGAAGCTCGGTTTTTCTGTTATCCTCAGCATCTCCGCTGGGACGCCTTTGGACGTGTAGGTTTCAATTATCCTCCCTTCCGCACGGTCCATTCCGTTATCATGTCGGTGGTGCCCGATCTCTTCAGTCGGGCGAAGGTCCGCGTGAGGAAGGCGAGCAAGCCCCACGGGAAAGAGAAATCGGCAGATGAGGAAGCTGCCGGGCACGTCCCCGAAGGGGTGCCCCTCGCCCCGCCAGCCGCCGAGCCCGCCGCTGAGCATGTCGCCCCTCCCCCCGCCGAACCAGTCGCCCCGAGCCCAGCCCGGGTGGTAGATGCCCCAGCCCGGGCCTCAGAGCCGGCCGACCCTGTGTCCCCCCGGGGGGCGCGAAGGGCGAGGGAGACCTCGGTTGAGGTCGTGGAAGGCCCATCCTCCCGTCGTCAGGGTAAGCGACCTCGTGTCGAGGAGAGCCCCCCGGCGCCGCAGCGATCCGGTTCAGTGCCTAGGCCGAGCCAGGCCCGGGACCCGGATGATCATTCCTTCTTAGGGCGTGACCCGGCCCTCTACGAGAAGTAAGTTGCGCTCCTTTACCCTCTTCGGTTTTCGGTTCTTTGAGGAATTGCTAAGGATTTTCTTTTCAGGTTCCTGGCCGGCGGCCGCAAACGTCCTCCTCCCGTGGTGGATTTCCTCACCTCCCGGCGAGATCCGGCCCCTGACGAGCTTCCGGACTATGTTATCTGGGCCATGGAGAAGATGTTGTCGGCCATGACGACCGAGGTGGATGCGGGCTCTTCCTGGAACCTGGAGAGCGCCCTCTTGCTCGCCCAGGTCCTGGGTCTTCAAAGTGCCGCTGTGCTGGAGCGGTGTTTGGACGGACGGGACCGGGAGGTGGCCAAGAGCCGAGAGGTCCACCGGGAGCGGGACCGGGCCGGGAATGAGGCCGAGAAAGCACGGGCCGTGGCCGAGAAAGCCCAGGCCGAAGCCGAGAAGGCGCTGGCGGCCCTCCGGGAGCGAGAGGTCGAGGTGGCCCGTCTGAAGGAGGAGGTCGCCCGCCAGCGCGCTGATGGTGAGAAGGCGGTGGCGGCTGGAGGCCGAGAAGGCGGCAGTGGAGAGGTTGGCCGCGGAGAGGTTGAAGGCCGAACGGGCCGCGGCCGCCCAGGCCGAGAGGGAAAGGGACCAGAGCCGCGAGGAGGCTGCTCGGCTGGTGGGCGAGAAGGCTGGGCTGGAAGAGAGGCTGGCCAAATCCGAGCACCTCTTGGCCGCGGCCTATGCGACCCCGGAGGCGGTTGTCATCCCCCCGACCCAGGATCCGGCCGTGATGGGGGAGTTCGCGTACTACATGGCCTCCGCCGACCTCATCCGTGCGGCGAAGCAGGCTGGCGACCCAACTGGGGCCATGGAGAGGTACTTCAGGGAGTACGCCCTTGCCCTCCCTCTCCATGAAGAGCTAACACTAGAGATCAAAGATCTGGAGAGGGACCATGGGGTGGACCTCTCCTGGTACCCCGACCAGGAGCAGCTGGACTTCCCGGCGGAGGCAGGCGGAGCGGGAGCCAGGGAGACCGGGGGGACCGCGGGCGGCGAGGCTTAACAGGTTTTCCGTACTTACCGGGGGGGGGCACTGGTGAATAACAAATCCATATGTCTCTTGAAAGTATTCAACTACGGATTCGCCTGTGCCCCTTCGGTACTTTAAACTCGCGTTCCCGCCACTGCTGTTACTCTCTCTGTTTAATAGAAACCTTGAATTCCAAGGGATCTTTTGGGCCCTCCCGCTGCCGTTGTAACTCTTATTTTTCTTTTGGTTTAAGGTTTAGGGTTTAGGATCTTTGTACTCGGCCATTGGCCACACCGCTTTGTAATTAATGAAATCTGCATTTCGTTTCACATTTCTCGGCTTTATTTATTGCTTTCTGTACTTAGAAAATTTTGTGAAATTTCCCAAATATGACAAGCTGTTACGACCTGACCGGCCTCAGCCTTACTTGATCCAAGGCGAGAACTTGACCCATGCCTTTCCATTTTGGTTTTGGCCTGGGCGGGCTCGGACCTTGGTCGGGTAAGGGTTACGCTTGGGAGATCAGCTCGCCCCTGCATGAATATGGTTTAACACTTCGCGTTTTTAACAAATTTGGCAAGAATTTCAAACCATTTGTGGCTTGTCAGGCCTCGGCGTTACTTGTTCAGGATGCTGAGCTCGGTCTGTGCCTTTCCGACTTGGTTTCGGCATTGGCAAGCTCGGCATTTGGCCAAGTAAGGGTTTACTTGAAGAGCTATGCTCGCCCAAGTGTGTCATGGTGGGTTGACGGCCCACCGGATCCTTCGTCGCCCAAACCAGTTCCCGCAACTGCGAGTTCGGTCGGGGCGAGCTGATGAAGGTGCTCGCTGAATGGAGACTTGACCACTGAACCGCTCGCTAGGAATAGTTACGAAGTGGTTGCTCGCCGAGAGTACGTTTAGCTCGCCGGGAGACTTTTTCTCCGGGAAGGACCCGGTGGCACTTCAGGCGACCTGTACAGGTGCGCCCAGTGGCGTGCTACGTGCTTTGGGCTGGTCGCAGGGACCTAACCACCCGACTTTTGTCCTAACTCCGAGGAGCTTGTGGACCTCACTAGCCAGGAAAGCTAGGAGACCTCGGCCGGAGGCTAAGCTCGTTGCGAGGAATTTGAGGGGCACACTGACCCGGAAAGTCAGGTGACCTCGGACGGTAACGAGACGCGTCACGAGGAGTTTAGTAGGAGCCTCCCAGCTTATGGGCTGGGCGGACCTCGCCATAAGGCTAAACTAGCTGCGAGGAGTTTATGGGGACGAGTCCCTACCTCGGCGGACTGTCTGGCCCGCGCGAGTATGAGAGGGACCCTTTCTTGGCCGGTCGGCCTCGAGCGGGTCCGCAAGGATACCTCTTGCGAGGATTTTCGACACCATTCCTGGGGAACTTCGCTTTATTTATTATGAGAATTTGCAAGAATTTACAAGGATTACAAAAATTCAGAGGATCCCAAGAATTTTCTAGGTTACAAGAAAGTATCTAGGTGACGGCTCACTGAAAATATTTCTTGAGGTGGCATGCGTTCCAAGGGTATTGGTCCGGAGTGCCATCTGGGTGTTCGAGCTCGTACGCCCCATTGGGTAGCCACTTGGACACCCTGAACGGACCCTCCCAATTCGGGCCGAATACTCCTTGGCTGGGGCCGTGGATCTTCTTTAAGACGAGGTCACCGATAGAGAATTGTCTGACCTTGACCTTAGAGTTGTAGTACTTTTCTGAACGCTGCTTGTAGGCCGCGTTCTTGTGAATTGAGTCAAGTCGGCGTTCTTCTAGCATGTCGAGGTCGAGCCTCCTTGCTTGGTCGGCACGGCGACCTCGGCCGGGATGACGGCCTCGGTGCCAAAGGCGAGAGCGAAGGGGGTCTCGCCCGTCGAATTTCTGGTAGTCGTCCTGTAGGCCCACAGGACGTCCGGCAGGCTGGCCGCCCACTTTCCTTTCCTCTTCTCAAGCTTGGCCTTGAGGGTGTGCTTTATTATTTTGTTGACCGCCTCCACTTGACCATTGGTTTGAGGGTGGTACGGAGTGGCGAACAGTCTCTTGATTTTCCAATGCTCGCAGAATTCTAGGATTTCGAGCCCATCGAACTGCTTGCCATTATCTGAGACTATGGCCTGGGGAAGACCAAATCTGCAGATGATGTTCTTCCATATGAATCTGATGATAGCCTGCTGATCAATCTTGTTCAGCGGCTCGGCCTCCGCCCACTTGGTGAAATAGTCGACGGCGACCACTGCGAATTTACACCCCCCGGGCGCCACCGGTAGGGGTCCGATTAAATCGATCCCCCATTGGGCGAACGGCCAGGGGCTGAAGATTGACTTCAGGTGCTCTGGAGAGAGTTTGATGCTGGGTGCCATGACTTGGCACTTGTGACACGCCTTGGCGTATGCAATTGCGTCTTTCCGAAGAGTGGGCCAATAGTACCCTTGCCTCATCGTCTTATAAACGAGCGCTTGCCCCAGCGTGATTTCCACAGACTCCGTCGTGGATATCCGCTAGGATCGTCCGCCCGTCCTCCGGAGTGATGCATTTGAGTAGGGGTAGAAAGAAACTTCGTTTATAAAGCGCATCTTCTATCAATGTGTACCTTGCCGCTCGTAGCTCGAGCTGCTTAGCCTGGACTCGGTCATCCGGGAGGGCGCCGGTCTTGAGGTAGAGGATGATGGGCGTCATCCAGTTTGCCTCCTCGGCCCGGACAGCAGCCACTACTCGGCCGCTGATGGCTGAGTTGGCGAACTTCGTGAGGACGATGTTGGACATGTCCGCCGCTCCCTCCGAGGTGGCGAGCTTGGAAAGCGTGTCCGCCTGGGAGTTTTGTTCCCTTGGAATTTGCTCTATATAGACTTGCTGGAGCCTCTTGCACATGGAGGCGACCAGCTCCTGATACTTTATCATCTGCTCCCCGCGGGCTTCGTATTCTCCCTTGACTTGGTTTACCACCAGGAGGGAATCCATGAAGATGTGGAGTCGCTGGACACCGACCGCAGCGGCAAGCTCCAGACCGCCAACCAGAGCCTCGTACTCGGTCTCATTGTTAGTGGCCGGGAACTCGAATCTGACGGCGTTCGTGAAGCACTGCCCCTCTGGTCCGACCAAAACGATTCCCGCTCCCGAACAAGATTGTGTTGAGGAGCCATCTACGAACAACCTCCAGGGCGGGAAGCTTAAGGTTGAGGGGTTGTTCGGAAAGGTGAGCTCGGCGACGAAGTCGGCGAGCACCTGCCCCTTGATCGTTGTCCTTGGCGCGTACGTGATGCCGTACTGGGCGATCTCGAGCGACCACTTTAAGAGGCGGCCGCTGGTGTCCGGCCTGTGCAGGACCTGCCTAAGTGGAAGGGTCGTGAGGACCTCAACTTGGTGATCGAAGAAGTAGGCCCTCAGTTTCCTAACACTCATGATGAGGGCGTACGCCAGCTTCTCTAGCGGAGTGTATCTGAGCTCGGCGTCATGAAGCACCTGGCTGACGAAGTAGATTGGCAGGTGGTCCTGCCCGTCCGCTCTGACAAGCACTACACTCAGAGCGAACTCGGAGGCTGCCAAGTATAGAAATAGTTTTTCGCCTGGCACTGGCTTGGCAAGGATGTTGGGGTTGGCGAGATATTCCTTCAATTTAAGGAAAGCATCTCGGCTCTCTCTGTTCCATGAGAATTTTTACTTTTTGATGGTGGCGAAGAAGGGCTTACTCTTGTCGCCTAGGCGAGAGATGAATCTATTCAAGGCCGCCAGGCACCCAGTGAGTCTCTGGACTTGCTTGACATTGCGAGGTTCCTCCATGTCGAGGATGGCCTTGATCTAGGTAGGATTTGCTTCGATTCCTCTTTAGCTCACGATGTGGCCGAGGAATTTACCGGAGCCGACCCCGAAACTGCATTTCTTTGGATTGAGTTTCATGTTGTATTCTCGGAGGATC
This sequence comes from Paraleonurus japonicus, assembly GCA_030762865.1. Lineage (NCBI taxonomy): Eukaryota > Viridiplantae > Streptophyta > Magnoliopsida > Lamiales > Lamiaceae > Paraleonurus > Paraleonurus japonicus. Next base: position 6,895,105 of record CM061059.1, on the reverse strand, counting down.
GCGAAGGTTTCCGCCAAATCCCTCAGGTGGTCCTCCTTTTTTATACTTTTGACGACGATGTCGTCTATATAGACCTCCATTGTTCTCCCGATTTGCTCGGCGAACATTTTGTTTACGAGTCTTTGATAGGTCGCCCCCGCGTTCTTCAACCCGAAGGGCATCCTAAGCCAGGACTAAACGTTCTTCTCAGTGAGGAAGGAGGTGTGTTTGATGTCCTCCACGGCCATTGGAAATTGGTGATAGCCGGCGAACGCGTCCATGAAGGACATCATCTCGTGACCGGCCGTGCTATCCACCAGGTGATCGATGTGCGGCATCGGGAAGTGGTCTTTCGGGCACGCCGCGTTTAGGTCCGTGAAGTCTATGCATAGCCTACAAGACCCGTTAGATTTTTTGACGAGCACGGCATTCGCCACCCATTGGGGCTCATCCTCGGCCTGCTCGATCAGCTTGTTATCGAGCAGCTTTTTCACTTCTTCGGCTAGAGCGGCGTACTTCTCTGGGCCGAATTTCCGCCTTTTCTGCGAGATGGGCTTACGAGCGGGGTCGATCTTTAGGTGGTGGCAGGCATGTTTTGGATCTATGCCGACCATATCCTGATGCGACCAAGCGAAGACATCCACACTGCTTTCGAGGAAGTCCACGATATCCCCACGCATTTCGGTGGGTATCTTGGAGCCGATGGAGACTTCAAACTCGGGGCGAGTAGGATCCACCGGAATGCGTTCCAGTTCTTCGACTGGGGCAGTGCGTTTTAATCGTTGACCGTTGGGGTCTTGGGGGTTTCCCCTGGGGTCAATATCTAGCGGCATAGGTTCAAAACCAAGGCGAGGCTCCCAGTCTTGCTCGCTCGCCTGGCCGAGCTCCATAGGACCTGGGGCCGAGCGGGTAAGCTTGTCCTGGGCCTGTTCGGCTTGTGTTGAAGTAGAGCAATCCATTGGGGTTGCCTCATTTTGTTCATCCCCGGGCCCGCTGGGTGGGGCATATTCCTGGGAGAGTTCGACACTTTGTTGTTCTACCATGGTAAGAATAGAAGAATCTAGACTAAGTGCAGAAATTAAATCTGGGCCCAAGTAGTTCAAACACTTCTTTGACATTTTCTGGTCACCCTTAATGGTGCCGACTTCCCCTTCGACAGTGGGGAATTTGATACAGTAGAAATAGGAAGAGGCGATCGCCTCAAAAGTTTCAAGAAAAGGGCGACCAAAAAAGCCGTTATACATGTTCGGCAGGTCAACGATTACAAATTCGACAGGCCTAGTTATCCTAACCCTATCATTCGCAAAGTCAACCAGCTCGACCGACAGCTTGATCTTCCCATATGCCGAGACGACGGTGTCGCCGAAACCGCGGAGCTGGAGGTCGTAAGGCTTGATGTACTTGGCCAGGTTGCCCATTTGGTCCAAGGCGGACTTGAAGAGGGTGTTGCGAAAGGCTGCCGTTGTCGACCGAGGACCCGGTCCACGGTCATTCCCAGATGTTGGCCGAGATGACCGAGAGCATCATTCTTTGGGCGAGAGAACCCCCTCGCGGTCAGCATTTGAGAATGAGATTACCGCGGTCTTGGAGATGGTGGGCTCCGGAGGCGGCGATTAGGTGGACATGATCAATGGCCCGCAGTTCGGCCTTCCTCTTTCTGTTTGACTGGCTGAACACCTCGACCAATCCGCCGAGGCTACCCCCCAGCCTGGATCATATTGATCCGGCCGCCGGGGCGAGTGGCCGGGAGCCCGTCGTCTGACGACTCCAAGTCGGCCGCGACCTCAACTGCCGCAACCCTCTCAGGGGAGATGACCCTCTGTCGCCTAGGAGCTCGTTCTTCTGTGTCCGGCCGTGGTGGTGGCCTCTTGACGTATTTGTCGAGAAGCCCATCCTCGAACAGCCTCCACAATTGCTTGAGCAGGTCTCGGCACTGGCTGGTGTTGTGCCCGGCGGAGTCGTGATAGGCGCAGAACTTGTTAGGATTTTGCTTGGTTGGGACTCCCCTTAGGGGTTTGGGTTTGGGGATCAGCCTGGTGTGCTGGATTGCGTTGAAGACAAAGGCCGGGGAGTACTTGAGCTTGTCCACGACCTGGACGGATGCATGCAGGGGCCTGTCATCGAAGCTCTTGAAGCTCGTCCCGTAGGCCTTCTACTGGCCTTTCCTCTTGTTGGGGGTGGGCTCGGCGGCCGGAGTTGCCTTGGGGGTCGCCTTCCCCCTCTTCTCGCCTCCCTCCTCTTTAACCTCGCCCAGCCTTTGAGCGAGCATCTTCTGGCGAGTGATAAGCTCGCCCGCTCGTCTGCGGAACTCGGCGTAGGAGGTGGGATAGTTCTTGGTCATGTGCCGGAACATGTGGGATTCCGGTCTTAGGCCACTGAGGGCGGCGTGGAGCTGGAGCTCGTCTCCGACTGGCTCTCCGGTGAGGAGGACCTCGTCCAGGCGGTCGAGGTAGGCCTCATCGCTCTCCTTCTTCCCCTGCTTGATTCCCATCAGTCTTTGTCGATTCTCGGCTCTGGGAATCTTGGAGGCGAAGTAGGTGGTGAATTTTTCGCCCAGCTCGCTGAAGGCGTTGATCGAGTGGGTGGGGAGAGAGACATACCACTTGTGGGCGAGTTCGCCCAAGGTTAGCGGAAACTGGCGGCACTTGGTCGCATCGGAGGCTCCCCTACCGACCATGTAAATGTTGTATTTACTGAGGTGGGTCTCCGGGTCAGTCTTCCCCTCATAAACGGGCATTTGAGGGGGGAGGATCTTGGGTTGAACTGGCGCTTGTTCAACTTCCATGGAGAGCGGCTCGTTTGCCACACTTCGCTTTGGCTGCCCATCGCGGGCCCCAAAGCGGGATTCCATCTCGTCGATCTTCCTCTGCATGGCGACGAGGAGAGCATCGCGAGAATCGGGCTCAGGGTTTGGGGGAGCAGAGTGCTCTAGAGGAGCTGGACCCAACCTATCTTTGGCCGACACCCTTCTGGCCTCGCGCTCCAGAGGCGCGCTGGGTGCGGGGACCCTATTGGCGGGTCGACGGCCCTCGGCCGCTCTCCGTGCCGGGGTGCTCCCCGTCCTAGACTCCGTTTCAGACTCCGACCCGAAATCCAGCTGTCGAGATGACCCAAGTCGTTCGAAGACTGTTCTAGACCCCTGGGGCTGATCGCCCCTGCTAGGGGATCCAGGTCCGTCCCGAGCTCATTGGGCCTTCTTCTTTTTTCCCTTATTTTTCTGGGGAGCAGAGGGGACAGGGTTGGCCATGGTGAGCTCACGGCCTCGAGCTTGAAGAAGCTTGATGGCCTTCTGAATTTGTTCGGGGGTTTGGTACTCCTGAAGTGGGATGGGGACCAGACCCCCCGTTCCCCTGGTGGGGGTGAAATCACCCTGAGGCTGTTCATCTTCATGAACATGCATGGTCTCCATGCCAGCAGCAGCAGGGGTGGGATTTTCCCCACCGGGAACGACGTTTCCAGCTTTCGTCATCTTCCAAGCGAAGCAGGATCTTCTTTGGAAGGGAAGGGTAAGGAACAGAGGTGATTTAAGTGAGATTTTGGTTTGAAGAACAGTGAGTGTTCTTCAAGATTTTTCCAGCAACTTTTTGTGGAAACGGAGGTTCAACGTAACCCCTTCCTCTAGCGCCAATTGTTGTTAACCGAAATATTTATGAAGGATTTAATGTGGCTTTTGATCGGTTAAAACAATATTGATTGGAGCATTTATTATGATAAACACCCAAGAACAATCAATAGAAATGATGAGCAATAAATGAGGAATTAAATGCAGAAAAGCAAGTAAGAACACAAGGTTTGCTGGGAGTGTTAGTCCCAGGCTAAGGATGGATGCTTCAGATCCGTTTATTATGCCTTATAGGTCTTATTTATACATGAGTTTGGTTGCCTTTTTGGCAGTCCAAAGGTACAATAGAGTACAAATCAACATAAATGTTGTACCGTCTCTTATTAATTGAGATGTACCTGCTCTGCAGTAGAGCTGGCAGCTAACCACCCACATCCTGCCAGGTGTCCCTTGGCAGGGGATCTTCTGATGGCTGGGGGATATTCTTGCCTTTCTGGGATAAGTTGACCTTAAACGGAGGCAGATATCTTGTACTTGATACCATTTCAGGCGTGGCGTGGTTGACAAGTCTTTGTCCTTGCCGAGCTTGGGTGGCGAGGTCCTCGCCGTGCCCGCCATTTGGTGTTGTAATCGCGACTTTGTCGCTCGAAGGGTTGTTCAGCTCGCCAGACGGGCAAGCCCGCCTCGGCCAGGCGGGCGGGATCCTCAGCGGGCGCGGCCCGGAGGGTCCGTCCCGCCAGGCCGAGCTTGCTTGCCTGGCCCCGGCGAGCTGATCTCCAGGCGTGCCGAGCCCGCCTAGATGGGCCGAGCTCTCCCGGACGTAGCCGAGTCGATTCGTCACCACCCGGCGGGTCGACCACTGGAGGGGCCGAAATCTTCTGGGCCGCGCCGAGCTTAACTGGGCCGACCCAGTCGCCATTGGGCCTAGGGGCGAATAAATCGTCGTACAACAAATCTTATAATATATTTCCACATACTTATAATAATTATATATCTATCTTGCATTATATAATTATAATAAATTAAATTAAAAAGTAAAATATAAAAAATATGTTATTAATAATTTTAATTATTATCAATTAAATTAATTATTATAATTATATAAAATTATTTATATTTATTATATATTTAAATTATATTAGTATTTGATAAAAAATATTATGAAAAAATTATAAATAGGTTCAAAAAATATCCAAAAATTGCAAATAAGTTGATTGTGCAAATATTTTTATACTTCTGTGCAAATTTATCTTATGCTGCTGTGCAAATATTTTTGAACTTATTTACAATTTTGAATTTTGTTTTAAACCTATTTGTAACTGGCCCAAATATTATATATATGAATAAATTATTGAGAAAATGTATTTTCATAGCTAAGCTCAAATGAGCTACTGAGATAGTATATATACTATGGATCGTAACCGCTTAACCGCCTAAGAAGCTTCCTGACTATTCAAGAGTAAATAATTAATTGGAGGTGTTCAAATCATAAAGATTAAACTAATACTAAACAGAGTAGTAACTGATACCATTTGTTTACTACTTCAATCTATATATATATAAGTACAATCTACTTCACTAAAATGTTGACACATGTCATTTTTAATATAATGACAAGTGTCATTTTAAAATTAAATAATCCTAAACTTTAATTTTTTTTATAATGTATTATTATTAATTGAATCAAAAAGTCTTTTCAATTACCATGTTTATCTTTTTATCTTCTTAATAACCCTTAGTATTAATAATTACTCCAGAATTCACACATCTTTTGCATTCCCAAATCATTGATAATTCAATTTGAGTATTTTTTTTCATTATTTTTTGTAAAAAAATTGGGTTGCACAATTATTTCTTTCCGATTTTACTAATCTTTTAGCATATATCATTGTAAAATTATGATTTGAATATATAATGAATATTTAATTTACGTTTTTTTAATAGGACAAAATGTTGATTTGAACTCATGATTTTAATGATATAAGTAGTAATATTCATTGAATCGATTTACATTGTGCAAACTGGGTCTATATTAGTGTGAGTATTTTTTGTATATCTTCTCCTGCATATATATTACATTTTGGATCCATTGTGGTTGTCATGAGGTTAAGCTCATTTATTTTAATGTAAGAAGTTACATAATTTATTAAAATACAATTTAATATACATAGGATTAACATGAGATATCTCTCTATGTAAGTGTATTTTAATATATTATGTATAAATTCATTTATTTTTTAATAAAGTAGACAAAATAAAATTACAATAGACCCGTGCATGGCACGGGCGAAAATCTAGTATACTTAATGGTAAACTTTAATTTAACCATGCGTAAACACGAGATATCATCTAGTTATGAATATTTAAATGATTCTTGAATTCAAAATTTGTCATTAGGAATCAGATTAACTGATTAGAAAGAAGTATTGAAATGGTATTTAATCAAGAATTTTTTTTTTTAAAGCAAAACTATTATGTTCGAAAATGATGCATATCTAGAATTGAAGGGAGGGACTGAGATTTTCTCAAACAATCACCATTTAGTCAAACATAGAAATTAACTAAAAGATTAATGAGTAGATTAACAAAAGACATTTAATTTAAAAATTTCTTGCAATCCATCTCAAGTTAAAATTTAGAGTTAATATCACGAATTGTCCTGCAACTTTAGGGGATTCTAATTTTGATAATGTGTTTTATTACTTAATCAAATTTAGTCATTTTAATGTAAAATTTTAGCTCAAAATTTTATTCTATTTTCCTAAATCAATTGGAGATTTTAGGTACAACTGAATTGGTAACGTTCATCCAACCGAACTGATGAGGTTGAGGTTTATTATCAACTTTACATCAAATAAAAGAAAAAAATCATTTATCATTTCCGAACTCTACCCTAAATTTAAGGGCCCGCTTGGTTAATATTTACAATTTGAAATTGATTTAAAAATAATCACTAATTTATTTTGATTACATAATCTCCCTCTTATAATCAATCATTTATTAATCATTCCTTTTTCTTGCTCTATTTTTTTCGTGCTCAACTTTCTTTCCAAAATTAATCAATGAGAATGAATCACTAGTCATTCCCATTATCTAATTCTAATACCCCAACCAAGCAGCCTCATATCAATGAATTTGCTGCTCAATATTATTACAAGTAATTATAGCATACATACGAAAATTTTTAATAAAATGGATATAGTAGAAGGTCAAGAACTATCTGGAAGATGGGGGAAAATGTCAGCAATTTCGTGAAAGCGCGCTCACAAATTAATCGAAAGCGCCAGAATCATCTCCTCTGTCATATAAATAAATCATCTCTCATCAAAAAATTCAGCAAATATTCGTTGAGAAATTCTTCCAAAATCATCAAACTAATCAAGCCCTCAATTTTTGTTTCCGAAATCAAGCTAAAATGTCGCTGATTCCAAGCTTCTTTGGGAACCGCCGGAGCAACGTTTTCGACCCATTTTCACTCGATATTTGGGATCCCCTTCAGGGCTTTCCTTTTTCCTCCTCCGCCGGAGAAACCACCGCCGTGGCAAATGCTCGCATCGATTGGAAAGAAACGCCGGCGGCTCATGTCTTCAAGGTGGATGTGCCAGGATTGAAGAAAGAGGAAGTGAAGGTGGAGGTTGAGGATGGCTCTGTTCTCCAAATTAGTGGGGAGAGAAGCAAGGAGCAGGAGGAGAAGAATGACACGTGGCACCGCATCGAGAGGAGCAGCGGCGAGTTCCTCCGCCGCTTCAGGCTGCCGGAGAATGCAAAATTGAATGAGGTGAAGGCGGCGATGGAGAATGGAGTGCTGACAGTGACGGTGCCAAAGGAGGAAGTGAAGAAGCCGGAGGTGAAGGCAATTGATATCTCTGGTTAAGCCAATCAAGAGCAGCGTTCGAGAATGTGTATTTGTGTTTTCCGGATGAATAGGTTCAAGAATTTTGTATATACAGATTTTAAGGTTTGAAAACAAGTATTATGATCAAAATTTGGCATCATTAATAAAGATTCAGAGTGTATTTTCATAAGATCGAAATATTCTCTAATTTTGAGTTGAGCAAAATTCCTGGGGTTTCTTCACCGTCGTCTATCAACCCGTAGTCTTACGATCTGCATATACGACAATAGTTTTTAACCGTTGTCGTAGGTATTTAAGACAACAGTTATTAACCATTGGCGTAGCTTTATATTACCGTTGTCAATACTTAAATGATAAGGTTTTAAAATTGTTGTGGAATCATTTTCACCTGTCGTAGGCGTTTACCACAACGATTAATAACCGTTTTCGAATCTTCATTTTACCGTTGTCGATACCTAAATGACAACGTGTACATCTTTTTCACCGTTGCCTTAACACTCCACGACAATGGTGTTTACCTGTTGTTATAGCACCCACGAAAACCGTTGTCATATGATTTTACGACAATGGCTTTTTACTATTGTCTTTTGTTGAAGGACTCGTTGTCTTTAATGTTAAGATAACGATTTTTCCCCGTTGTTAATTGTTTAATCCTTTGTAAAAAATTATACAACAACAGAATTTAACCGTTGTATATTTTATAAAATTGGTAACCACATTTTTTTCGTTGTCTTAGCCATTATTGTAGATTTTTTTCCTGTTGTGAATTTTCTTATTGCACAATAATATAAATTAAAAACAAGCATTAAATTAGAAATCAATTCATCAACATACATTGTTTAAACTTCAAATTAAATCATAAAACGTAAATAGTCTAGTATTAAACTACAATAACATATTTAAAGCCACAAAAACTAAACTAAAATAAATATAACTTCTTCTAATCATCATCCATGTATTCTGAAAGACAATCGGCCCACTCCTCCCGCACATCGCCAATTTCTTCAGAGCACTCTTTTTGTGAAAACTGTGAAAATATAAATAATAAAGTTAAATAAGTACTATCTTTTAGCCACCAATTCAATCATCCAATCAAACATTGATCACCAAAACCACACATAAATATGATCACAACATCCTAGAAAAAATTGGTGCACAGTGAGCATTTCAATTCCGTTGGCAATATTTACATACCTCAAACCAGCAATCTCATCTTCTTATTCCCCTTGAAGTTATTTTGATCAAATTCATGAATTAAGTCGGGGAAGTTTGAATCAAGAGTCGGACAAAGATCAACTCCCAAGACATCAAATTTATCCATAGGCCTATTCTGTGGAGGTCAACAGTGCCATTGTGCCAAATGATTAGAAAGTAGTGTACAAAATAAACCAACAAACAGAAAAACAGAGAAAAAGAAAAACAGAAAAAAAGAAAAAATTAACTTTTGTTTACTATAATAAAATATACAATCAACCAACACTTTATTGAATTTGAAAAAGAGTTGATAGAAATGGATTTGGATTTCAAAATCCATTAACATACATTATCACACTTATATATACTTATTTAATATTTTCTTTTCCTAATATCACAGTTCACACTTTGCAATAATAAATCTCATCATAGTCTAATTTTTCACAATTCTACCCTGCTCCACCAAGTATATGCCAAATTCCAAATCATGAATTTCAAAATCTGAATTTCAACTCAAAAATAAAAACATAAAGGAGAACACATTTACAAGAAGTCTACCACTAAATGTTGATATTCCTGCAGCATATCATGTTCATTCTTAATCCTTTAATGCGCAATGTTTCTTTTAATTCACCTAATATTATATACAACTGATCGCAATAATCATACATTCCAGAAATTAAGAATCAACCCAAATATGATAGCAACTACAGTGGCTAAAGGCAATAACAATATTGTAGCAAGCAAAATGAATAAGGTCAAAGAAAAAATTGAATGTCAAATGTTTCTTCTTAGCTACATTTCTCTTGCAAATTTAACATCCATATTTGGCCTCTTTCCTTAGCTACTATCTCATTTCCACATATCACAAAGCAAGTATGATTCTCCCTGTGATCACCCTAACAGCTTTCTCAGTACCCTGGTTAAATAAAACATGTCCACATATAGGTTCCCACAGCATGCTGATCTATAATATTTGTATTTTAAGTTTAGTTATTAGAATATGATCAGGGCTTTCAGTGAAAACTATAGCAGATCAACCTCTAACTGAATTTTTCCTGCTTTCAGTTTGGAAAGGGCACAATGAAGTGATTTTTAAGAAATGAAGTCTTCTTCGGTTGAAAAAAATGTTGAGGATATTAAAATTAGGAATTGGAGTTGGTTATATGTCAAACATCCAACTTCTTCTCATTTTTTAATTGGAAGGCTAATCCTAGATTGGTGATTAGTTGTTAGGAAAAAATATTATTTAAGGACCGTAACTTTTGAGAGTTGACACAATAAGGACCGTAACTTTCGGGCTGACAAATTAATGATAATAAATTTAAAAAGTGGCGAATTGAGGCTAAATCTTCACAAATCGGGCTAATTAGCCCCATTTGATTACTTTTTTCCCTCCTTATAATCATCATCCTCAACATTCCCCCCCTATGCCACAATCAACAACATTTTTTTATGTCCAGATTTATCTTCTAAAAAAAGATTTAGTACAGTACTAGTGATGTAACCACTATGGAGAAAGAGAATGTATTAAAGATGGTGATATAATTCAAGGTTTTTCCATGGCTTCAATATTAAAAAAAATAAGAGGAAGAGAAATGAACTTGTAGGAATTAACATAGAAGGTCAATGATTGCAGGAAGTTATAGATGTGAAAAAGGGTGTCTATGAATTTTTCTATAAACACTTTCAAAAGGAAGCCTGCCAGAGGCTTACTCTTGTACCGGATTTTGCTGAGAAAATAATTTCAACTGTGAATAATGAATTCTTAATAGCACCATTTACAGAAGAGGAGTTCAAGGATGCGATATGGTCATGTGATGGATCGAAAAGTCCTGGAACTGATGGCTTTAACTTCCCTATCCTAAAGGAGTTATGGAGTTCTTTCAAGTCAGATGCTATGAGAATGATTGCTGGATTTCACGAGCATGGAAGGCTAGTAAAAAGGACCAATCCATCCTTTATAGTTCTAATTCCTAAATAATAGGCAGCTGCTGAAATGAAGGACTACAAACCTGTATCCCTTATTGGAGGAATCTACAAGATCATTTAGAAAGTCTTGGAAAAGATGTTAAGTTGTGTTCTTGATTCAGTTACCTCAAAAAATCAAAGTGCATTTGTTGGTTGAAGACAGATTCTAGATAGCATCTTGGTACTAGGTCCTGAAAGAAGCAGTTTATGAGGCAAAGAAAAAGAAACTGGAGAGAAAATTCTTTAAGATCGACTTTGCGACGTATATGATACAGTGGATTGGGACCACATTGACATAATCATGAATCGGTTAATATTTCACCCCAAATGGAGGAAATGGATTACGGAATGTGTGTCGACAGCTTCAGCTTCAGTGTTGGTGAATGGAAGCCACTCAGGAGAGTTAAGTCTTATATATAATGAAAAAGGCAACAGAAGGTGTATTCTTCGAGCCGACCGAAATCGGGAATTTATAGTAAAGAAAAGACTGAGCTAATTAACAAACATCTGTAGCATAAATATATACGAATATATCAATTAATAACTAAAAATATTCTCTAATCTTCATGTTAGAACAACATCAATAATGAACACATAATATTTATATAAAAGAGTTTTTAAAAGAGGCGTACGTACTATCTACTTCTTGTGCATTGGTACGAGTTTTAAGGTGCAAATGAATTGAAAAACCAAACGGTTCGAAAAACAAAAAACTTATTGAATAAAATCCTCCGCTACATATGAGATATTACAATTTCACTAATATTGGAAGAAGCATTTTTCTGTTATTTCTTCTATTGTGTTTTTGACTTTTTTAAAGAATTGTATTGTGTATCGATTTTTGTCCCACATTGAGTAAGCAGTAGAGGAAACATGAAAGGAAAGCAATATTAAAAGGAGTGAAGGTGCATCTAGCTCCATACTTACCTGGACGGGGTCAATGGGCGATCAATAAGGCTCATGGCCTAGGTTGGCGACCTCCATTGCACTTAGGAGGGGCGCCCGTCTAAGGTCGGCCCAAGTGGTCGAGCCTACGTCATAATTTGTGATAGAGGGGGCCTGCGTTCGCGCGGCCCCTGCCCAATTCTAGTTCAATTTCTATGACTTTCCATGGTTTATCCTTTTTCAGTCAGCGACACAAAGTCCGTCAACAAATTGCATCGTTTGTCTGCCATTTTTTAGTGAATATTATAGACAGGGAATTGCAGCACAAAATAAATAATTGTCTTCGGGAGGAGTAAAAGATTATGTAAAATTCTCTCATATAGCAATTTGTAAAGATGTAGATTAATTTGAGCTATGAATTTCAAACTTAAAATAATAATGTTTGTTTGATTAGGGAAAGATTCCAATTCATTAAATGATAATATATACCATATCATTCTTTACTGGATCATTCTTTTATTGGACGTGGACTCCATTGAATTTCTTGTAAATTATTACCAGGAACAATGGCCCTAACAATTATCCCACATCGGAAATGTCTAAATAAAGGTTGAGAGTCACATGAATAAATTGAATGAGAAATGAATCAGTTTAATCACGCAGCTGCGCAGTGAGCACAAAGCGAACTATTCTTTCGCCTTTTACTAAAGAATACCGTGTGCACGCTGCTATTCAAGCAGCATACCCTTGTTTTTTGGAGGGATTTTTCTTTTAAGAAAAACCCAAAAAATCATAGTCTAAATTTTTGTTCATTATTTTCTCTTTGTGCATTTTTCATTCCTAGCACTTGCGTTTGTGTTAAGTATTAACTGATTCAGCCACTTGAACCATTACAGTATATCAGCTTATTTTAAGTATTATTGTTTTTTAGTGTAAAGTTTCCATTCTTAATGGTTTAGATTAAAACCCATTAATATGTTTATAAAACCGTATCTTGAAAAGATTTAAAAGCTTTCCATTCTTCAACCAAGAGCTAATTAAACTTTGGTGGCCTTATTTTATTTATTCAAAATTTTGCTCAATTTTAAAATTTCAATTTTAAAAGTATAGAATACGTACCTAGCATATTAGTTCAGTTAATATTCCTGATTAAGGTATTCTATTTTATATCCAAGAAGCTTTAAAATTACATGCACACACACTGAAGTATTGTTAAAAATAAATGAACAGATACTACATCGCATAATATGCTAAATTACCTGGTAAAAGGGGAAAAACATATATATACTCTCCCCGTCCCTCAAGTATTTGCAAGCAAATAGTGACACAAATTTTAAGAATAAAGTGTAATGATTGATGTGTTGAGGGGTAATTTGGTAAACTTTTATGTTTTGGCTTGGAGTGTAGTGTGGACTCAAAAAGTAATGACATTTTATGTAAACAATAAATATTGTGAAGGTGGAGTTTATAAAAGAATTTTTTTCATTTGGATTTGCAAATAATAGTGGAATGTCCAAAAAAGAAAAATCTGCGAAATGACTGAGAGAGTATAGCAAATGATATTTTTGTCTCGCAACGCGTAAGTAGTAGAGGAAACATGAGAGGAAAGCAATATTAAAAGGGCGTAGGTGCATCTTCTTCCATACATCAAATATTTGACAAGAGTATCGGTGGAACGCCGTAAGCTTATGGTGTATACAAAACACATAACACTTTACCTTAAGAAAAACCCAACAAAGCATAATCTAAATTCTTTTTGTTCATTATATTACTATTTTTTTTATCATACCATTTAATTATGGTTTATTTGAAAGTTAGAACATTCTAAGTATTTAATACTCTCTCCGTCCCATAAAAGTATTCATATTTTCATTTTCGAGACGTTCCTATAAAAGTTTTACACCTTTAAATTAAAAGAAAATTACTCACAACTTAAAACCCTTCACATTATTAGTTTTATTTTAAATTTGCCACTAAAAAATATATTTTCTTAAAGTGTGTGTTTTTCTACATGTGAAAGCTTCTCAGAACAGAGGGAGTAGTTAGTGATCTGAATTTGTTCCTAGTAACTAATATGCATGCATTACGTAATGAAGGAATTCCTTCGATTCCTTCAATCAAGAGCTAATTAAACTATGAAACCATATTCAAATTGGTATCTAATTTCAATCCCACATCGTATGTTTATAAAACCACATCAATGACACATCATTAATAGGGCAACAACTCACATTATTTGATTTATCTTTGCGCTTGGGGCAATGACGCAGCTAGTGAGGTTCTAACCGAGGCGCGTCTATTGCTGGTTGAAAACTATTTCCAAATCCCCTCTTAGGTTTGGGTTTTGCTTGAGCCTTTGAAAACTATTTCCAAATCCCCTCTTAGTTTGTTTTGCTCAAGCCTTTGAGAATTTTTGAAAGGGTTGCCTTTTTTGTGGCCTTGCAATATTTATTCAAAATTTCAATTTCAAATTTGACTCCGAGTCTGGCCTTTGACATTGCCTTATCGCCTGGTCGAGGTTCGTCCGTGTGCGCCATTGGTACTCCTTATTTACGTGGACACAAAGCTTTCAAACTTTCAATAACTAGATTTTTTGTTAAAAAATAATATTTTTTTTTTCTTTTTACATGTACATAAAATTTATGATACCCAAATTTTTGTTGGTCCCGGAGAGTTGAGATGATTAATACCTTGAGTAAGCTTTCTAGAACAAAATCTAGAAAGGGGGGGGGGGTTTGAATAGATTTTGTAGATTTTTTAAATCTTCCAAAACCAATTCAAAGTATCAGATTAAGCACAGCGGATTAAGAATAAATTCTCAACTTCTTCTAAGATCAAAAGCAAGGTTGAAATACTGATTTTAGTTATGATTCTGAATTTAACTCTTGATGAAACACAGTTGTAAAATAAACAGAAAATTAAAGAAAACAAGAAATAACACCAGGATTTATAGTGGTTCGGATTTTAAAATCCTACATCCACTCTCCTTCTTCAATTTGAAGAAGGGACTCTACTTACTGCTTACTTTCTCACTTCCAGCTTACAACTTACAACTTGTACAATTCTTCAAATCTTCAATCTCCTAGACTCTTCTTCTAGAAATCTAACTATCACAGTGTATATTGAATTTTGAAGATTACAGAAAAAGTGCTCTAAAAACACTTAGAACTTTTTGAAACTCTCTAGATATTCTTGTGAAAAGATTGTGAAATCTGAGTAGTGACTTGTGTAAATCAAATATGCATAAGTGTTATCTCTATATATGAAAAATGAAAAACCTGGACCTATATATAAGTCTGAAAAGTCAGTTAGTTTGTTAGTTAGTTCTAACAAACTTGAAACTGCTTAACAAACTCAATCTTGAAAACTGCTTAACACCTCGGCTGATTCTTCCTACTCTTCTGCAGCTGACTTGGTGAAGATTAGTCTTTCTTATTCTACTCAGCTTATCTTGACCTCGTCTGAGCTCTTCATATTTGTCTCCTGCAGATGACTAGACTTGAGCTTGTCTCCAGATGACTTGTCATTCCTCGTCTCCAGATGACTAGAACTAATCTTGACTTAGTCTGATCAGCTTCGTACTAGAACTTAGTCTTCAGTTCTACATCATAGTCTGCTCATCTGGAACAGTCTTTTAACTCATCAAAACAATCTTGGTCTAACAATTTCCCCCTTTTTGATGAAGTTAAAACCTACAAGAAAGAGACACACTCACAGCTGAAATTAGTTTTAGAGTTAATCAAGGTTAATCAAATAGATATATCAGAACACACTTTCACTTTAATCAGATTCACAAAAAAAACTTAAGTCTTTTAGACTTTTTCACAGAAGTAAAACTTTTAAGTCTTAGAAAAAAAATTTAGACTTAGAAAGTTTTGAAAATTTTAGACTTAGAAAAATATTGAAAATTTCCAGACTTAGAAAATTTTGAAAATTTCCAGATGAATAATACTTCTAAGAACAATAAAAATTTTAAATAGAAAAACAACTTTTAGGAGTAAACCAAATCAATCACAGTATATTCATATTGGATTTACAAAGATTTACAAAGAACATAAGAAAAAGATAAGAAAAAGGAAAAAAAAAATATCCTGTTTCTATTAGACTCCCCACTGGTCTTCGTCTGGAATCATCAGCCAGTTGAATACACGCCTCCTAAGCTGCTTCAGGTCATCTCCTTGTACAAGTCCGGACTCACCTCTGCTTTCTTCAAAATTCCCTTGACCCGGTCTAGGTCTAGGGATCCATCTGATTTCTTTGCGGGGATGGCATACTCGAAGGTGGAGAAATCGGAGTTGACGTTGAATTCTGCATCGGCTTCTTCTAGCACCTAGCATAGAAATCTCCATCTACCTTTTCCATCCATTCGTGCCAAGCCAAGTCTGCAGGTCTTCTTTGAGTTGCTCAGGGGCCTTTGAGAATATACAGTATATCCACATACCCTCCAGATTCTTCTTTCTATATTCATCTCCATATTTTCCAGCAGCTACCTTTTAGGAGGAGCAGACGTGGTATGAAATGGTCCAAGTTCCCGCTTGCTCGATCCTTGATTAGCCATTTACGCTCAGCAGGACTCCGAGAAGACATTGGAGTCTTTCTTCTTCTTTTGCTTCTTCTTCTCCTTCTTACCGTAAAATTCCAACTCTCTCTTTATTCTTTTGATCTCGCTCATCTCGAGAGATTGGAATAGTCGGCTTCCCTCTTACCTTTCCCTTTAGCAAGACCACAGGGATGATTTCGGGTGATCTGGGCTCATTGACTACTTCCTTTCCTTTACCCTTGGCTCCTTGATTCAGATTCTTTGATCTCGAGCCAAGAGTTTCTCCGTCCTCTCCCTCTTCTTCTTTCCTCCTCTTCTCCTCATCTTCCTTCACATGACCTCTTCTAGTTGACTTACTCTCAATCGGAGTGCAGCCAGACTCATCGATTTGATTCGAGCTTCTTCCCCGTCGCCTCCCGGATCAGGCTGTGTTGGCCTTAGTGCCTAGTTCTCTCCTGGTCTCCTCGACCACAGCTGTGAGAGCTTGTCTCTTTTCCGCCTCAGTGTGAGAGGGCTTGTCTCTTTTCTCGCCTCAATTGTTTCCCCTTTTTAACTTCCGGAAATAAGTCTCGAAAGTTTAGCTTCCAAATTATTGCACTTGACCACTCAAGTCCGAGTGGTCTACACCCAACTCACTCACAACCAGCTGATTATAACCCATCACTTCCTCCTTCAATGTTCTCATCTCCTCCTCCATAGATTTCACTTTACCAAATGAAAAGACAGAGTTAGTGACATTTACAATTTTATCGATAAAGTTACCTCAACTTCTCTCATCTTTGGCTAGCATTGTGTCCGTTCTGACTTTGACCATCCTCCTTGTCCTCCTTTCCATCTTTCTTCCGAATGTAGCATTGATTTTCTTTTCGACAAGGGTCGGGATGGAGGAGATGGCAGTGGTTGGGCTTAAATCGGTGTCATCATCCTCGGTTGAGGAGTCGGACGAGGAAGGTGTTGGTTACAGTTGAGTAGATGGGAGAGGAATATCTTGTGTTTGAATAGTAGGAAGAGAAGAGTAGGATATTATTGGGATTGGTGAGGTTTGGACTATGGGAGAAGGTATTTGTTCGGATGAGGGTGGGGGTGGGATTTCGGTGGTGGTGAAGATGGTAGAGGTGGGAAATCGGTTTGGACTGTTGGGATTTGGATTGTAGGGATTTGGACTGTAGGGTTGTTGGAGAGGCTCGAGGTACCCGGCTGGGATACCCCTTCATCGCTGTTTGGATCAAAGGGAGTTCGGGCCGAGGCAAAGGCTCGAAATGCCAGCTGAGGCATTTCTTCACCGCGGGTATGGAAGATAAGGAAGGAGATGTGGAAAGACTTGTACTTGCCTCTGGAATTGGGAAAGAAACAGCTTCATCGGTTGGGGAGTGAGGAGCCTCCCACCGACCAACCTCGGCTGCTATCTCTGAGGACCGGAACCTCCTCTCGTAGCAGGGTTGATGGATCTATCTGTTGTTCGGAGCTACCGGACTTGGTGGATCCTTCAAAGCTCTGGGCTGCTCGTCTTGGCCTCCTCACCAAGGGAATTTCTGCTTCCTCTTCCTCCTCTTCATCTCGAGGCAACCTTGGCGGGAGCAGCGAGATGAGCTTTCCCCTTCTTCTTTTTTCCGAGGCTTTCACCAAACTCCTCTTCCTCCTCTGAAACATCCTCGGGACCACAAGAAATGCTTTTCAGAGGTTGAGCTTGAGGTGCGACCTCAGCTGCTGCTGCTTCATGTCCCTCCTGTTTCGACCTCCACCGGGGGCCACCTCAATTTGTTCAGCTCTTTGGACCTGTCCCTCAATAGCAGTGCGGCCACCCTCTAAGCTCTGGCTGCATCGGACTCATCATCCGAGTCTGAATTCCTCCGATCTGTCATCCTTTGTGAGGATGCCCTTCGCTTCGAATACTTTTTAGTGCCTATTCTCCATCGGCCTCTCTATTCACCCTTCAATCAAAACAGTAATTTTATTAAAGAGACCGACCGTCAAGTAGGAACCCGACCCTCTGCATTTGACTTGAAAGTCGGTCGCTTCTTCTCCTCCCCGAGCTTGAACAAAGCAAATCCACCCGATCAACTTGGACTCCGTCGAGAATGGCTCGCATCACACACAATCTGGGTTTGGTTAACCCATCATGTGAGCTTTGCTCACCCAAGACTGCTACACCCACCACATCACGCAGCCTATATTTTCTTCTCAACGAGTTTTTCTTCAAATCCCTGCGAGTTCCCCTGTAACTAACCCTTGCCATCATATCGAAGGATTCTTCCCAACTATCCTCCTTATACGTCAATGGATTTACTCCCTCCATTGACGTGTCGAATATCCTAGCAATGTTTTGCCTGGAATAACTCAGTGTTGTCCCATCCACAGATGTATCAAACCCATCCTGGGTATCCTCCATTCTGGCCAAAAACTCTGCTCCTAACAAATCCGCCGTTCTGTTCTGCGGAGACTTCGTTGAAAGGAAACCTCTGAGGCGTGAGGCTTCAAGAAGGCGAAGAATCTCTGCAGATTCTGGGTCATTGGTGGTTTCAAAATCAACATACATTTCTGCTTTCAAACGATTTTTAAAATATTCCTCATTCATTTTGAAATGAGAAATATTTGTGGAAATGTATGTGGGTTTATAAGTTTTGGTAGTTTTTGAAGAAGATGCCATTTGATGTTTTTGTGAATTTGTAAAGAGTTTGACAAAATATGCAGGTTTTCTGAGTATGGAAAGAAAAGAATTTAGGGAAGAAAAAGATGTATTTATAGGGGGGAAGATTGGAAAGAGAAACCGCCATTTTTGAAAATATGAATTAATCTCAGCCATTTATTCAAAAAGTTTTTACTGAGAATTAATCAACGGTTAAAAACTAAGATAAACGATTAGGATTCAGCGCGTGAACTATAATCGCCTTTGGAATGCGTAAATAGTTACTTTATAGACTGTTGATTTGACCGATATAGGTTACTTTATTCAGAGAAGTAAGTATATCTGACGTCAGCCATGTGATATCTTACTTCAACTGAAGGTTTCCTAAACAGATGGGTTTGAAAAACAGATCAGCTTAAAAACAGATAAGTTTTGGAGAGTCATCTGATAGAGTAACCTGTCTGATCCTGAAAACCAACAATTTAAATTTAACTTAGCATTTTTCAAACCAGGTTTAAACAAAACATATTTAGATTTAATTTTTCTAAACAAATTTTTAAGAAACAGATCAGACTCAGGTTAAGAATAAAGAAGTTTGAATAAAAGAATAAATCAGTGTTATCTGTGACCTGTTCCTGCAAAAACATAAACTCAAAGAAAACCATCAGAAGCTAAAGGTAAATCAGATAGGATGTAAATAGTCATCTGTTTTCTTCAGAAGTTCAGCTGACTATTATGTCCTTGTCTGATGTACTCAATGTCAGATAAGTAATTATCAATTCAGATAAGGTCAATATGACTAATCCTTGATTCTTGATTCCTAAAAGGAGATCAATGATATCAGCTACCTGATTGCCCTTTGACACATATCTAGTCTGATAATTCTTTCTAGACATTAATTTAAAGAAAGGAAAAGGAATAAGGAAGTAATCCTAATTCTAAACAAATTTCTTTGAACTTAGTCTCAGCTAATGGTTTTGTAAGAATGTCAGCTTTTTGTGATTCGGTGGCAATTTTCTCAATTCTAATGTCATTCTTTTCAACATGATCCCTAATGAAATGATGCCTAATATCTATATGCTTGCATCTAGAATGTAAAACAGGGTTGTAAGTCATTGCTATTGCACTATTACTATCACATAAATAGGAATATGTGATGTTTGAATATTATAGTCTCTAAGTAAAATTGATTAATCCGAGAGGAGTTGAGAGCAACAACTTCCAGTGCCATGTACTCGGCTTGATTGTGGAGGTGGCAACGGATGTCTGTTTCTTAGATAACCAAGAAATTAATTTGTTGCCTAAGAATTGACAAGTTCCGAGTGGGATTTTCTATCAATCTTACATCCTCCAAAGTCTGAATCAAAAAACCCGATAGCTCAAAGTTGTCATCACGGGTACCATAACCCTACTTGCAAAGTTCCTTTGAGATATCTAAGAATTTTCTTAGCGAGTCTCCCGATGAGTTTTCTTGGGATTAGACTGAAATCTTGCACATACCCCAACCGCAAAGGCTATGTCCGGCCTACTTGCGGTGAGATAAAGAAGAGATCCAATCAATCCACGATACTCCGTTGCATCGGTGGGTATCCTGCTCATCCGAATCCATTGAGAAGTTAGTTGCCATAGGTATTTTGACTTCTCTGCTAGTAATCATTCCAAATTTCTCAATTAGATCCTTAGCATACTTAGGCGATGTATAAATATACCCTTACTCATCTCGTTTAATTTGTAAGCCTAGAAAGTATGTCAATTCTCCCATCATTGACATTTCAAACTCCTGTTCTTCATGAGAATGCTAAACTCTTCACATAATTTGATTAGGTGAACCAAAAATTATGTCATCTACATAAATTTGAACTAGTAAGATGTTGCCATCTACTTCCTTTCTAAACAATGTTCTATCAATCTTACCTTTAGAAAAACCATTTGATGTCAAGAAATCGAGATAGAGTATCATACCAAGCTCTGGGAGCTTGTTTCGATCCATATAGAGCTTTGTTGAGTTTATAGACCTTGTTATTGATCTTAAACCCGGAGGCTGCTCTACATAGACCTCTTCAAGTAACACACCATTAAGAAAAAGCAGACTTAACATCCATTTGAAAAACTTTGAAAGACTTATATGCGAAATGCCAAGAACAATCTTATTGCCTCTAATCGCAAACCGGAGCATAGGTTTCATCATAGTCTATTCCCTCGGTGTGAATAACCTTGTGCAACCAGTCTTGCCTTATTTCGAACAATAATATTGTTCTCATCTGCTTTTATTTTTAAACACCCATTTGGTGCCTATAATCTTTCGTGTAAGTCTTTCCACTAGATCCCATACATTTTGTCTTTCAAACCGATGCGATTCTTCCCGCATGGTCATTATCCGATTTGGGTCGATAATGCTTCCTCAATAGACTTGGGTTCAAGAAGCGACACATAACAACCGAAAAACTTTCGAGTCTAACATCATTCGTGGTTCGCACACTACTAGATGGGTCTCCTATAATCGATCGGATGGATGATAGCTTCTCTCATCCTTTTGCCTATATGAGGAGAAGTATCCTCATCTTGAATCTCGGTTGGCAACTCATCCGACTCGACCTCGGCGGACGTTCCCCCTTCATCTGCTGACTCGTCTTTGATCACCATGTCAAAGGTGTCTCGATCGAAGGAGTCGATCGGAAGTTGTCTTCGATTATCGGATGGGGATTCTTCTTCATCGATTCTCGAGTCAAGAGTAGGTAGATAAATAGTTCTATGTTTAGTCTTGGATAATTCAATTTTATCTAGATTTTCAAAATTTGATTCACTTTTTCGAGAAGGAATACAACTCATCAAAAACAACATGAGGAGTTTCCTCCACACAAAGGGTTGTCTTGTTAAAAACTCTAAATGCCTTTGAAGTATTAGAATATCCTAAGAATATTCCATCAGCTGCTTTAGCATCAAAAGTTCTTAACTTAGATTTCCCATTGTTATGAATGAAACACTTACAACCAAAAGCTTTGAAGTATGAGATCCTTGGAATCTTACCCTTCCAAATCTCATAAGGAGTCTTACCCTTATTTTTGACAACTAAGCACCTGTTACAGTATAGCAAGTGTGTTGATAGCTTGACCCAGAACTATGAGGGTATTATACTCGGCCAACATGCTTCTCGCTGCTTCCTTCAAAGTTCTATTCCTTCTTTCAACCACTCCATTTTGTTGAGGAGTCCTTGCTGAAGATGTCTCATGTATAATTCCAAACTCATTGAAGAAATTAGATAAACAAGAATTCAAAAATTCTGTACCCTTATCACTCCTGATTTTAATAATATTAACTCCCTTCTCATTCTCAATTTGTCTCAACAGATCAGAATCTTGTTCATAGTCTCATTTTTCTTGAAAAGAAATATAACCCAAGTGTATCTAGAGAAGTCATCTACTACAACAAGAGTATATTTCTTTCCACCGAAGCCGAGAGGTGTAACAGGTCCAAACAAATCCCGGATGAAGGAGTTGCAACACTCTTTCAGATGAGGAGGAGTTAATACTCTTAAATGAGTGTCTAGGCTGTTTACCTTTTTGACAAGCATCACATTTAAGATCAGTTGATAAAAGTTTTTCAGGTAATCCCTTAACAAGGTTCTTCTTAGCCAGCTTACTAAGGGTCTTAAAATTCAGATGACTAAGCCTTTTATGCCATAGCCAGCTGACATTTTCTCCACCCTTAGCCATCAGACAAGTATCTTGGGAACAACTATTAAAGTTGGCCACATAGACATTACCCTGTCTGAAGCCAGTTAATAGTACCTTATCTGAGGAATTATCCAAAATATCACATTTATCTCTTGAAAACTTTACAGAAAAACCTTTATCACAAAGCTGAGAAACAGATAACAGATTATGTTTCAAACCTTCAACAAAATATACCTCAGATACCTGAATATCCTTGATAATCAAAGTACCTACACCTTTAGTCTGACCACAATTATTATCACCAAACACAACTCTTGGACCATCAATACTTTGAAATTTTGATAAGTGACTTCTTGTTATGGGTCATATGTTGTGAATACCACTGTCAATGTACCATATTGAAGCTAGGATCTCTTCCTTAAGTGATGATCCACCATGAATCTGTAAAACAGATTAGTTTTGAGGTACCCTAGTGATCTTGGGTCCTTTTGGGTCAAGAATCACTTTAGGAATCCAAACAAACATCTCATCTGCAGACAATAAGTCAGACTCAGATTTTCTACCAAATCTGTCTACAATAATATCATTTTTGAATGACAACTTGTTGTATTCAGATTGGATAATTTTCCTAAACTTAGGAAATGTAGGATAGCATTTGCTCCTTCCATCAAAAGAATTATAATAAGAAAATCTTCTTATTTTGGTTCTTGGTTTCCTTCTAGTCGATAGGAATTCTTGGTTTGAATTCTTGGTTTTGATCAAAGTTGTAGTCCTTATCTGACTAGTTGGTTTCCATGGACCAATTTTAATATCCTTTGATTGAACAGGATGCTTTCACAAATTTCCTAGGTTTTGAACATCGATTTATTGTTCCTATCATAACCAAGTCTGTCTTATCATGAGATTTAAGGAAGTATTAAAAATATGATCTATTACGATTGTGAATTATTAAGGTGACTAATTTTGAAGACAAGCTTCTCATTGTCTTTCTTAATTGATTTATTTTCAAGACAGACTACTTCAAATTTATCTTTTAAAGTTTTCGATTCATTTTCTAACCTTTCGGGTAAAGCTGGCCGATGTACTAGCTTGATCGATGAAAACATTCCCCTTGAATGTTTCCTCGGTCTGAGCTGTTCATCACCTTCTTGCCTTTATTTAGAATTTGAATCGATCCTTTAAAAATAAATTCTCTATCTCCATTGTTTATAAGCAGCTAAAGATGTTTTTAAATCTCTCAACAATTCATGTATAACGGTTTGGTCATGATCGGATGCAGATGACAAGAATCATTATCTCAAGATGAATAGTAGATTACCTCATTAGCCATGAGATGAGATCTCATCATCTCGATCCAAAATCGGATGAGGATGATGAAGATGATGATGATTTCTTTGGCTCTTTTTCTTCAGCCAACAAAGCTCTTTGATCTGCAAATCTCCTCTCTTTTCTTCCTCTTCTCTTCCCTTTCTTTAGGAGTCGATTGAGGGACAGTCATAGCTGAAATGTCCTGGCTTGTTGCAAGTATAGCAAATGTCACTCCTATCTCGATCTGGGGATTGGAAGTATTTCTTCTAACAATTGATCTATATCTTCTTGTCGGCTCTTGTTTTTGTCATCATCTCAAGATTTGTCTACCTTCCTCTCTCGATCTGGATCTTTGTCTATCTCTACCGCA